>CM040186.1:32440060-32802560 GCA_022606455.1 Callitettix versicolor
AATAAAACATTTTTTGTGGTACAAACGCTTCAAGTATGGACGAAAGTTTGCCGACGACGTTAACCGTTCAGGACGTCCATGAACAAGTACAACACCGGAAAACGGCGAAAGTGAGGGAGGCTATTATTGCAGATAGTAGACGAACAATCCATGATGTTTGTTCGATCCTACAGGTCCGTGCAACGCATCTTGTCAGACAGTTTTGGCATGAGACTGCTGAGTAGCGACCAGGAAGACCATCGCTTGACTGTCTGCACTGAATTGAAAGTTGCAGCAGGAGATGACCCCCAACGTCATCTCCAATGCCGTAACCGGTGATGAGATATGCGTTTATAGTTATAATCCTGAAACTAAGCTGCAGTTGTCGCAGTGGAAGAGGTCATTATCATCGCGTCCAAAAAAAGCACGTCAAGTTCGTATCAACATGAAGTCCATGTTGATTTTTTCACAACAAAGGCCATAAGAAATTTGTCCCCCCACTGGTCAAACTGTAAATGGAAAGTTTTATTGTGAAGTTTTGAAGCGGCTACATGAGAGCATTAGGCGCAAAAGTTCGGTCCAGTGGGGGAAGAAAAGTTGGGTTCTTCACAACGAAAACGCGCCTGCGCACATAGCACTAGTCGCTTAGAAGATTTTGGCACGGTAGTGATCCCCTCCCACCTTATTCGCCTGACCTCGCCCCGTGCAACTTTTTTCTATTTCTTAAAATAAATTTGGAATTTAAAGGCAGTCAATTTTTACAGTTGAAGAGATCCAGGCAGAATTGCAGGACGTGCGTCGAACACTTACACTTGCAGACTTCCAGGGATGCATGGAATCATGCGGGAAACACCTGGATCGCTGTATCCATGCCCAAGGGGACTATTTTAAAGAAGACAGTGGAAACTAGGAGTTATGGTAAGCAATATTATATTTATGGAATATTTATGTATATATCCCAGGTCGTAACGATTAATTATGGTGTGAAGCTAGGGTAGTTTGTTGTGGGTTACTATTGAGCATTGCGAACTGCAACTTCACTGTAGCGGCTGAGGATGTTAATATGGCATTATCACTTCTCCTACTGCCAGTAACTTTCATTCCCCTGACTTAAAAAGACTATTGAAACTAGAGTGTTCAGTGAAAAAGACTTTGAAATTGTTGACACCATCAAAGTAATGAATGAAAAAACTGGGCACAAAATGTCCCAATAACATATGGAGAAAATGAAATGAGGGAACTAGTCTCGAAATTCAAAAGTAATGAAAGGCAACTAATTGCAGGATTCCGAGAATAGCTCTACTCCACGACGTTCCTGGTAGGTCGCACAGTATTGAAACAGTCAAGCTGTTGAATGCTTTTTTTTGTGTTTAACGTCCAACTATTGTGCACACTTGGGCTAATGCAGACGATGGGATGATTTATAGCGTATGAAAATGTCAAGCCCTCGCCGGGAATCGAACCCGGGTCCTCGGGGTGAAAGCATAGTACGCTACCACCGGGGCGGCTTAAGCCGTCGAACGAATGTGAAAGAGGATTCTCACATATGAACCTCATTATCGCACTACTGATATAATCACTGAATACTGCAACATGGTTTGGCCTGTTGTTTGTAAACATCAATGGCTCTTTAACCCAGTTCTTAATGTTCACTCTTGTCTTGTGTCTGGACACCATTCAGCATTAGCTGTCAAGAGACAAGAAATATGATGAAGTCCTAAACAATGTTTTAGGATGGGCAGGCAACTTAAACACTCTTGAAAGTGTATTTTTGTTACTGTTTTCCCCGCAAGGGGGTGCAGACTAGCTGCACCTATTGAGAGGATTTAGAAGTCCCTCGCGGTACCCGATTCTAACACACACTTACACTTACAACACTACACTTACTACTTCAACACTTTACACTCACACTTACTTTTAGGGAGACGATAATAGCCTCAATGTGCTTTTTGCCTTAAAATAACGAAAAAAATGTTACCGTTTTTACTGATTTTGCATAAATTTATGTACTGATATATTTTGCTCGTCGTTATAAAATAGTACATTAAGTATATAGTATACTTTTAATAATGGACTACTATTATTAATGATATAATAGCATATTAAGTCTCATATTAAATTAATTATAATTGAAATTCCCTGTTTCCTCCCGAGGATCGAACCGGTGACCTTGCACGTGTGAGGCGCACGTGTTAACTACTGTACTACGAAAACGTTTGACCAATCTAAATATATGCAATGATTCGTTAATTTAATTTTTATATTGGTATTTATAGTAAAAGATCATTTGTTTTACATTAATTCGTAACGATCAGATGATTTCAATAAACAGGTGATAGGCTGTAATAAATTTTAGATTATGTCACCTTTTCGAACAAATTATCGTAATTAAAATAAGAAGGAAGAGAAAACATAATACATGATTTTTATTTTTGGTTCAGTAACACAAATTTTGTTTATCACCAACTATTTGTATACAACATAAATATAAATTATTACCCAGCACAACTTTTAATTGTTTCAAGCCGCCTCGGTGGCCTAGTTGATAGCGTACTAGGCTTTCACCCCGAAGACCCGGGTTCGATTCCCGGCGAGGGCTTGACATTTTCATACGCTATAAATCATCCCATCGTCTGCATTAGCCCAAGTGTGCACAATAGTAGGATGTTAAAAAAAATAATTGTTTCAATTAATTAATGCACATTGTAATTACCTGTCTGCTATCTCTGACTTATAATACAACTTTTTTACAATTTTTACAGGACAATCGTACATAAACCTGGTAATATAAGTATGGAAATTGTGTACCTTTTGCAGGAAGGTCGTATGACCTTCCTCTCACAAAAACTGTACTATAAGGCTATTCTATAAGGCAACGAATTCTATACTGTAAGGCAACTATTCTATAAGGCGACGATTTCTAACTAGAAATGAACGCTCGTGTTTAACAGACTCATTTTGATTTTTCAAAAATCTTTTAATGTATACAAAACTAGTTGTGATAGATATCATCAACTTCGTTTTTCCTTTAACTTTGCAAACGATACGATCTATCGCTAATCGTTTGTTTGATCAACTATCTAAACAACTCTGGCACTCGTTACAGCAGTAGTTGGCTTAAAATAATTTTTAGTTATTCATGTACTTACAATACAAATTTTACAAATCAAATTTTTCCTGTTGTAGTGTGTGTTGTGTGTGTGTGTGTGTGTGTGTGTGTGTGTGTGTGTGTGTGTGTGTGTGTGTGTGTGTGTGTGTGTGTGTGTGTGTGTGTGTGTGTGTGTGTGTGTGTGTGTGTGTGTGTGTGTGTGTGTGTGTGTGAGTGAATGAGTATTTGTGTGTGTGTGTGTGTGTGTGTTGTGTGTGTGTTCGCAATTTTAATACGATATGGTAACAAATTGGCACGAAAATCTATTTTGGTAATGGCTCTGACAAGTTCGTTAACCAGAAAAATTCGTTCAATGCGGTGATTTCAAACTGTTAGAAACGTTAACAACTTCTTGACTTAAATGGTTTTGAAAATCTGATTTTACCACCGTAATCTGCATTAAAAACGACTGCATTTTTTCGAAATATTTTTAAACGGCGAAATTTAATTTAACGGTGGCTAAAATTGTTTTCCTGTAATTTAAAAGTTCTATGTGAAGATTGTAATGATGTTGACATCAGAATCATAACGAATGGTTAAAATAGTTTGGTTCCGCGATTATTTCGGCAAATTGCGCGCGTTTCCTTAAATCCAGGTTCGAGAGCTATCATCACTCGGCCGTAAAATCGGTTTATTTTTTACAAAATCAGATTTAACTAAAATCACTGAACTAAATACTTCAGACCTTGACCGCCGCCGTAGTTTTTATCAAACTATTGAACAGCACTTGCAATTATTGAATATTAGTTTGTGTAACGTTTTCGAACCGTTATAATTTCGTTACTAACTAAACACTGGCATACCTCTCTGGGATTACAGCTGATTAGAGATATAAGCACAATTACGTTGAATACAATTGATGTGTACTGCATCTTCCGCCAATGCGGTACTGCCTTGACGGCAGACAGTACACAAGTGAGCGGCTACAATATTACATTCCTGCCGGCATTTTCTAACCCCACCACAACGGATCTGTGACTACAAATCTGTGCGTTAAATGGACGCACAATACTGTTATGTCATAATCGTTATTTCATTCAACGCTATCGACTGTCAATCAATCTAATTGAGAAAGTATTGCGGCCGTCAAAAAAACTCTTAAAAGAAATCGATGAACAATTTTTTAGTTTTTTTATTCCTCAAGTGCAAACTTTTTTTTTAGTTGTATATTTTTCTGAGACACAGGGACCAAGAAACCAGATCCAGTCCTTGCGGTCAAAATCACTTTTTAAATGGTCGATAAATCACTTTTTGAGTGACCTACATGTGTGTTACTACGTTAAAGTTTGATATTTTGGTCCGAATTGGTTCAAATTTGGCACAAAAGTTGATTTCGCATGGACAAGTGCATTACCCAGAAAAATCCGTATTAACGGTTTCAATATTGCGTCTACTTCAAATATTAATTTGAAAAAGACAGGCTATGGTGCAGGGGTGTACGGCATGAGACCGAGGTTAAGAAAGAAATCATCATGTGACAGTATACAACAGTATTCCAGGCTGAAGTGATGGCTATTAATGACTGTGCTCGGGAGAAGTTGAAACGGGCCTTCAAGAAGGCTCGTATTCATATTCGAACCGATAGTCAGGCAGCAATAAACGCAATTGCGGGTCCTACAATTCAGTCCAAGCTGGTCTCGGAGTGTCAGCAGAACCTCAACGCTCTGTCCCTGGATAACCGGGTAACTTTACTGGGTTCCAGGGCATAAGGAAGATGTGGGTAATGAGGAACAGACAGACTGGCTGGACTTGGATCTGCATCTGAGTACATCGAACCTGAGCCAGCTTTAGGGATCTCTCTGTCGTTGGCTGTGTTTACTGTTAACAGGTGGATTAATAAGCAACACCAGACAAGATTATCCTTCCGTTACCACGACACATTACTTGAGATAAAATAGTATGTTACAACTGACTCTAATATCACTTGTTACAGCACACCTTCCGTTACCACGACCCATTACTTGAGATAAAATAGTATGTTACAACTGACTGTAATAACACTTGTTACTATGCACCTTCCATTACCACGACCCATTACTTGAGATAAAATAGTATGTTACAACTGACTCTAATATCACTTGTTTCTGCGCACCTTCCGTTAACACGACCCCTTACTTGAGATAAAATAGTATGTTACAACTGACTGTAATAACACTTGTTATTGCGCACCTTCCGTTACCACGACTCATTACTTGAGATAAAATAGTAAGTTACTACTGACTGTAATAACACTTGTTATTGCGCACCTTCCGTTACCACGACCCATTACTTGAGATAAAATAGTATCTTACAACTGACTGTAATAACACTTATTATTGCGCATCTTCCGTTACCACGAGTCATTACTTGAGATAAAATAGTATGTTTCAACTGACTGTAATAACACTTGTTATTGCGCACCTTCCGTTACCACGACTCATTACTTGAGATAAAATAGTATGTTGCAATTGACTGTAATAACACTTGTTATTGCGCACCTTCCGTTACCACGACTCATTACTTGAGATAAAATAGTATGTTACTACTGACTGTAATAACACTTGTTATTGCGCATCTTCCGTTACCACGAGTAATTACTTGAGAGAAAATAGTATGTTTCAACTGACTGTAATAACACTTGTTATTGCGCATCTTCCGTTACCACGACCCATTACTTGAGATAAAATAGTATCTTACAACTGACTGTAATAACACTTCTTATTGCGCACCTTCCGTTACCACGACTCATTACTTGAGATAAAATAGTATGTTACAACTGACTCTAATATCACTTGTTTCTACGCACCTTCCGTTACCACGACTCAATACTTGAGATGAAATAGTATGTTACTACTGACTGTAATAACACTTGTTATTGCGCACCTTCCGTTACCACGAATCATTACTTGAGATAAAATAGTATGTTTCAACTGACTGTAATAACACTTGTTATTGCGCACCTTCCGTTACCACGACTCATTACTTGAGATAAAATAGTATGTTGCAACTGACTGTAATAACACTTGTTATTGCGCACCTTCCGTTACCACGACTCATTACTTGAGATAAAATAGTATGTTACTACTGACTGTAATAACACTTGTTATTGCGCATCTTCCGTTACCACGAGTAATTACTTGAGAGAAAATAGTATGTTTCAACTGACTGTAATAACACTTGTTATTGCGCATCTTCCGTTACCACGACCCATTACTTGAGATAAAATAGTATGTTAAAACTGACTGTAATAACACTTCTTATTGCGCACCTTCCGTTACCACGACTCATTACTTGAGATAAAATAGTATGTTACAACTGACTCTAATATCACTTGTTTCTGCGCACCTTCCGTTACCACGACTCAATACTTGAGATGAAATAGTATGTTACTACTGACTGTAATAACACTTGTTATTGCGCACCTTCCGTTACCACGACCCATTACTTGAGATAAAATAGTATGTTACAACTGACTGTAATAACACTTATTAATGCGCATCTTCCGTTACCACGAGTCATTACTTGAGAGAAAATAGCATGTTTCAACTGACTGTAATAACACTTGTTATTGCGCACCTTCCGTTACCACGACTCATTACTTGAGATAAAATAGTATGTTGCAACTGACTGTAATAACACTTGTTATTGCGCACCTTCCGTTACCACGACTCATTACTTGAGATAAAATAGTATGTTACTACTGACTGTAATAACACTTGTTATTGCGCATCTTCCGTTACCACGAGTAATTACTTGAGAGAAAATAGTATGTTTCAACTGACTGTAATAACACTTGTTATTGCGCATCTTCCGTTACCACGACCCATTACTTGAGATAAAATAGTATGTTACAACTGACTGTAATAACACTTCTTATTGCGCACCTTCCGTTACCACGACTCATTACTTGAGATAAAATAGTATGTTACAACTGACTCTAATATCACTTGTTTCTGCGCACCTTCCGTTACCACGACTCAATACTTGAGATGAAATAGTATGTTACTACTGACTGTAATAACACTTGTTATTGCGCACCTTCTGTTACCACGACCCATTACTTGAGATAAAATAGTATGTTACAACTGACTGTAATAACACTTATTAATGCGCATCTTCCGTTACCACGAGTCATTACTTGAGAGAAAATAGTATGTTTCAACTGACTGTAATAACACTTGTTATTGCGCACCTTCCGTTACCACGACTCATTACTTGAGATAAAATAGTATGTTTCAACTGACTGTAATAACACTTGTTATTGCGCACCTTCCGTTACCACGAGTCATTACTTGAGATAAAATAGTATGTTTCAACTGACTGTAATAACACTTGTTATTGCGCACCTTCCGTTACCACGACTCATTACTTGAGATAAAATAGTATGTTACTACTGACTGTAATAACACTTATTATTGCGCATCTTCCGTTACCACGAGTCATTACTTGAGATAAAATAGTATGTTTCAACTGACTGTAATAACACTTCTTATTGCGCACCTTCCGTTACCACGAGTCATTACTTGAGATAAAATAGTATGTTACAACTGACTGTAATAACACTTGTTATTGCGCACCTTCCGTTACCACGAGTCATTACTTGAGATAAAATAGTATGTTACAACTGACTGTAATAACACTTGTTACTACGCACCTTCCGTTACCACGACTCATTACTTGAGATAAAATAGAATGTTACAACTGACTGTAATAACACTTGTTATTGCGCACCTTCCGTTACCACGACTCATTACTTGAGATAAAATAGTATGTTACTACTGACTGTAATAACACTTGTTATTGCGCACCTTCCGTTACCACGACCCATTACTTGAGATAAAATAGTATGTTACAACTGACTGTAATAACACTTGTTATTGCGCACCTTCCGTTACCACGACTCATTACTTGAGATAAAATAGTATGTTACTACTGACTGTAATAACACTTGTTATTGCGCACCTTCCGTTACCACGAGTCATTACTTGAGATAAAATAGTATGTTTCAACTGACTGTAATAACACTTGTTATTGCGCACCTTCCGTTACCACGACTCATTACTTGAGATAAAATAGTATGTTACTACTGACTGTAATAACACTTGTTATTGCGCATCTTCCGTTACCACGAGTCATTACTTGAGAGAAAATAGTATGTTGCAACTGACTGTAATAACACTTGTTACTGCGCACCTTTCGTTACCACGACTCATTACTTGAGATAAAATAGTATGTTACTACTGACTGTAATAACACTTGTTATTGCGCACCTTCCGTTACCACGAATCATTACTTGAGATAAAATAGTATGTTTCAACTGACTGTAATAACACTTGTTATTGCGCACCTTCCGTTACCACGACTCATTACTTGAGATAAAATAGTATGTTACTACTGACTGTAATAACACTTATTATTGCGCATCTTCCGTTACCACGAGTCATTACTTGAGAGAAAATAGTATGTTACAACTGACTGTAATAACACTTGTTATTGCGCATCTTCCGTTACCACGAGTCATTACTTGAGAGAAAATAGTATGTTTCAACTGACTGTAATAACACTTGTTATTGCGCATCTTCCGTTACCACGAGTCATTACTTGAGATAAAATAGTATGTTACAACTGACTGTAATAACACTTTTTATTGCGCATCTTCCGTTACCACGAGTCATTACTTGAGAGAAAATAGTATGTTGCAACTGACTGTAATAACACTTGTTATTGCGCACCTTCCGTTACCACGACCCATTACTTGAGATAAAATAGTATGTTACAACTGACTGTAATAACACTTGTTATTGCGCATCTTCCGTTACCACGAGTCATTACTTGAGAGAAAATAGTATGTTGCAACTGACTGTAATAACACTTGTTACTGCACACCTTCCGTTACCACGAGTCATTACTTGAGATAAAATAGTATGTTACAACTGACTGTAATAACACTTGTTATTGCGCATCTTCCTCTTCCGTTACCACGAGTCATTACTTGAGATAAAATAGTATGTTTGACTGTAATAACACTTGTTATTGCGCATCTTCCGTTACCACGAGTCATTACTTGAGAGAAAATAGTATGTTGCAACTGACTGTAATAACACTTGTTACTGCACACCTTCCGTTACCACGACCTGTTACTTGAGATAAAATAGTATGTTACAACTGACTGTAATAACACTTGTTATTGCGCATCTTCCGTTACCACGAGTCATTACTTGAGATGAAATAGTATGTTACAACTGACTGTAATAACACTTGTTATTGCGCACCTTCCGTTATCACGACCCGTTACTTGAGATAAAATAGTATGTTACAACTGACTCTAATATCACTTTTTACTGCGCACCTTCCGTTACAACGACCCATTACTTGAGATAAAATAGTATGTTACAACTGACTCTAATATCACTTGTTAATGCGCACCTTCCGTTACCACGACCCATTATTTGAGATAAAATAGTATGTTGCAACTGACTGTTATTACACTTGTTACTGCGCACCTTCCGTTACCACGACTCATTACTTGAGATAAAATAGTATGTTACAACTGACTGTAATATCACTTGTTAATGCGCACCTTCCGTTACCACGACCCATTACTTGAGATAAAATAGTATGTTGCAACTGACTGTTATAACACTTGTTACTGCGCACCTTCCGTTACCACGACTCATTACTTGAGATAAAATAGTATGTTACAACTGACTGTAATAACACTTGTTACTGCGCACCTTCCGTTACCACAACCCATTACTTGAGTAAAAGAGTAAGCTCGTGATAACGTGTTATCGCGGTTACAACTGTCTCTTATATCATTTATATTACTCTTTTATCACCCCGCAGGGGATTACAGACTGGCTGCACCTATTGAGAGGATTTAAACGTCCCTCGCGGTACTCGAGTCTAACACACACTTACACTTACAACACTTACAACTGGAACACTTTACACTCACACTTTCATATAGGGAGGCGATAATACTCTCAATGTGCTTTTCGCCTTAAAATATCAAAGAAAGCTACTCATTAGATTGTTGGAACGTACTAAGGACATCAATCTGCTAAGTACTGAAGAGGTTTAATTGCACAATAGGTCTGTTGATACAGTGTCTGGGGTTGTATTATCCCTTCCTCTAGTTTTAATGTAAGCTAACCTACTTCAAATATTAAAAACGTATTCTTTTTTTACACGTGTTATACAATTTAATTTTATCATCGTAACCACCGTTCGAAATTACATAATTTAGCATTTAACGTTTACAAATTCCTTGTAGAATTTGAAAATTCAGTATTATGGTTTATTTCCGTAATTTAGTTGAAAGTTAGATCATAATAGACTATGTAAATCGTAATTACTTTTATTTCAAATTTATTAAACTGAATTGTGTTAAAACTCTTCGGCGATATGTATGTTTTGCTTTCTAACGAATTTATAATTAAAACATAACCTATGGAAGAAACAAACATGGGAAAACCCAGGCCCAGGACCTTGAAATCTGCACATATATATTTTTGTGTGTGTGTGTGTGTGTGTGTGTGTGTGTGTGTGTGTGTGTGTGTGTGTGTGTTTATAGCATGTTCATGTTCGCAATCTTGGCCCAATTTGGTTCAAACTTGGCACTAGAGTCGATTATGATAATAGCATGTACAGATTCGTTAGCCAGCAAAAATCGTTTGACAGTTTCAAAATGGCGGACATCTTCAATAAGCTGTAATCTTTTTTTATTTTAAATATTTTTGTAAATCTCGTTCCACCATCGCAGTTTGCGTTAAAAACTGCATACATTAAAATGTTAAATTTTCAAAATCCGTTGAAATTGGAGAAATTTAATTTGATGGCGGTCAGGGTTCGTTGCCGTTTTTTAAATTTAATTTGAAAGTTTAAAATAATAAATATACGCAGATTTTAATGCTGATTACGATAATGAACTCAGAATTTCAATAGAAAAATTTTAAAGAAAAATATGTTTGTAAATTTGCTTCAATCACATCAGCGTCATAATGTTAATAGTGCATAAAAAACATCTTAAACTTTACTTTTTACGTTATGCGTTATGAAAAATTTTAAAGATATTTTTTCAAGTTTTTTACAATACAGAAAACATTCAGCTCACACTCTTGGCCTATTACAATCAAATCGAAGTAATAAAATAATTTCTTTGCTTATACATTTTATTTTTTTAAACATTTATTAGATAATTACAATTATTTGGTACCACTGACACTTCTACAAAATTATTCCAATTTAATACAATTAGTAGCACGTTCTCCGTCAAGTCTATAATAAAAAATGTAAAATCTTCTGAATTCCGCCAAGAACCAGTCACCTGCCTACGCCGAGCTTGGCGGCGGTGTGCCTTCTATACTTTCCTTATTACTCACTGAGTCTTACCTTGATGACATTTGCAATATCTATATATACGGCTATATTAGGTTAGGTTAGGACAGGCATTTTTATGAACATCAATTACCCGACATATTCAGCTAAGGCATCTCCTGAGGCATAAATTCTAGCCAATCGTGACGTGATATCGAGACTACTGTAACCAGCTTTGGTAACTTAATCAGTTGGATTTGGGGCCAACAGAAGCGGCTTATCCCAAATTCATTTCTATTCCCAAATCGCCCAAGTTACTGAAAAATCTAAACAATGCCCCTCGTTGCACTAAAGAGAAAATTGTAAATACACAGCGACTAGCAATGTCTCCACCTACATAGTATCCCTAAATTTTCACGAAAATAATGCTTACATTTTGCAAAAAAATTTACATAAAATTGTGACCTGCAGCAGTATCGCTGACGTGATGGAAGCGAATTTCCAAAAGTATTTTTTTAATATGTTTTTTTAAATTTTGTTTTAAACGTTATAATTAGCATTAAACTGAATATATCAGCACCCCCCGCAGGGGTTGCAGACTAGCTGTACCTATTGAGAGGATTTAGACGTCACTTGCGGTACCCGAGTCTAACACACACGTACACTTACAACACTACACTTATGACTAACACTTTACACTCACACTAACATTTAGGCAGGCGATAATAGCCTCAATGTGCTTTTTGCCTTAAAAAAAGAATATATCAGCGTTTTACAATTTTAAATTACCTCCGTGAAATTAAATTTCTTAATTTCGACTGATTTTTAATATTCAAAATGCTAATTTATGTAGTTTTTAGCGTTGATTACGATGATGAAATCACATTTTCAAAACAATGTAAAACAAAGAGTAAAGAGTTTATAAAGTTTAGAAATGGCCTCCATTTTGAAATTGTTGAAAGAATTTTCTTGGTTGAATTTTCGCACACTGTTGAAACAGTCCATAAGTTCGATAGTTATATCGTTGAGTGAATGCGAAAATGTTCCTTAAAGATGAACCTCATTATCACACCATCGATGTCATCACTAAATATTGCAACAGTTTCTGGCCTGTTAGTAAAGATCAACGGACCTCCTCTTCGGCTTTAACTCAGCTAAGTTAAATTTCTTAGCTTGTGAGCCGTCTCGATGGCCTAGTTGATAGCGTACTGGGCTTTCACGCCGAGGACCCGGGTTCGATTCCCGGCCAGGGCTTGGCATTTTCATACGCTATAAATCATCCCATCGTCTGCATTAGCCCGTGTGCACAATAGTCGAACGTTAAAAAAAAAACTTGTGTCTGGACACCATTCAGCATTTGCCGTCAAGAGACAAGAAGTGTGAGGATAACATGTTGATGTTTTAGACAATGTTTTAGAATGGACAGACAACTGAAACAATGATGAAATTGTTTTTTTTTACTATTTTTATTGCTTTAATGTAACACGTTTTGCACTTCTTTTGCAAATTTAAAATTAATAATTAAATAAAATGTACTGTTTTTCGTATAACGAAAGATTTTTCTTCAGACAAATATTTTGAACACTCTCGACACCCTTCGGAAGTTTACAGTTCCGGTCCGGTACCTCTATTTATAGAAATCGAACATTGTATATAAGTATAAATATAAATATACATATAAACTTAAATATCAATATATATATATATATATATATATATATATATATATATATATATAGCCTATATCCTCTCTCTCTCTCTCTCTCTCTCTCTCTCTCTCTCTCTCTATATATATATATATATATATATATATATATATATATATAGAGAGAGAGAAATGTCTGGAAAGGCGCTCACTTCAAGAGCACATGTTTGGATCTTACCACGAGAGTTGCACTAATAGCTCATTTTTTAGTTTTCTAACAGAAATTCACTAATAATGACGCATTAAAAAAAAGCAAGCAATAATGACCTCGTAATATAGCTGCTTGGTTGACATAGTGGTAGCAAATTTCTAAATGTAGTAACTAAATAGCTTTACACAACCAAATATTTAAAAATGTACAAAATAAAATTGCAACCGTCGTAAAACTTTTGTCACATTTTTGAGCATCTGGTAACAACATTGTAATCAGCGATAAAATCAGCTTGTTAAGATCTTCAAAAGTACGGAGGATATATGAAAATTAACCTCAACTATCCTTAGATCTATTTTTTTAAATATTTCAAATGATATTTGTTCATATTTTATGCAAATGACGATAGTTGAAGTCAAACTTTCTACAAAAAATAAAAGATTTACTAAATATCAAATTCGAAAATGGTAGTTTATCGAAATGGTTTAGCCGATTTTTTGTTCAAATCACATCGAAATTGCATACTAACGCATCTGATGTTTAAAAGTTTTATTGAAAAAAAGCTTGAATAAGTATAGTGACAGCGAAACGAGTTGTGTTTCAACTCGACCGTTCGGCATTTTTTGTGTGTGTTGTTACACAGTTTTTGCCAAACGCATTGACCGATTGTTTTGAAATTTGGTACGAAGATATCTTGAATATAGGCCTAAATGAAAAATATGCACAACTTTTTTCATACTTACTTCCATTTTAAGATGGCGGCCTATGATTTAACGATTACAAGTGTACGCACTTTTAATCAAACACATTAGCCGATTGTTTTGAAATTTGGTACGAAGGTAGCTTGAATAAAGCCCGAAAGACGCTTGTGTTAGTTACCCCATTCGTTGAGAGTGTTGCTGGTTATTTTCTGTTATATTGGATTTACGGCAAAACGTATCATAATTTTAACAGCTTTATATAAAAATAAAATAAAATGTCCAACAAAGTTGTGTCCAGTAACGTTACCGGTAAACATTACGCTTACTGCTAAAACTGGCGGAAGAAGTTACGAGCGCTGTCGCGGAGCAGTGGCCACGCGTTTAATTAAGAATATGCTGCGAGGTCTACAGTTCTTTGAACTGGTAAAACGAAAAATGGCTCCGATATACGAAGCCGTTGTACATTCGTGCAATTTTTTATCGAAATCCTTAAGTTGTTCTTCTTCAGCGATTAGCATAGATCACTGTCTGATATATAAAATTAATCCATTTTTTGGGAGATCTAATTTTATTTCGAAATCGATTTTTCTGAATTACTATTTTTTTGGATTATATTTTGTACAGTAATAAAGTAAAAACGAAAATAAACTGTAACGGCGAGTACACTAGTGGCTGCTTCATCCGAAGCTATTGCAAAGCGGTAATATCACATGATATGCGTTGTGTGACCAGAGTTAGTGTTGTGGGAATATCTAAAATGTTCGCCTGCCGGTTATAGTTCTGCAATCCGCATAACTGTGTGTCACTAATAGTTCCCTCATTCACGTTTCGCAGGCGAGAAACATGGACTGATAACTGGGAACATCTTTTTTAAGGGAAATTTTAAAATGTTCTCAAATATGGGTATATGGGTCACTTATCATCAAATAGAGTGATTAGTTGTCTCCACATTTTTTGACTGATTATCCCAGAAAAGGTTTTTAAAGTATTCCATCGTAATAGCCGTACTAGAATTATAACCCTTACGAGAGCTGTTAGCGCTCGCTGCTGATGGCATCTTGCGGCAAAGTGTTCAACTACAGTTAAATAGATAATAGTACTGTCAAACGTTTCCAACTCATCTTGCAGCTTGCAGTGTTCGTAGCGGCAGATAGTACAATTACTTGAACTTTAACCGCTAACATCGAGCACGCTTTATATAATGTTGGCAGTACTTCCAGTCTGTTTATAACCAACATAATAAGACACAATTATTTATATCGTTTTTACAATAATATTATTAGACTGTTTTAAGACCTTTAATAGACACAAGTTACAATATTTTTTAAAGATTTAGAATCTAACAGATTATTTTGTAATGTCTACTTCAATTGATCATTTTCAAATGGAAGTACTCTTCAATTTTCCCTTTCTATTAAAATTGGAATATTTTACGACTGAAGCATTTTGATTAAAAAATTATCTATATTGGGGTCAAAATCAAGAATCAGGACCATGAAACGAGTTCGATCATGGATTCTGGAACAAGTTTTGAGACTATGTAAGCACTCCAGGTTTTTGTAACAGCTTTGACAATTTCATTATTGGAGCGAAATCCCTTCAAACTTTTCAAAATGGCAGTAATTTTAAAATAAGAAATTGTTCACATTATTATGGTAAAGTCAGTTATTCAGAATTAAAAAAAAATTACTTTCCAGGTTAGAATAATTACACAAATGTTACATAAAAGTGTTTTTATTAATTTAAACACATGACATACGTTAAAACGTTTCTGCATTTTGTTACACCTGGGAAAAAGTTTTTCTGTACGTTACCGATGCAGCTGTACGTCGCGATTAGGCCTATATTTTGTTATGCGACCCAAAAGAATTGAGTAATTAGTAAATTGAGATGTCTTTTTTTTTTGTTATTTTAAGGCAAAAAACACATTTTATCGCCTCCCTAAATGTAAGTGTGAGTGTAAAATGTTAAAGTCGAAAGTGTAGTGTTGTAAGTATAAGTGTGTGTTTGACTCAGGTACCACGAGGGACGTCTAAATCCTCTCAATAGCTGCTGCTAGTCTGCAACCCCTGCGAGGAAATTGAGATGTCAAAAATAAATTAATTGCATCTTAATTGTCATTGAGCCAATTTTCAAAGTTTGAAGAAAGTTTTAAAAAATATTGTTTTTTTTATTAACCGAGCTTCTGTTTCAACTCGACGGTTCGGCGTTTGGTTTGTGTGTTTGTTATGCGTTTTGGCCAAATGCATTGACCGATTGTTTTCAAATTTAGCACGTAGATACCTTGTATGAAGCCCGAAAGACGTGTGTGTAACGTTTTTCCCACTCACTTCCATCTCAAGATGGCGGCCTCTGATTTGTAATAACGAGTGTAAGCTCTTTTAGCTAAACGTACTGACCGATTGTTTTGAATTTTGGTACGAAGATATCTTGTATGCAGCTCAAATGACGTATGTATAACATTTCCCTCCAATGGCGGGCTCTGATTAACGATGACGAGTGTACGCAACGTTTCACGATGCGATGAAACGAGGCCTCTGTTTCAACTCGATCGTTTGGCATTTGGTTTGTGTGTTTGTTACACAGTTTTGGCCAAACGCGTTGACCGATTGTTTTCAAATCTGGTACGCAAGTACCTTGTACAAAGCCCGAACGAGTATGTGTAAGAATTTTTCCCATTCACTTCCGTTTAAAAATGGCTGCCTCTGATTACAACAACGAGTGTACGCAGTTCTAGGCAAACGCACTGACCGATTGTTTTGAAATTTGGTACGAAGGTACCTTGCATAAAGCCCGAAAGGCTATGTGAAATATTTTTTTCTTTTCATGAAGGCTGCCCCTAATTCAAAGTTGAGAGATTAGTTGCTGGTTATTAATACTGGCTGAACGGCAAAACCTATTGAGAGCTTCGTGAAGAAAGAGCTTAGAATTTCCAATAAAGTTGGCATAAAATTTATCTTAAGTTTAACGTTACCGAATAAATTGATGGAAAATGTTACAAGCGCTGTCATTTAATGCTCTGTATATTAATTAAAAATATACTGCTTGGTACGCTGTTCTTTGGCTAGGTACTAGTTATTTTAGGTATGTGCTTGTAAATTGGAACTATTACAAGTCCAAAATTTGTGTAACACTTTGTATTTTGCAAAGGTTCGACTTCTTGACACATATTTCTGTAATGTATGTATATAATTTACTGGTAAGAGCCTACAGTACATCCCATATTACTTAAGAGATGTAATTACAAGCCACGGGGCATACAGCTAACACGTAAAATCATAGTCTTTCCAGTACTATTTGAGCCTACTTATTAGACTTATGAAGGAAGTAGTTTTTTGGCATTATTGATCATCGGTTTTTGAAAAGTTTACTGTACATATTTAGCGCCTACATTCACCAAAAATAAAAAATACACATGTAGAACTGGGTGAATTACCGACAGAAGCAAAGCTGTTAATGATAGACTATCTTTACTGAATATATAATTAGTTTGAAGATATGTTTACAAATATCTTCTTTTATTTAAATAAATAAATACGTGAACCTAGCTTAGGTATTATTTACAGTAGTTTTAGTAAGAGATCAGTTGTTTTATATTAATTCGTAAAAATCAGCTGATTTCAGATGATAGGCTATAATAAGTTTTAGGTTATATTGTTAAATACTAGCAATATTAACAATTATTATAAACGTTTATGTTAATTTCGAATATATAAACGGTTACTACGTGCGCATGTTCTTCAACTAAAGGAAATAGCGAACATAACGTTTTCATTTAATACGCGCGTACTATTATAGAAAAGGAGGACGAAAAAGAGACAGAAATAGATAGATGAAATTCTTTTCGTTGTTCGTTTCATATTTTCGTTCGGCAGACTTTTTTCTATTCACTCCTCTCACCAAAGTTAACATTAAAAGCTTCGCTTCAATGTAATTTAAATTGAATTTATTATGATTTTATTATGACCTATTATCAGTTACTATGGAATGGCCTGCAGTCGCCTCGGTGGCCTAGTGGATAGCGTACTAAGCTTTCACCCCGAGGACCCGGGTTCGATTCCCGGCGAGGGCTTGGAATTTTCATACGCTATAAATCATCCCATCGTCTGCATTAGTCCAAGTGTGCACAATAGTCGGATGTTAAAAAAAAAAAAAAAAAAAAAAAAAAAAAAAAATTAAAAATGGAATGGACTGTAGGCAAAGTCGAAGACCCGGTGCAGACTGGTCTACCAAATCACAATAATGAATTAATTATTGATCGGTCATAATACTAGTAGTTCAAAGAATAGTTAATTTTCCAGTATTAATATAGAGAGCGGCCACGGTAGCGCTCGTAACTTATCCCGCCAATGTAAACTGTAACCGTAATATTTACGTTAAAAAGAACTCGCCATCTTGAATCGAAAGTAATGGGACGAAATCATACACGTAATTTTACCATCGTACAAAATTTGAAAAGAAACGGTCAGTGTGTTTGGCCAAATGTACGTACATTCGTCATCGTAAAATCAGAGGCCGCCATCTTGAAACGGAAGTAAATGGGGAAAATCTTACAAATAAGGCATTTAGACTTTACAGGAGGTACCTCCCTTCTAAATTTTAAAACAGTGGGTTAATGCGTTTTTTCCAAAACTGCGCACAAACAAACAAAGATACAAACCAAATGCCAACGTTCGAGTTGGAACAGATACCTCGCTTCGCTCGGTCAATTACACTTGTTGATATAAAATATGAACCACAAAAAAAGGGTTTATTAGTTTTAAATTCACAATTTTGTATACAAATAAACGTCTTTTTCTTTTGTACTTAACCGTTGCGTCGTCTGACCTTCCTTAATTTAGGCCCTTTTTTATTTATCGCTGCTACCTTTAGCCTTTGTCTCTTTATATTTCTATGTCTCGCCGCGTTTTCCTTATTAGCTAATGATCTTTCTACACCCCTGTTTCTTCTCCCGTTTCTTTCCAACCCTCTCCTCACGTAGTCCCTCACTCTCTGCCTAGCTTCCATGTCTCTGAATGCTCTGTTCCTTCCATAATATTCGCTGCTTTTTCTTTTGTCTTCATTGAATATTCTTGTATCTTCTGTACGCTTATAACTACTTATACCTTCTTTCACCTTATCTCTTCTTCTCGTTGCATCTTTTGACGATCTACCCTTAAATCTTAGTTTGTTCACTCTGCTTTTACCGATCCTTTTGCCGCTGGGAATTCTATTTCTTCCTTTAACTTTAACCTTTTGTTCTTTTCTTCGGAATCGTTTTTCCGATCTGACATTCTTACGGTTCTTTTCTTCTCTTCTCCGTGGTTCTTTCTTTTTTCTTGCTTTCTTATTTTTTTCTTCGGATTCTGTATAATCAGTTAATGATTTCGCTGCTGATTCGGCCTTCTCGATTTGTTCTTTTAGGTCGTCGTAATCGTATTCATCATCCAGGTCGTTTTGAATTGATTTACCACTTTCTTGAACAAACTCTTCATTGTAACTGTCCTCGTCTTCTTCGGCTTCTTTTTTTTCTTTTTCTAATTTTTTTTGCTTCCTTTGCTTAATTTTTCCAATTTTTGTCGTTGGTTGCATACTGTATTTTTGCGTTTTGTTTTTGAGACTTATCTCTTTTTGTTTAGTTTCTTTTTCTTTATCTTTTTTACTTTGATCTTTTTGCAATCGGTTTGTTTTGTTTTTATTTAGAGTTTGTCTATCTTGTTCTTTTTTTTCATTATTTTTCTTGATTTGCTTAGTGCCATCTCGTTTAACTTTACTATCAATTTTAGTTTTTTTTTTATTACCAAGTGATTCCTTTACATTTATATTTTTACGTTTGTTTTTATTATCGCCAGTTTTGTTAGAATGAGTACGTTTGTCTTCCAGCCTATGTATTACCTTTCCCTTTTTGTCATCATACTCAATAAATTCTGCTTCTGCTGTGCTTGCGTCCATACGCTTAGTTTTCTTTTTATGTCTTTTCTTTCTTCTCGATTCTTCAGTGTATTCGTCGTCACTGTACTCATCTTCATCGTATTCACCGTCTTCTTCGTAATAATCGTCGTCGCTATCGTCTTCATCGTCGTCATCTTCTTCTGTGCTGCGCTTGTAGTCGGCATAGTATCCTTGACTTCCTGAGTCCGTCGCTGAATCGTACGTTATGTAAAATGAACCTTCTTGTTTCCCGTCTGCATTTTTGTAAACTATGTCCACGGGCCTCTTTCCAACGTTTACCTGAAAATTTAACGAATTAAAAGTTAATAAAGAATAGTAAAAGAAAAACACCGCCGAAAGCCGGTCCCAAGCCCGGGCCCGTCCAGGAGGATGGGTAAGAGTGGAGGGGAAGGAGTAACAACCTCGTTAATAAACCAAGGTCCATCTTGCTTCGGATGGTAGTACCCTGTCATAGAGCCCCTGCCTAGGGTTACTAGGTGAAAACTGGCCAACGGTCTCAATGGCGGATGAGGAAGGATTTCCCAACGGCAGAGAGGGCGGAAGAGTTACCCTCTGCGGATCACCTCCTTAGTTGTAAAATCCTAGAGCCTGGCTCCATTCGGTTGACAACCTGACAGTCAAAAATGGAAAAGTATTTTAGGAAGAAACTATCACCGTTCGCAAAGCGGAAAAGGTGTCACTCGGATTCGGTGGGTCACCGCCTAAAGGATAATGATCTGGTCGGAGAGATCTCGAAATCTGATATCAAAACTAATTCGAAAGTTAAAAAATTACAAATTTGGTCACAATAAATATAAACTCCCTCACAAAACTGGGTAAACTTAAACACCTTACGGATACCCTTGATAAAGAAAAGATCCTGATAACAGCCCTACAGGAAATAAGAAACACGGACTCGTAACCTTTTGAATCGGGTGGCTATAGAATACACAAAGGACCACCTGGAGAAAGAGTAATGAAAAATACCCCACAATTTGGGGTAAGATTCATAATTAACACCAAAATCCTTAGCTCGGTAATAGAATTCAAATCAACATCCCCTAGGCATGCGTACGTTATGTTCAAATAGGCCAATAAAACGTATATGCTAATAAACATCCAACGAATGACAAGAATTCTAAAGCAAAAACCAAGCAAGAAACTGAAGAATTCTGGGAAGAGATTGACCACCTACTCGGGAGCATCCCTAGTAATAACGTCAAAATACTAGTGGGAGACTTTAATGCTCAAATAGGACCGGAAAGAAAATATAGAGATGTGGTAGGAAAATGGACAGCCCATAAAAGAACTAATAAAAATGGGCTAAGGTTAATCAAGCTTTGTAGGGACAATGAACTAGTACTAAAAACAACTAGGTATAAAAGAAGGACGCACAAATTAAAAATATGGTGTCACCCAAATCCAGCTAACGGAGAACTACAATTAGACCATGTAGCAATGGATAAAAACTTCCATAGGGAAATTTATAATGTAAAGGTACTAAGAAGCACAGGACATCGAATCTGACCATTACATTTCAAAAATAAAAATTAAAATGACCCCAAAAAGAAAATCCAAAAACAAGGATCAAGAAAGAAAAGAATGTATAACCCCTCAAGACTGATAAAAAACGAGCTTTTTTTAGAAAAATCCGCGAAATGAACAGGCGACGACTTGGAATCCATAGTCGAGAGCCTGAAAAAGACAGCGGAAGAACTGGCACCACCATCCAAAAAGAAAAAGCACCAATGGTGGAATGAAGAGTGCGAGGAAGCCCTAAGAAAGAGGCATTAAGCATGACTAAACGCCCAAAGACATAAGAACGAGAGTACAACCAAGATCCTAAAGCAAACCAGAAAAGAAGTGGCGAAACAGATAAGAGGGATTATAAGGAAACATGAAAAGGACTTGCTAGAAAAAATAGAAGAAGAATTTAAGAAAAATAACGTAAGGGACTATTATAATACCTTCAAGTACCACCTATCCTGACACATCCCCCGACGTTAATGCTTAAAGACCAGAAGGGACAGCTTGCCCACAGCAACCAAGACAATGCGAGGATATTAGCGGACTACTTTAAGAACCTTTTAAATTGCGAAGAACCAGGCTCGTCTTTGGACTTCGACGGAGAAAGGGAATCTAAGACTCCACTAGAAAAAATATTACCACCATCCCTTGAAGAGGTCGAAATAGCCATCACTGACCTCAAAAACTATAAAGCAGCGGGAGAAAACCAACTAACTGCGGAAATCTGGAAAAACGCTGACATATTGATAATAAAAAAACTACACCAGGAAATAGTCAAAATCTGGCAAAAAGAGGAAATGCCGCAAGAATGGAACATGGCATTAATTCACCCCATACATAAAAAAGGGAATAAAACGGACCCCAACAATTATAGGGGTATCTCGTTGCTGGACGTAACGTATAAAATCTTCTCAAAAATCCTGCTAGGAAGAATAAAGGATCAGTTGGACTGAGAGCTAGGGGAGTATCAAGGAGGATTTAGACCGGGAAGAAGTGGCCCGGAGAAGATAATGGCTTTGAAATGGATAATCGATCACCAAAAACGGAGAAATAAAAACCTAATCATAACTTTTGTAGATTTCAAGAAAGCTTATGATTGCATTCACAGGGCGTCACCGATAAAAACTTTGAAAGAATTTGGCCTACATACAAAATTAATCAACCTTATTAAAATTACACTTCAAAACACTCAATCCAGAGTGAAATTCCGAGGGGAAGTTTCAGAACCATTCGAGGTTAAAACAGGATTAAGGCAAGGAGACGGTCTTTCTCCCTTACTCTTCAATTGCGTGTTGGAAAAAATCAGAGAATGGAGCAAGAGTACTGGACAGATAAAAATAGGGACAAGAATCAGACTTAACTGCCTGGTCTTTGCAGACGATCTAGCACTCCTATCAAATAGTTAGGAAGAAACGGAACAGCAAATCAAATTGCTGAAAACATAGCAGGAAAGGTCGGCTTACAGATATCCTTCGAAAAGACGGAAATAATGCCGACTAAAAAGTCGGAACAAAAGTCTATAAAAATAGAAGGCGAACGAATAAAGATAGTGGATAATTTTAAGTATTTGGGAGAAAATATCACTAGAAACAAAGCCGAAAAACTGGCAATAAAAAATAGAACGAACAAATTAAAGAAGGCCCTAAAGGTAACTTGGGGAATGTATAAGAAAAAGTCGTTTTCCATAAAGTCGAAAATCAGACATTATAATACGGTCACAAGACCGGAAGTGACTTATGCCGCGGAAACTTTATTTAATCTAAGAAGCCGAAACAGAACAGAGGAGCTTCAAAAAGTGGAAAGAAAAATATTGAGAACCATTATCAACAAAAAACACCTGGTAGAAGGAACATACAGACTGCTGCCAAGTTCAGCCATCTATCAGGATAATGAACATCTGTTTGATAATATTAAAAAGAGGAGACTGCTTTTTTATGGACACCTAATAAGGTTACCAGAATAAAGACTGACGAAGAAACTCCTTAATTATCAACTCAAGATGAAAATAAAGAATGAGTAGCTTAAGTAAGTGGAACAGGACCTAAAAGAATTAGGGTTAACGGAGGAACGTCTGAAAGAAGGAAGGGAAAAACCAATCCGTAGGAATAAAAACACTAGATTAAAATTTAAAGAAGGAACAAAAAGAGTTGTCTTTTACTCGAAGGAAATTAGACTACAGATATTTATAAGACTGAAAAAGTATTGAGAGAATCTCAAAAACCTAAAAGAACCTAAGTTGAAAGCTCAAAAGAACCAAAATTGACTAAATGTGCTCCATTGAGGGCTAAAAAAAAACTTTACACAAATTATTACATTTATTTTTTACTTGTTGAGTACGCTTTTTGCCTTTTTGTTAGCTTTGCCAATTTTACATTCTTTAGCGCTTTCATTGTTAATGAATGTCAATTTTTTCAAAAATTCAAAACCACGGCTTAATCAGTAGGATAGTTGACAGCTTGATATAACTATGACTTTTTACATGCTCTCTCTCTCTCTCTCTCTCTCTCTCTCTCTCTATATATATATATATATATATATATATATATATATATATATATATATATATATGTATAGGTTTATTTTCAGTTTTTCGGCTTTGTTTCTAGTGATATTTTCTCCCAAATACTTAAAATTATCCACTATCTTTATATTTATATCTATATAATTTATATAGATATATTATTTATATATAGAGAGGTTTATATATATAAATATATATATATATATTGATCTTCATTATCCTAACTGGCATAAAGTAATTTCCCGCAGGGGTGCGCCTGTTGAGAAGATTTAGACGTCCCTCGCGGTAACCGAGTCTAACACACACTTACACTTACAACACTATACTTACGATTTTAACACTTTACACTCGCACTTACATTTGGAGAGGCGATAACAGCTTCAATGTGTTTTTCGAATTAAAATAACAAAAAAAGGCATAAAGTAAAGACGATAAACAAACCAGAAGAAACGTACTGCAGTGTTCTTCACAAGGCTTGGTGGTTAAGGTCCTAAGATATCGGTCATTTACTTTTTATTCTTATCCGATTTTGTACTGTAGATCTTTATATATTTTTAGCTAATAAAATTAAAGAAAAGCTAAAAAAGATGTTAACATTCGTTTCCTTAACGTAATGGAACCGAATTAAAAAAAGTAACAATATTTTTCACTTAACCCTATTTGACCATAAACATTTTTTATTTTATTTCACAGTCGTAATCAGCGTTTAAATATTTATAAATAAGTATTTTAAAAAATATTTAAAAAATCAGATTTCTCGTGAATATGGCCTATGATGAAAATTTATGTTTTTTTTTAAAGATTTGGAATGACTGTAATTTTAAAACTGATTTTGCTAGGTAACCATCTTGTAAAACTATTTTTCACGCCAAATTGGATTTATATCGGAAATATATTGTATGAAAATTAAAAAATTTTAAAACAATATCATTGATCAAGATCGACTCTTTAAAATCCCAAGTATGGATCTTACTATGAAGCTGCTCCAATAGCTCATTCTCTAAAAATATTTGCTAAAAATAAATTAAAATATGAAGACAGACATGTGAAGGGAAATAGCTCATTATACGTTTTTGCTCTATTTACTTTACACTCTGTATACGAAACCAACTAACCTGATCCTTGGAGTTATCAATGAGTCTTCCGAAGGAAAAGCCCACTGCTAATGCGCAGACGCAAACAGCAGGCAGTGCTTTTAACGACATTGTTAACAAAAAGCAAAAGCATTTTTAAAATCTATTCGGCATAATAAAATTGCCAAAGCTTTGTGTTACAGACATGATTTAATCTGAGATTTAGAAGGCGGTTTATCTTATCGCGATCGATTAACGATTGATTGTATTTCAGATTTAGCAAGCATGTTACTTATAACGCGTCTGCAGCGTGTACTACTTTTGATAACATAACAGTATGAAAGAACATTAACAAACGCACTTTATATTAGTAAATTTCTATTGGAAAATGTCAAATTAGAAATTTCCACTACGATAAGGCCCGAACCAATGCTATGTGCACCGATTCTGATATCTAAAGCTAGTTTTGTCGAATAAGTTAAATCTTTGATGTATTTTGTGTCGCATTTAGTCCTATTTTGATCAAGCTGATAAAAAATATCGATTTTGGAAATACCCTGGACAAGTCCTTACTCGAAAATTTACTTTAGATGAAATTTGAGGATTTAAAAATGCTATGTATGCATATTGTAAGGCCTAATACAATGTAAAATAAAGATTTTTTATTATAAGCGAGTTAAAAAAGTGTTTGAATTTTATGACTGCCATTTTAAAATGTCTGAATGGGAATTTCTAAGCCACTACAACAATCATTTAGGCTACGTTTCCAACATTTGAGCGAGACAGTTGCGTGGTACAGTTATTTATAGTTTATGATTTTCGATTAGATAATAGACTATTCAACTATCATCATAGTAAAACCCAGCCCTGGAAAGGAGGTATATATATATATATATATACGCAAGCACACATCCGCACGCACGTAAGCACACGCTCATGCTCACATACACACACACACACACACAGTGGACCCGTGTGAAACTTATTGAAACTTTTACATATGGAACATAATATAACTTCATACGCTATAAATCATCCCATCGTCTGCATTAGCCCAAGTGTGCACAATAGTTAGACGTTAAAAAAAAATTCTACTTTAAAAACTGATTTGATCAATAATTATTTAAGTCTTTTATACAGTAATAATTTAAATATTACTTTCAAAAATTTTTTTGTTTAAATAAGCTGTTTTGGTCAACACAAAAGTAATTATTTGTCACGTATGTCTGTATTGTGCTGCGCTCTAACAGGGACACTTTATACTGCTCCTGGAATTTTGTTTACAAACCTTCTGTCAGTTGTACCTGGTGTTCTGACGAACATTTAGGTACCCCATATCCGTAGTTTAAATAAAGCAAGTCGTTACTTTTGGTACAAAAACAATCAGAATGCTTAGCGTAAAAATATATGTAATATTGTAAATTGTAGTTATAAAATACGAAAATATTTGTGTAAACACTTTTTATTTAACATAATGGAAAAAGTAACATTTATGAAAAGTGTTTTACCTTTCTACATTTTTATAAGAAACTGACTTCACAATGTAATTACCTTTATAGCTGCATAATATTAATAATAATAATTTCTAATTTTATGGACAATTATTTTGATAAAGAAATGTTATAAATTTCACAACAGTCGCTCGAAATTTTAAATTTTAATTGTAAAATACAAAAATATTCTCATATTAAAATATTGGTTTATGTTGTATTATTATATAAATTATGTTACTTTGCTTCTATCACGTCAGTGAGATAGCTGCCAGCCGCTTTTATAGCCTACTAGCCTGCGTTCACAGAGCATCAAAAGTAAATTTTTAAGGATAAAAATACTTACTCTAAATGTTGTATGTGGTGAAATATATTTGTTCAATAACTAAGCTTTTATGGCGTCAAAATTTCGTACCCGAATTATTTATATAAATTAGCACTCTAGCGTATGCAATTTTGGTTCCATTTGACTGAAATTTCAGTAATAGCATGAACACGTTTGTTGCCTAGCAAAATCCATTAGTTTCAAAATGGCGGTCATTATAAATCTTTAAAAAATCGTGACTTTTCTTATACTTTTGTCAAAACCCGTCTCCGAATCGGTAATTAGCGTAAAAATCTACATAAATTAGCATTTTAACATTCTCATATTCTATTGAAAATTTTGGAAAAACTAATGTGTGCAGATTTTATTGTTTGTTATTATATGTGATAGTGAAATATGATTTTCAAAAAGTATAAGTTTCTAAAAGAAATATTTCGATCTTGTTACTTTTTGACAATATGTTTTTTTCAAAAGAGCGAGACAGTTGCGAGCAGCAGTACAGTTAACTTTTTATAAGTAAAAGTTTTTGTAATCAATCACTTCAAAGTCGAAAACACAGAGTTATTAATTTGTTATGATGGCATTGACTGTACACAATGAGTGTTGCTTTTGGTTTCAACTTATCACTGAAATCCATTTTGAAATGGAAGAACAAAGAGATATTGTATTCTCCGCCTTTCATATTTTCTAAATAAGTACGTATGGGCCTATATAATAAGTACTGGAAAGTAAAAACAATTTGAGCTGATAAAATAAGCATTGGCATATAAAATAAATATCGGTATTTATAATAATTATTCTATATAAAATTAGTACTGACCTATAAATTATGTATTGGCATATAAAATAAGTATTGCTTATAAAATAAGTTTCGGTTTTTTGAAATATGTAATGGCCAATAAAATACTTTTTGGCATTTTAAATAAGTATTGACCTATATTCTAGCTTATTTTATTAATTTTTTGCCTATGGAATTAGTATTGCCTATAAAATAAATATGAACTTATAACTAAGTAAAGTAGTCCAGAAAAAAATCAATTATGCGATTTTCACACAACTTTACGTCTTGGGACTATGAGTTCAAAAAGTTTTTTTTTAAGTTGCATTCTCTCTCTCTCTCTCTCTCTCTCTCTCTCTCTCTCTCTCTCTCATATATAGAGAGAATCATATATATATATATACCTATCTCTTTCTTTATCTGTGCGCGCGCGCGAGTGTGTGTGTGTGTGTATGTTTTGGGGATCGCGTGTGTCTGTGCATGCGCACCGTTCTAGACTTAATTAATTAACCAATTGTAATTACATTTTAAATAAAGGTTGGGTTTCTGATATCTCGGAACCATTTTTCAAGCCCCAAAGAAAAATGTAAGCTCTTTTTTCATAAAAACTGTTAAAAATCTGCTATAATTATTTTGATAACATTTTGTCCTAATTTATTCCATAAATTGCACATAGTCGCGAAACGTATGTACCTGTTTTATCTCCGAAATAATTCGTTCGAGGGCTATTAAAAAAAAGAAAAAAATTATGAAAAATCGGTTGAACAGTTTTTTTAACGATTTAGTTACAAAGGAAATGCGTTACTTGAGTCAGTGTAGGAAACTTAAATTTGTCATAGTACACTAAATCGAAAAAAGTCTAAAAACAAGTCGACCGCCATCAGGTTTTCCGCTATCTACTCACGGACTGCATTTTTTAAAATTTCAAATAATTTTTTACCAAAATTTGAGCAAAATCTGATGATCCGATTTTGCATATTTTTGTCTGGCTTGCGAACCAGATTATCGTGAAAACAATTGAACTTGAGAAAATGAGTATGTATCATTTCGTTATACGTGTGTTGAGCGCGGTAAGTTTTGCTTAAAAATATGTAACCGAAATATCGAATCGCCCAAAAGATACTGACTTCGCCAACATATACGATCAGCTTACGTAAGGAAATTTGTTATTTAACTGATTATATACTGTATCGCACCATAGAATCTAATCGATTATTGATAGTTATCAAGTTTGAAGCGATAAACTTTCCAAAAAAAATTACACTTTTAGTGCTAGCCTAAGTTGCCATGTGGGTTGGTGCGCTGACCAAAGTGAGATGAAGTTGAATTTGTTGATCGTTTTAATCGTTTTGGTCTTCACAGTCACCCAGGTAAAGGTTGGTTAGATTAGGTAGAAACCGGTTGATCTGACGGTTGTAGCATAATAGTCATATTGAAAGGACTAGATCGTTGTTTCGCAAGCCAACTTTCTTAAGCATGTGTAATATTTGCTACTAATTAAGGTCCATAATAAATTCCCAAGTTGACTGAACCACTTCGAATATTTCCCATAGGGCTGTAACACTTTTTACAAGTTACTTTCTGACTGCGATGATTTTAAAGCGGAAATGCTTGTTCAGGAATAAATACAACCGGAAACAAGTTTCGGACCACAATATATTATTAAAAAATGAATTTTATAATTAACTGTATTTATTATCTTAATATTGAATCTGTTTCAAATAAATTACTGAAATGTTTTCTTTGATCCAAAATTATAACTTAAGGTGAAATGGTACAATGTATTTACGTTTCTTCATGTAAGATTCTCCAGCATATGATTAAGTAAAGTAAAACTGAACTGTTAAAATGTTTGAAAAAGAAGTACACCAAAGGAGAAAATAAAATCAGCTGTTTTGATTTAACTGAATGCTGTGTTGTTAACTCTTCACCGCACTGTGACAGAAGTCTAGGGATGCGAGACAAGACGGACTTAACAAAGAACTTTGTGGTTTCCTTCTTCTATTTCCTTTTGTGCCAGTTTCGTCAGGGATTCGGAAAAAGATTGCACGTTTTACGATCGCTTCATAGCATCTTCAACTGCCGTCTTTTTCTCTCCCTTACATTTTGACTCACTGTGATAGTCTCTGTCTCTTCTACCAACCGGTCCCGTTTCTGAAACATCCTCTGGAATCGTTCCGCACCGCTTTTTCTGTGCGTTTTTCCACTTATCACCGCAAATCGTTTCTCAAAATAGTTTTAAGAAAAAGAAACATAGGCCTAATCCTGTCAAAACTACTGTATTAATACAAACGTACTTGTGGGTTAGTTTTTAAGGTATTTGATACACACATGGCTGCACATTTTCAATATTTCTTACAAAATAAATGATTTATATTGACGTGACTGATAAAATTACACAATAATGAAATTTGTGGTAACTGTTAAAAACAGCGCAACCACTTTTATCCGAAAATTATATATATATATATATATATATATATATATATATATATATGTGTGTGTGTGTGTGTGTGTGTGTGTGTGTGTGTGTGTGTGTGTGTGCGCGTGTGTGTGTGTGTGTTTATGGCCTTCTTAAAGGCCAATTAACTTTGTTGTTAAATATACGTTATTTCGAATATTATAATGCAAACATTTTTGCTAAACTCAAAAAATGTCGACGTAGCGGTTTTTTAAAAATTGCTCGTTTCGAAAACTGCTTTCTTTGCGTGAAATATTAGATTTATATCAGATAAAACGTAAGCTTTATCACTGAACAGTACAAAATATTACATAAACTACGCTTTAACCTTTACATGGTCGCCATTTATAACACGCTAATGGCAATTTTATTACTTTTTCAAAAATATTTTACACAAGAATTATTATTTTGAGGTTATAATTATTGTAAATAGCTTTAGTAAATTACTTTGTATATATTTACTCACTTGTAAATTCATCCTTTGTTTTTTTAACAAAAATAACACACATTGTTCACTAAAGTAAAACTGGAAACTTGTATATTCTTGTTCAAACAACTGATTTTTAAATTTCCAGTCTTATTGCACGTCTACCCGTAAGGGGAGTCCCCACACAAAATATCAACTTCGTGGGTTTTGTCGTTAAAACACAGTGGTCAGTGAGTGAGTGACTTTACCTTGTGTATACACACACACACACACACACATATATATATATATATATATATATATATATATATATGAGTTTGGTAGATAAATAGGGACCTACTATGATTTAATTGCAATTAGTTAATCAAATTGTATATCTACCTTTTCTAATTAGAAATTACTAAAAAGGAAAACTATATCTTATACTCGTATAACCGTCTCTCTGAATAGTGTTGGAGTTTCAAGGCGAGGTTTCTGAATCGATTTTTACATTGTGTAGTTCTTACTCCGGAAGTGAGTGGTGTATAAGACGTAAGCGAGCAAGGAGAAAAATGAACTTCCCTACGAAATATATTCACATGAAGTATATGCAAATGCAAGCACTTTCCATTTGTAAAAGTGTTTTCAATGTTACGATATATAGTAGTTTCCGTAGAATCTGAAAGTTTCTTTATCACTAGCCTAGAAACTAACTTTATATTCGTTTAGGGAAGTGTATGCGTTGAATTTGTGTTTTGAACAAATGATTTATTGATCACGATTTTTATAACGGAAATCGATACAGAAACCCTTTAGTCTATAACGCTCAGACTGGCCATATATGCTAGCGGCAGGCACCGCCAGAATTGTAACGAAAAGCGCCGGTTGGCTGGTGATGAAAAGCGTGCTTCATCTCCAAACCTTAGACTAGTAAACGTAAAAATGATCGTATGCACCACACTCCGCAAGGCTACGCTAGCCCTGGGGTGTAACATATGCACTTGGTGCGCATAACCGCATTTTACGTCTTGTACGCCCTAGGTACCTAAAATACTATTATAACATATACTCGTTAAGTGCAGAAGTTCTAGCGTAATAATTAAGCTGTATTCTATAGGGTTGTTAGCTCTCTTTTTCCAATCACAAAAGTACAGGGTATTTTGGTTACGGGTTTCAGGTTTTGTGAGTATACAGTTTTTTTTCGATCACAAATGTATAGGATAGTTCGGTTACAGGCTTGAACTCTTAGGTGAGAGAATTGTCTTTTCCTCGATCAACAACTTATAGGATAGGTTGGTTACTGGCTTGAGGTTCGGAGGGTATATAACTCTCCTTTTTCGATCACATAGGTATAGGGTAGTTTGGTTTCAGGCTTGAGGTTCGAAGGGGATCAGCTTGCTTTTCCCTAATCAAACTCTGATACAATACTTTTCAAAAATTGTTATCGGGGATTGGTTTGGCGCCGATAATAATATATGGGATATTGTATCTCACTGCATAGGAAATTGTGTGAATCATGACGGAGAACGCTATCTATTAGAAGGAAAATGAACCGTGTTAGTTTTTTCCTTGAGTCTATAATACACAGAGATCTCACTGCATAGGAAATTGTGTGACTGAAAATAGAGAACGCTATCTGTCAGCAGGGAAACGAACCAACCACGTACGAAGGGTATACAATTCTCTTTTCCCTGATCAAACCCTGATACAATACTTTTCAAAAATTGTTATCGGGGATTGGTATGGCGCCGATAATAATATATAGGATATTGTATAGGAAATTGCATAGGACATTGCATCTCACTGCATAGAAAAGTGTGTGAATGATAACTGTTAGAAGGGAAATGAACCATGCACTTTTAGATTAGCTTTTGCCTTGAATATATAATATATAGAGATCTCACTCACTGCATAGGAAATCGTGTGACTAAAAATAGAGAACGCTATCTATCACAAGGGAAATGAACCATTTACTTCTAGGTTAGCTTTTGTGATTATAATTAGGTTATTTATTATTATTGTATAAATTGTTAATGATATCAGTTGGAAATTTTAATCGAGTGTAAGATAAACTGACGTCACAACAGTCATTTATAGACTCAAGAATGGGAAGGTAGTAGCAAAACGAGTTCAGAGCGCCCTGATGTCGAGTTTTGGTACTACGTGCATTTTTACTTTCTATTCTGACATACTGATTTTAACGTTGTGTGAGAGCTGTATGTATTATATATAGACTCAAGTGCGAAACAACAAAACAAATTATAATGAACACGTTGGGCGTCGATTACAAAATAGTTTTTGCCGAAAACCGCCATCCGTAAAATCTGCCTTAACTAATTAAATGATTACCCACTGAAAAATAAACTATTGAAGCGGCCATCATGGTAAAAAGCAGACAAGGGACGTTGAATTGAACGCCTATCCTGACTTCTGTATCACTTTTTGTGGGATCGTTAATTTTTTAAATATAGCCTATATACACACACGTATTAACACTCTCGGCGATGATAACCTTAACGGTTTTTCGCCGGGAAAAAAAACGTATTAACACTCTCTCATTCATAATTTTAGTCCGATTTGATTCAAACTTAGCACGAAAATCGATTTTGGTATTAGCTAAGTTGATCGATTAGATAAGTTCACCGCGCAGTAAGATATTTCAAAACACTAACTTATTTTACACTTTTTTGAAAATCTGATTTGACCGTCGTAATAATTATTTGTTTTATAGCCAGCATAAATTAGCATTTTCAAAATCTTTCTAATATTTTAAAAATGAACCTGAGGACGGTCAGTGTTCATTTTCTTATTTTTAATGTAATTTTAAAGTTAAAAAAGCTTTGGTAGATCAATAAGGACCTACTATGATTTAATTGCAATTATTTAATTAGACTGTATATATATTTTTTGTGAATAAGAGGTTACTAAATAGATAAAATGTATTTCATACTCCTATAACCGTCTCTGTGAATAGTGAGATTATTTAAAATTTAAATAATTTTAAAATGTGCATTTAAAATTATGCACATTTTAAAAGTGTTTATTATTGTGAAATTTTATTTTCAAAAAAATGTAAAATAAAAAAATATATTCCTGGATATGTGCTTTCATCACTTCGACGAGACAGTTGCGTGTCTTGATTATTATTATTATTATTATTACTTTATGAGGTGTGGATGTTCAGAAACTTATTTTTATTTGGCTCTATGTCTCTAGTCCATTATTAACGAATTCCTATTGTTAACATACTTTTTTTTGATTTTAAAATTCTTTTCATCAATAAAATCAAATTACACCAAAACTTAGGCAAAAAACTAACACAACAAAATACAAACCATATTTACAAAACAAAAGTAAAATATAACTTACAAAGTAAGATTATGTATTCTATTAAAAAAATTGCGACAAAATTAAATTAAAGTAAAAAAACTTCTTAACAAATAACAATTTTTTATAAAATTGCTAAACACAAATAAAAGTACCCTCTTAGGCCATAGCCCGAGAAAACAAAAAGGTAATCTGCTACATCAAATAAAAATTTAAACAAAACGAAATATCGCATTTATTTAATATAAAGAAAAACAACGTACAATCCTGCTTCACAAAATGAAACATAATTATTCCTATCTCTGAAATGAAAGTATAAATAAAAACACATACATTTAGACAAACACGTCAAAACTACTCATTCAGCAAAGAACTTATTTTTATGCTAAAATCCAAAATTAGAAATTCATACACACATTACAAACATAGTAATATACGTACATATATATAATTTTTTAAATATAGCCTATATATATATATATATATATATATATATATATATATATATAGGCTATATATATATATATATATATATATATATATATATATATATATATACAGGCTATATATATACAGGCATTAACACTCCACAATTTTAGTCCGATTTTTAATTCAAACTTAGCACGAAAATAGATTTTGATATTAGCTAAGTTGATCGATTAGATAAGTTTGCCGCGCAGTAAGATATTTAAAAACACTATAACTTATTTTACACTTTTTTGAAAATCTGATTTGACCGTCGTCAATATATATATAGCCTATACGTACATATATTACATACAAACAATTATAATATATTAATGGTATAATTTAAAAAAAATGTGATCTACAGTGTCATACATATAAAAATCACATACTGGACATAAACAGCTTACTTCAGTTTAAGAGAGGATATTTAGACCCACCATTACTGATTCTAGGAACTACTATATTTAAAAACCGTAACCGTAGACAACGATAACTTAGATAACGAGAAATAATTAAGTTATGGAGGCGTGGTCAGTGTAGTGGGGGAAGTGGTCAACTTCAAAACCGAGCGTAGACAGAGTAGAATCTATATGGAGCGGAGCCCAGCAAAGCCGCTTGACTCAGCTAAACTCCGTTACACTTCCAGTGGCAGCACTTTCATCAAAAACAATAGGTTAGGTTTTGAATGCGTAGACCGTTTCGGTCAGCGCCACTCCGCTCCGCATTTTGTGACCGCCCGGCTTTACTGTACTTTAATAAATTTTTCGATATTTTCTTGGGAAAACAAGATTTTCTTCAAACATGTAAGAAACTTCCTGTAATTTGTTAAATTACAATTTAAGAGTTCTACATTTTTTTTAAACACGTGTGGGGAGTTCGCAAAAAGTTGTTGATAGGCATACATCTTTACTGCCAACTTGTTTCTAAAATCATAAAACTCGTCACCGGAAAAATCTCTTTAAAAAAATCAGCATATCGCTTTGTAAACATAGCAAATTTAAATAGAAGTGTTTTTAAATCTTTAAATAAAGACTACAGTGAGTTCTTCTGTTTACCTTCATGATAGTTCAAGTGACAGCTTTTTAAATGACTACAACTAGATTTAACGTGTTCACATGCTACACCAAGAACTTAATCCATAACTTAAGTGAGAACCCAGTAGGGCATACTGACTAAAACCCTAACAGAACACAACTCCCCCACACAACAACAACACAACTCCCCCGCAACTCTCCCAACAAGCAAAGTTCACGCAAAGCAATTATCATGTTATCATTTAATTTATCAAGATAACCCTTCCAGGATAAATGTAATTGTAAGCCCTAAATATTTTTTTTCTTTAACTTGCTCAATGTGAAAACAATCACAATGGACAGAGGACTGATACAGCAAACTGTGATATTGTATAACACTAAAGTATTTTTCATACGCTTTCGTGATAACAGCACACATTTAGTTTTTTCACTTGGGATCATAAAGTTACAATCAAACCAAGTTCTAATTAACTCTAGATTTTTAACTAAATTCCGGTGTAGACCTTGAAAAGAAGTACTGCGGTAACCAAACGTTGTATGCAACTTACTTGAGTATTAATATTTTAGCGATCGAAGTTTTGGTCCGCCTTGAATCAAACTTAGCGTAAAAATTGTCTTTGGTTAATTCTTTGGGCATATTCGTTGTCATGAAAAAAAGTTATTCAACCTTATCATTTGTCCGCCTTTCGAAATCTTAATAAACCACATTTTTTGTTTTAATTTCCTTTTTAAATTTTATTTCAAAATCGTCATCAACGCGAAACTATGCCAATTAAAAATGTTCTATATTTCATTGAAAATGAATTTGATGGTGATAATTTGAAAATTTTATGTTAATTTATTTTATGTTAATAAATATATTAATTTTATGTTTTATGTTAATAAATTTTAACGCTTTTTAAAATAGGAAATCCGTTTCCAAAAGAACCTTTAAGGATCGCATATTAAAATATTTATTTTTGCGATAGGCCTATTATTAAATTGTTAATTCTAGAAAATATTGCTTCTATTATATCAGCAAAACAACTGCTAGTCACTATTATTATCTATTTATTTTTCCTTTTTGTTTTTCGAAGACTTAAAATTTTACCCGAATCTCCGTATCTTCACAGAAAAAAATAATTATGACAGCCTACTAATAGCAAAAAAAAAAAAAAAAAAAAAAAAAAAAAAAATAGCAACTTATTGTTCAAAATTCAATTAATTATTCAAAATTAGGTTGAAAAGTGTTATCCACGTAAACGTTGTTGTAGGTATAGCATTATTTTGTTTAGAAAATGTAGCCTAAATGAAAACAAATCTCAATATAGATTTACAAACGATACAAATATATATTATATTTATTTTTTAATTTCTTTTTCATACTTACAAAGTTTATCTAATAAGAAAATAAAGTATTGGAATATAATAAATGTTAAAATTTAGAAGGCCTTGGTACACGTGAATTTGAAGTTTCGAAGTGCAAAATTATTACCAGTAGACACAGTAGAGTAACAGGTGACACTAGTTCAACTAGAAAATGATTACATTTACGTTACAGTGAATACTGAATTGGTATGTCAGATTAAGTTAACGAAATAACAAATAAATACATACTGTAACCTACAAACAGTTAATACATTAAAAGAGGTCCTGTTACAAATATATGTGTAGAAAGTATCATTAAATGTTACTTTTGAATTATAATGAAGTTTTACAGTTTCCCATGCTACTAGTAATTGTTTGAAATTTGTTTGTTTGTGTGTGTGTTTTGTTTGTTTGTGTGTGTGTGTGTGTGTGTGTGTGTTCTGTTTGTGTGTGTGTGTGTGTGTTTGTGTTCTGTTTGTGTATGTGTATGTTCTGTTTGCGTGTGTGTGTGTGTGTGTGTGTGTGTGTGTGTTCTGTTTGTGTGTGTGTGCGTGTGTGTGTTCTGTTTGTGTGTGTGTGTTCTCTTTGTTTATGTGTTGGTGTGTTCTGTTTGTTTGTCTGTTTGTATATATGTATATATATATGTGTGTGTGTGTGTGTGTATGTTCTGTTTGTTTGTGTGTGAGTTCTGTTTGTTTGTATGTGTGTCTGTGTGGGTGTGTGTGTGTGTTTTGTTTGTTTGTGTGTGTGTATGTTCTGTTATTGTGTGTGTGTGTGTTTGTGTGTTTTCTGTTTGTTTGTGTGTGTGTATTCTGTTTGTTTGTGTGCGTGTGTGTGTGTGTGTGTGTTCTGTTTGTGTGTGTGTGTGTTTGTTCTGTTTGTTTGTGTGTGTATGTTCTGTTTCTTTGTGTGTGTGTGTGTGTGTGTGTGTGTGTGTGTGTGTGTGTGTGTGTGTGTGTGTGTGTGTGTGTGTGTGTGTGTGTATCTATTAAGAATAACACGTTAATAGTTTAAAAAGTAATGTAATGTGTTTTTCATAAATTGAACCAATATATTCATATATTGGTTTTTCATATATTCACAATATAAAGACAGACCAACCAACCAAGTTTACTTTGTGTTAATAATTAGAATTCCTTCATATATTATGAATTTGTATTTATAATAATTTTCTAAACCTTTAATTTAAGGCGAGTTAACATAAGAAAATAGGTTAGTAATGCATTAACCTAAGTAGACCCATTTACTGTATTGAATAACCAACTAGTCTTATAGCTGCTTCTAGTTGCCTATAAATCTGTGTAAATGATCACATTATGTATTTTGTAACAATAACGTACAATATTATTAGTAACATATAGTCTTGACTGTTTATTGTTAGTATATTTATAAATAGTCTATTACATACTCATTACCATTTCAGGATACAAGCTAAAATGATATCAATTTTCGATTAATTTCTTTTTAGACCTACTTTACTTCATTTTTCAAATATAACACCGTAATAATGCTAAATCAAAATTATAACCTAGAATGTCAACATAATTTGTATCAAATAAATACTAAGTCCCAAAAAAAAACTAAGCCTAATGCTTACTTAAAAAATCAATATATCACAAGCAAGAAGCCTTTTACATAAATGCACTTGTACCTAAAACAAGTTTAATTTGATCATATTATTTGTGTAAAAGTTATATTATTATTTACAATTAATTTTTCATTGTAACCTTGCATTTTCTTTTGACATAATATTTTCAATAGCTAAGTTAGAGTAGGCGATAAAGTTGGAACATAATTTTCACAATTTTAGTCACCTATGCATTTAACTTAGTGCAAAAAAATCTGTTAAAAATTATTTAAAGAGCCTAATGTGAAATTGAAATTAAGATGTTAATCGAATTAAATAAAATTCCATTCATAATCTGTTTAGTGTAGGCTTAGGCAGTTAACACACACTGCACAGTTAATTGATATAAAATATTTTACAATATCACATAACCAGATCTGATACCGATAAAAGACTGTTAAATCTGTCAATAGTTAATGGTTTAAGAATTTATAATTAAAGTACTGAATATTAGCTATTATTTTTACTTTCTGTCTACATCCTTATGGGAATTTAGGCAAATAGGGAACTATTTTAATATCTAAAAATTAAAAACTGAAATTATACGTTTCAACAAAATGATTCAGTTATGAAAACTATAAAACTAGATAAATACACTAATTTCTAGATCTGTAGTGACTAACCGGTGTGCCTTATTTTGAAGTAAGCTGTAACTTTTATGGAAAACAAAATCAATTTAGAGATAATAATAAAAGAAGAAATATAGAACCATTTATGTACAGAAAATTTAAAGTAATGTTCTTAATCTTAATCTTAAACAATTTCACTTTAGAACTATCTTTTCCTCTTGTCCCTTATCTGACTGTCAGACAATAGCTTTCATGTTGGAAATTGTAATTTTATTTACTGCCATACAAATAAGAGATGGTGTAAGCTTTTAAGTCAAGATTTTCATCTCCTAACACTATATTTACTGGCATTTTAAATTGGAGAAAGAATACAGTACTTTTATTCCAGTTATCTTACGATATGACCAAAATAGTGTTCTCATTTTGACTGTCTTTATTATCTCCTTATCTTTACCCATTCTTCTCACAATCTGTTCCTGCCTTCTAGTTGGTATATCCAACTAATCCTAATATCCTGTTATATGTTCAGTTTTCAGAGACTTCAGAATTTTTAATTGAGTTTTATGTTAGTGTCCATGATTTTACACTATACAAAAGCACCAACAAAATGTACAATAGTGCAGAAATTGAAGTTTCAAGATAACGTTTAAATTACTCTTGTACAATACTCTCTTAAATCAAATAAATCCTAATGTCGCACATTCATTTCTATGCTTTTCCGCTGAATGGTTTCAATTACTATTGATCATACTTCTGAAATATGTGATTTTGTCCACATTTTCTAAATATTTCTTACATATCTTGATTGTGTAATTAGGTCGCTATTGTTTCAATACTACCATATATTTGGTTTTATTTATGTTGTATTACTTTCTAGCAATTATAACATTAATCTAGCAGACTATTATTATTTATAACTTATGAATAATAAGATCAAAATATTATTTTGCTTGCTTTCAAGCACTAATATGGAAAAGTAATTGGTTAATTTAACTAAATAATTTATCTCCTTTAAATTTAGAAAATAATTCACAATTCAGAAAAACTATAGGGATCATTACTGGGCACTGTGGTGTGAGAGTGCACATGAACAGGATAGCGATGTACCACAAAAACACTTTGTGTAAGTTATGTAGTAAACAAGAAGGAATTTCAGGCCAAATAATCTATAAGTGTAAGGCTCTTGCCAATAGGAGGCCAAGGATATTTGGTCTTCAGGACCCTGACGACCTCTAGCAAAATGAGATAGTCAATGGACTGTTAAAACCTATTTAGGACACCAGTCTGCTGAATTATAACCCAAGAGGCATAGTTACACAATAGGTGCTTTGACCACAAAGCCTAGGGTTATATAACCCTTTCGTCTAGCATAATTTTAATCTTACTATTCCTGTTACTTTTGGCACTGCTTTTCTCTTAATTACCCTGTTCTTGTTTCCTTGAAGTTTATCATTTGTTTCATTAACTTTTCTCCTTTTCTGCCCATATGATGTCAGTCTCTGAAGGCCAACATCTTGAGTTTTTTTTCCTTTCACTTTATATTTCATTCTGTACGTCTTTTTCTTTCATTCCTGCAACTTTTGTGTTTCTACCCTGTCAAAGATTATTACTATTTTAAATTTTATTCATTTTTTTGTTTAGGCTAAAAAACAAAAGAAATGGAGGCCGCCTTTAGAATTTGGTCCGAAAACAACAAGCATATACAGTAGTATTCAGAGATCCAACAGGCGGAAAATTGTGAGTAACTTTTATAATAAGAGCTATAATTAGTAGAAAATGTTTAGATTATAATTATTGAAAATAAATCTTTCATTGCTGGCTGGTTATCTTACTAATGTTTAATAACTAGTAAAATTGATAAGAAACAATGGTCCAGGCAACGTATATGAATCAAGAATATCCTGGAATCACCAAGAGCTCAAAAGTTTTCTAGTAGAAATTGTGTGTACAACAGATATAATTACTTAATGCATTATCTTTAACAATGCCTTTATTTAACAATTTGCTTTTTCTAAAACTTTCTTCAGCTTTCGTGAACAAACAGTAGCCTTGATGATGAACCGCTGAACTATAGTTGTTCCGAAACCTTCAAACCGAGCTTTCATCATCAAGTAATAATTTAGAAAAAACAACAGACTATTGTTAGCTACTGATTAAGTTACTATTTGGTATTTGTTCATACCTTTAACTTGTCTACTGAATCTGATGCATACATCAATGTTTAGAATGTTGATCTCTTGGACCCTAACGATGACAGGACCAGACCTCCGAGAGCGAAGCTCAGTGGTACATCATACAAACCTGGAACATATAACTGGTATCCAAACATGGATATCCCTAAATATGTAAGTTGTTTTTAGCCTAATGCAATCAGTGGTTATGTAGGTGATTTATAAATAGATATGTGTTGAAGATTTATTTATTCAATTTCTTCAAATATATGGTAGGTGTATTAAAAAAAAGTGTACATTTTGTACATTAAGCAAATATGTCCGTATATACATTTTAACATGACAATACTAAAAAAAAACCATTTCAAATAGCAGCTATTAAATTTTTTAGTCAACTTTCCTTTTTCAGTATCTGAAATATAAAATTATTTTTTTTATTTTGACAGAGTTATCCTTTTTTAGATCCCTTGTGTCAAAAGCACTATTAAATACCAACATGATTAAAAAAAATTGAAAATAATATTTTGTAAAATTCTTCAATATAATTGAGTCTTGAAAGAATCACAATTTGTAGAATTGTATATATAATTGCATGGTGTTTTTCTTTTAAACATGGAGTTCGACCAAGTACCTTAGGTTATAAAATTAATTTCGGTTAATCATGCTAAACTAATTAGCTCTTGGCACGATGGTCTGGTTTATCCATTTTTAATGCTTCAAAACAGGTTTTTTGGAGCTCGTTTTGGTACTGTTAATTAGACTGTGTCAAAATTGGTTCTAAAAATGTCTTTTCAAATATAGTTCATAGACCTAAGTACTGAAACAAAACGAATGGGTCACTATTGTACGAAGGCTATTCAGAAAGTAGATTACGTTTTTGGATAAAAAAAAAACTAAGTACAGGAAAAAAATTTTATTATATACATTTGAAAGAGGAACTAAAATACTATTTTTCGACATAATCGCCAAACAAATTTAGACATTTGTCATATCGGTGAACTAGCTTTGAAATTCCCGTGTCGTAGAATTCCGCCGCCTGTGACGTCAGCCAGTCAGTCACGCCCGCGCGGAGATCTGCGTCGTCATCGAAGCGCTGTGTTGCAAGCCAAGTCTTCATCTTCGGGAATAAGTGGAAATCACTAGGTGCCAGGTCCGGACTGTAGGGTGGATGAGGAAAATCTCCCACTTGAAGGCCGTCAAGACGTCTTTGTTCGATTTGCCGTGTGAGGGCGGGCATTGTCGTGCAAAAACAACACTTTTGCACTCAGTTTTCCTCTCCGCTTGTTCTGGATAGCTCGTCTTAAGTTTCGTAATGTTTGGCAATACCTTTCTGAGTTTATGGTTGCTCCACGTTCTAGGAAGTCAACCAGAAGAACACCTTTCCTGTCCCAAAAACGGTCGCCATGATCTTCCTTGCTGACAGGGTTTGCAAACATTTCCTCGGTTTTTTGGGGGAATTTGTGTGCCCCCACTCCATAGACTGTAGTTTTGTCTCACAGGTAACGTGCTTAACCCAAGTCTCATCTCCCGTTACGATGCGATCAAGAAATGATTCACCATCTTTGTCGTAAGCGTCCAGAAATGACAACGATGCAACCATACGCTGACCCTTGTGCTGTTCTGTCAGGAACTTTGGCACACCCATCTGGCACAAAACTTATGGTATCCTAACTTTTTGGTGACAATTTCGTACAACAATGTTCGCGAAACTTGTGGGAAACAAAGACTTGGCTTGCAACACAGCGCTTCGATGACGACGCAGATCTCCGCGCGGGCGTGACTGACTGGCTGGCGTCACAGGCGGCGGAATTCTACGACACGGGAATTTCAAAGCTAGTTCACCGATATGACAAATGTCTAAATTTGTTTGGCGATTATGTCGAAAAATAGTATTTTAGTTCCTCTTTCAAATGTATATAATAAATTTTTTTTCCTGTACTTAGTTTTTTTTTTTATCCAAAAACGTAATCTACTTTCTGAATAGCCCTCGTATATAAAACAAAAATTTTTCAAAATGTACAATTTTTTGAAAAAAAGAGTAATTTCTCAAATCTAAATTTTAGATCAGTTGTGAAGCACCCTATTATATTTGAAAACAAAAGGAGTGTTGCAATTATGTTCCATATTTTATTATAATTAAGTAAACAAATTATGTCTACAAAATTGAATTTAATTTGTTATATTTACACTAGAATCAGCAAATAAAATTATTCAGTCAGCTGATTGATCTGAATTCAAGTCAGATTCAGATTCATATTAAGTACCAGGTTAAATTAAGATGAATTAATGCCACTGGTTATGAGACTTGCATTATAAGAGTCTTATGTAAAGACCGATTGGAATTATGTAGGCTTATAAATTTGACTTTTGTGTAATATTTTCAAATGTATATATATTAACTTTGACTAATATTTGTTTTCAGTCGTATAGGTTCAGGATATTCAACCTCACAAAAGATCAAGCAGGGTCGTATGTTGGCATGCATTATGACTATAGGAAGGTAAGTCACGCAGAAACACTATTGCCTTTATGCGTACAAATGCATATAATTGTACAGGATTGTAGTCTTAGTGATTTAAATGAAATGTTTACTCTAAAGTTAAGTTATTTTGTTATTGCGTTCCAATTTAAACTTAAATTAATTAATTAAGGTTACTAGATTCAACTGGGCATAACTGTGTAGGGCTTCTTTTGTATTGCACAATCATAAATCCTAATGAGACAGTTCAATAGCTCCTCAAAACTTTAGGTGCGACAGATAGGTGGTAATAGGGGAATAGTAGGAAACCTTCGTAAAAGACAACTCAAAAGAACCATGAAACTCTTATGGATCACTGGTTTGAGAGTGCATCGGATCGGAGTAGGAATTTACTGTAGACTGTATGTAGGTTAAGCAGAATGTGAAAACTGCAGGTCACAAATATTCTGTGGTTGTAAGACCTGCAGGAGGCCAAAAGGGGATTGGTTTCTAGGACCTCCAAGGACCTTCTAAGCTAGTCAATGAACTGCTCAAACTCATTGACCAATCCTGTCTACTGAAGAAACAGATCTTAAGAGCCTAAGTTGCACAATCATTTTTTTAATTTATTGCCAGTTACTAACAAACCTTGTAGCCTCTAACTGTCTGACAACCAGTATAATCTAACACTGACTTATCTTTATTTGGCCAAAATTTGAGTAAAAACTGAACAAGCAAGGTCTGAGAATGTCAGAATTTCAAGATTTAAAAAAAATATTTTTATCTTCCTATCTATCTGGAAAATAAACAATCCATCTATCATTTGTATACTTGTGGTCTAAATTTGAGATAGATCAAAACGTTGGAGCCAGTTAATTAAAAAAAATCTTTTCAATTTGTTTGTTAAAGTTAGGAATACGCGTATGTATTAGCCAAAAATTATTTTGAAATAATAACTTTGTTGATATAAGAAAATGAATGTCAAATCATAAAAAATCAGTTATTTTATTCATTTATGTACTTCCATGCATGAATACATATATTGTCGTCCAATTTTTTAATGTATACGCTAAAATAGTTTGTTAATTTTTGTCTGTTGTAAAAGTAAAAAACAAAATTTTGTTTTATGTTAAAATAGAAAATAGTATAATAATATAAAATAAAAAGTAGAATTAAGTAATATATTGTAGAATTAAGTTATATCTAAGCTACTTTGTATTACAGAACTATGGACCGTTGTACAACACCAGGTTTGGAGGAACGTATCCACCCATCCCACCTCTCTTGGGAGATCCTAGACAGCCTGTGAGTAGATGTCTTTTACATAACAACTGTATACAGGAATATCACATTTTACTTGTTGTAGTTACTTTGAATAAAACCTAATGAGATTATATTAAAGACGCACACAATAATATAAACTTTATTACTCTCACTTATTTACTCGACACACACATTCATTACTCTACACAGCTTAGCTAATTCAAAAGTGCTGATGGAGTGAATGCCGCCAGTCTAATAGGATATCTGATGATCTTTCAGTGTACCTTAAACTTATCCATGCATACAGGAATGTGTATGGGTGAGCCTTGTTTCCTTAGCTACATGTGGTTGTTTCCATATGTAAGAATATACAATAGAATTAGCGAATCACACCGCTCAACAAAAATGGCCGAATGAAGCAGGACCTGTCAGAGCAAGTAAGCACCTCAATAAGGAACTGGGAAGTCACCAATTAGAAGTGGTGGAGCTACTCACTTGACACCCCTCCAAATCCCAGACATTATGAAGGACTAAGACTGGAGAAGGTGCTGTAACTGAGCATCTCAGGAATATAGAAAGAAGCACTAAATCTACAATGGTCACAGTGCAATAGTAACCCAATAGTAACATATTCATTCATGAATTCATTCAACGCTATGATTAGGTTTATGATAGGCATATTCTAGCATCAGTAGCTATAATTGAATGAAAGCCAAAATTATATTTTTAGTTAAATTATTAAAATAAATATCTTTATATCTATTAGAATATCATAATTGTGTTAACATTTTCTGTTTTACATTTCGTCTGCACATTTCAGATGACCTCCATTTTAAAAATGCTTTTGTTATAATTTCAATAACAATAAGCACAATAAAGTACAACAATAAGTTTTGAGAATGGAAGTAATTCGAAATGTGTCGACTAATTCATAATTGACAAAAGCTAGAAAAAGTAGAAGAGTGTTAGCACAAATTGTCCTTATTGTTAATGCTAGATTTTGAATTGTAGTAAAGATATATTTTTTCTCAAATTGTTTAATTATAACTTTTCTTATTTCAATTTTATTTCTTTGACTTCAGTTTAGATTTTAATGTATCAATAATTTAAGTAGAATATGTGTAGCCACTTTGGAATACTGAGAAGCTAAAACGAAGATAGCCTAAGCTAAAATTTGAAAGTCGATTGGAAACAGCAACATAGTTTTAACGCTAATTGAACTAATGCAAATAGAGGATTGATGTAACAAACAGTTTGCTGGAGTTTATAGGTTTTTAACCGTATCTTAAAAATGAAGTGTTCAATTCGATGCAGTTAATTTTCTTTCTATCTCTTAATGTTTATTTGGATCTAATGTTTTTATTCAAATTTTAGACTAGCACTGAACTGCTTTTAGACTGATGTTTGGCATTCACGGCTCACGGTAAATGCTGATTTGGTAGTTTTAAAATGTTCTATTCCAAGAGCAAATGAACTCGAGTTCCATGGATTCCTTGTTTGAAGCCATTTTGTTTTCTGTTGACAGAGATTATCCTGGTATCTGAAGAAGTACACGCCTCCTACACCACCAGCGAATTACATTGATCATATTGTGAGTAATACTGTCAGTAATAATTATCAGTAATACTGCATTATTACTGTCTCATTGCACAAAGTATAAAGAAGTATTGATTGCAAAAAAAATCATTTACGATGTGCATGCATATTGAATACTGAACTAACTGACTAATTTTGAAGAAATTTGGCAAAAAGGACTGCTTTGAACATATCTTGTGACTCCTTTTTAAATGTTTAAAAAACATTTTTTTTAACACAAATTTTTTGTTTGAAATTTATTTTGATTTAATTCAAAACTTGAATAAAAATTGATTTTGGTAATTTCAATGTACATCGTAAAATCTCTACATACAACAGTTTTGAAATAATGGTATTTTTAAATCTTAAAAAACAACTTTTTTACAGTTTTTTGAAAGTTTTATTTCACCATTGCTATAAGTGTCAAAGTCTACATAAATTTGCATTTTGAATTATTGAAATTAAGAAAATGGGTTTGATGGTAGTGTCTTAGTACAGTAGACTTTCAATAGTCCAGAACGCCTGATAATACAGCACCATCATGTTGCTTCTAAGGAAATATGCATAGTGTTTATGGACCTCAAGAACACATGTAGGAAAAAGCCTAATGTATTTTTCTGACACTTTTGTAAACAAACGTTTGTATAACCACAGTACCTGTAAAATGTTAAAATACAACGTATGAAGATCAGGATGATCTTTATTTTTTGTACAGCCATAATCCAATTCCGTCAGGAACATGTTTATTCTTGTACACCTGTAATCCAGTGCTGTATATCAGGCAACACCACTTTTATTCTTGTATATCTATACTCCAATGCTGTATGTCAGGCAGGACCACTTTTATGCTTGTACATCAATACAACAATGCTGTATATCAGGCAGGACCACATTTATTCTTGTAAATCAATACAACAATGCTGTATATCAGGCAAGACCACATTTATTCTGGTAAATAAATACCATAATGCTGTATATCAGGCAGGACCACTTTTATTCTTGTACACCTATAATCCAGTGCTTTATGTCAGGCAGGACCACTTTTGTTCTTGTAAATCAATACCACAATGTTGTATATATAGGGCAGGACCTCTTTTATTCTTGTATACCTATAATCCAGTGCTTTATGTCAGGCAGGACCACTTTTATTCTTGTACACCTATAATCCAGTGCTTTATGTCAGACAGGACCACTTTTGTTTTTGTAAATCAATACCACAATGCTGTATATAAGGCAGGACCACTTTTATTCTTCTACACCTATAAACCAGTGCTTTATGTCAGGCAGGAACACTTTTGTTCTTGTACAGCTATAATCCAGTGCTTTATGTCAGGCAGGACCACTTTTGTTCTTGTACATCTGTAATCCAGTGCTTTATGTCAGGCAGGACCACTTTTATTCTTGTACCTATAATCCAGTGCTTTATGTCAGGCAGGACCACTTTTATTCTTGTACACTTATAATCCAGTGCTTTATGTCAGGCAGGACCACTTTTGTTCTTGTACATCTGTAATCCAGTGCTTTATGTCAGGCAGGACCACTTTTATTCTTGTACACCTATAATCCAGTGCTTTATGTCAGGCAGGACCACTTTTATTCTTGTACGCCTATAATCCAGTGCTTTATGTCAGGCAGGATCACTTTTATTCTTGTACACCTATAATCCAGTGTTTTATGTCAGGCAGGACCACTTTTGTTCTTGTTCACCTGTAATCCAGTACTTTATGTCAGGCAGGACCACTTTTATTCTAGTACACCTATAATCCAGTGCTTTATGTCAGGCAGGACCACTTTTATTCTTGTACACCAATAATCCAGTGCTTTATGTCAGGCAGGACCACTTTTATTCTTGTACACCTATAATCCAGTGCTTAATGTCAGGCAGGACCACTTTTATTCTTGTACACCTATAATCCAGTGCTTTATGTCAGGCAGGACCACTTTTGTTCTTGTACACCTATAATCCAGTGCTTTATGTCAGGCAGGACCACTTTTGTTCTTGTACATCTGTAATCCAGTGCTTTATGTCAGGCAGAACCACTTTTATTCTTGTACACCTATAATCCAGTGCTTTATGTCAGGCAGGACCACTTTTATTCTTGTACATCTGTAATGAAGTGCTTTATGTCAGGCAGGACCACGTTTATTCTTGTACACCTATAATCCAGTGCTTTATGTCAGGCAGGACCACTTTTATTCTTGTACACCTATAATCCAGTGCTTTATGTCAGGCAGAACCACTTTTGTTCTTGTACACCTGTAATCCAGTGCTTTATGTCAGGCAGGACCACTTTTGTTCTTGTACACCTATAATCCAGTGCTTTATGTCAGGCAGGACCACTTTTATTCTTGTACACCTATAATCCAGTGCTTTATGTCAGGCAGGACCACTTTTATTCTTGTACGCCTATAATACAGTGCTTTATGTCAGGCAGGACCACTTTTATTCTTGTACACCTATAATCCAGTGCTTTATGTCAGGCAGGACCACTTTTGTTCTTGTACACCTGTAATCCAGTACTTTATGTCAGGCAGGACCATTTTTATTCTTGTACACCTATAATCCAGTGCTTTATGTCAGGCAGGACCACTTTTATTCTTGTACACCTATAATCCAGTGCTTTATGTCAGACAGGACCACTTTTAATTTGTAAATCAATACCACAATGCTGTATATAAGGCAGGACCACTTTTATTCTTGTACACCTATAAACCAGTGCTTTATGTCAGGCAGGACCACTTTTGTTCTTGTACAGCTATAATCCAGTGCTTTATGTCAGGCAGGACCACTTTTGTTCTTGTACATCTGTAATCCAGTGCTTTATGTCAGGCAGGACCACTTTTATTCTTGTACCTATAATCCAGTGCTTTATGTCAGGCAGGACCACTTTTATTCTTGTACACCTATAATCCAGTGCTTTATGTCAGGCAGGACCACTTTTGTTCTTGTACATCTGTAATCCAGTGCTTTATGTCAGGCAGGACCACTTTTATTCTTGTACACCTATAATCCAGTGCTTTATGTCAGGCAGGACCACTTTTATTCTTGTACGCCTATAATCCAGTGCTTTATGTCAGGCAGGATCACTTTTATTCTTGTACACCTATAATCCAGTGCTTTATGTCAGGCAGGACCACTTTTGTTCTTGTTCACCTGTAATCCAGTACTTTATGTCAGGCAGGACCACTTTTATTCTAGTACACCTATAATCCAGTGCTTTATGTCAGGCAGGACCACTTTTATTCTTGTACACCAATAATCCAGTGCTTTATGTCAGGCAGGACCACTTTTATTCTTGTACACCTATAATCCAGTGCTTTATGTCAGGCAGGACCACTTTTATTCTTGTACACCTATAATCCAGTGCTTTATGTCAGGCAGGACCACTTTTGTTCTTGTACACCTATAATCCAGTGCTTTATGTCAGGCAGGACCACTTTTGTTCTTGTACATCTGTAATCCAGTGCTTTATGTCAGGCAGGACCACTTTTATTCTTGTACACCTATAATCCAGTGCTTTATGTCAGGCAGGACCACTTTTATTCTTGTACACCTATAATCCAGTGCTTTATGTCAGGCAGGACCACTTTTATTCTTGTACACCTATAATCCAGTGCTTTATGTCAGGCAGGACCACTTTTATTCTTGTACACCTATAATCCAGTGCTTTATGTCAGGCAGGACCACTTTTGTTCTTGTACACCTGTAATCCAGTACTTTATGTCAGGCAGGACCACTTTTATTCTTGTACACCTATAATCCAGTGCTTTATGTGTCAGGCAGGACCACTTTATTCTTATTCTTGTACACCTATAATCCAGTGCTTTATGTCAGGCAGGACCACTTTTGTTCTTGTACACCTATAATCCAGTGCTTTATGTCAGGCAGGACCACTTTTATTCTTGTACACCTATAATCCAGTGCTTTATGTCAGGCAGGACCACTTTTATTCTTGTACACCTATAATCCAGTGCTTTATGTCAGGCAGGACCACTTTTATTCTTGTACACCTATAATCCAGTGCTTTATGTCAGGCAGGACCACTTTTATTCTTGTACACCTATAATCCAGTGCTTTATGTCAGGCAGGACCACTTTTATTCTTGTACACCTATAATCCAGTGCTTTATGTCAGGCAGGACCACTTTTATTCTTGTACACCTATAATCCAGTGTTTTATGTCAGGCAGGACCACTTTTATTCTTGTACACCTATAATCCAGTGCTTTATGTCAGGCAGGACCACTTTTGTTCTTGTACACCTATAATCCAGTGCTTTATGTCAGGCAGGACCACTTTTGTTCTTGTACACCTATAATCCAGTGCTTTATGTCAGGCAGGACCACTTTTATTCTTGTACACCTATAATCCAGTGCTTTATGTCAGGCAGGACCACTTTTATTCTTGTACACCTATAAATCCAGTGCTTTATGTCAGGCAGGACCACTTTTATTCTTGTACACCTATAATCCAGTGCTTTATGTCAGGCAGGACCACTTTTGTTCTTGTACACCTATAATCCAGTGCTTTATGTCAGGCAGGACCACTTTTATTCTTGTACACCTATAATCCAGTGCTTTATGTCAGGCAGGACCACTTTTGTTCTTGTACACCTATAATCCAGTGCTTTATGTCAGGCAGGACCACTTTTATTCTTGTACACCTATAATCCAGTGCTTTATGTCAGGCAGGACCACTTTTATTCTTGTACACCTATAATCCAGTGCTTTATGTCAGGCAGGACCACTTTTATTCTTGTACACCTATAATCCAGTGCTTTATGTCAGGCAGGACCACTTTTGTTCTTGTACACCTATAATCCAGTGCTTTATGTCAGGCAGGACCACTTTTATTCTTGTACACCTATAATCCAGTGCTTTATGTCAGGCAGGACCACTTTTATTCTTGTACACCTATAATCCAGTGCTTTATGTCAGGCAGGACCACTTTTGTTCTTGTACACCTATAATCCAGTGCTTTATGTCAGGCAGGACCACTTTTGTCAGTACACCTATAATCCAGTGCTTCAGGCAGGACCACTTTTATTTGTACACCTATAATCCAGTGCTTTATGTCAGGCAGGACCACTTTTATTCTTGTACACCTATAATCCAGTGCTTTATGTCAGGCACCTATAATCCAGACCACTTTTGTTCTTGTACACCTATAATCCAGTGCTTTATGTCAGGCAGGACCACTTTTATTCTTGTACACCTATAATCCAGTGCTTTATGTCAGGCAGGACCACTTTTGTTCTTGTACACCTATAATCCAGTGCTTTATGTCAGGCAGGACCACTTTTATTCTTGTACACCTGTAATCCAGTGCTGTAATCCAGTTTATGTCAGGCAGGACCACATTCTTGTACACCTTAATCCAGTGCTTTATTCTTTTATTCTTGTACACCTATAATCCAGTGCTTTATGTCAGGCAGGACCACTTTTATTCTTGTACACCTGTAATCCAGTGCTTTATGTCAGGCAGGACCACTTTTATTCTTGTACACCTATAATCCAGTGCTTTATGTCAGGCAGGACCACTTTTATTCTTGTACACCTATAATCCAGTGCTTTATGTCAGGCAGGACCACTTTTATTCTTGTACACCTATAATCCAGTGCTTTATGTCAGGCAGGACCACTTTTATTCTTGTACACCTATAATCCAGTGCTTTATGTCAGGCAGGACCACTTTTATTCTTGTACACCTATAATCCAGTGCTTTATGTCAGGCAGGACCACTTTTATTCTTGTACACCTATAATCCAGTGCTTTATGTCAGGCAGGACCACTTTTATTCTTGTACACCTATAATCCAGTGCTTTATGTCAGGCAGGACCACTTTTATTCTTGTACACCTATAATCCAGTGCTTTATGTCAGGCAGGACCACTTTTATTCTTGTACACCTATAATCCAGTGCTTTATGTCAGGCAGGACCACTTTTGTTCTTGTACACCTATAATCCAGTGCTTTATGTCAGGCAGGACCACTTTTATTCTTGTACACCTATAATCCAGTGCTTTATGTCAGGCAGGACCACTTTTATTCTTGTACACCTATAATCCAGTGCTTTATGTCAGGCAGGACCACTTTTATTCTTGTACACCTATAATCCAGTGCTTTATGTCAGGCAGGACCACTTTTATTCTTGTACACCTATAATCCAGTGCTTTATGTCAGGCAGGACCACTTTTATTCTTGTACACCTATAATCCAGTGCTTTATGTCAGGCAGGACCACTTTTATTCTTGTACACCTATAATCCAGTGCTTTATGTCAGGCAGGACCACTTTTGTTCTTGTACACCTATAATCCAGTGCTTTATGTCAGGCAGGACCACTTTTATTCTTGTACACCTATAATCCAGTGCTTTATGTCAGGCAGGACCACTTTTATTCTTGTACACCTATAATCCAGTGCTTTATGTCAGGCAGGACCACTTTCAGGCAGGACCACTTTTGTTCTTGTACACCTATTCTTTTATTCTTGTACACCTATAATCCAGTGCTTTATGTCAGGCAGGACCACTTTTGTTCTTGTACACCTATAATCCAGTGCTTTATGTCAGGCAGGACCACTTTTATTCTTGTACACCTATAATCCAGTGCTTTATGTCAGGCAGGACCACTTTTGTTCTTGTACACCTATAATCCAGTGCTTTATGTCAGGCAGGACCACTTTTATTCTTGTACACCTATAATCCAGTGCTTTATGTCAGGCAGGACCACTTTTATTCTTGTACACCTATAATCCAGTGCTTTAGTGTCAGGCAGGACCACTTTTATTCTTGTACACCTATAATCCAGTGCTTTATGTCAGGCAGGACCACTTTTTTATTCTTGTACACCTATAATTTCTTGTCAGTGCTTTATGTCAGGACCACTTTTATTCTTGTATAATCCAGTGCTTTATGTCAGGCAGGACCACTTTTATTCTTGTACACCTATAATCCAGTGCTTTATGTCAGGCAGGACCACTTTTGTTCTTGTACACCTATAATCCAGTGCTTTATGTCAGGCAGGACCACTTTTATTCTTGTACACCTATAATCCAGTGCTTTATGTCAGGCAGGACCACTTTTTTATTCTTGTACACCTATAATCCAGTGCTTTATGTCAGGCAGGACCACTTTTATTCTTGTACACCTATAATCCAGTGCTTTATGTCAGGCAGGACCACTTTTGTTCTTGTACACCTATAATCCAGTGCTTTATGTCAGGCAGGACCACTTTTATTCTTGTACACCTATAATCCAGTGCTTTATGTCAGGCAGGACCACTTTTATTCTTGTACACCTATAATCCAGTGCTTTATGTCAGGCAGGACCACTTTTATTCTTGTACACCTATAATCCAGTGCTTTATGTCAGGCAGGACCACTTTTATTCTTGTACACCTATAATCCAGTGCTTTATGTCAGGCAGGACCACTTTTATTCTTGTACACCTATAATCCAGTGCTTTATGTCAGGCAGGACCACTTTTGTTCTTGTACACCTATAATCCAGTGCTTTATGTCAGGCAGGACCACTTTTATTCTTGTACACCTATAATCCAGTGCTTTATGTCAGGCAGGACCACTTTTATTCTTGTACACCTATAATCCAGTGCTTTATGTCAGGCAGGACCACTTTTATTCTTGTACACCTATAATCCAGTGCTTTATGTCAGGCAGGACCACTTTTATTCTTGTACACCTATAATCCAGTGCTTTATGTCAGGCAGGACCACTTTTATTCTTGTACACCTATAATCCAGTGCTTTATGTCAGGCAGGACCACTTTTATTCTTGTACACCTATCAGGCAGGACCACTTTTATTCTTGTACACCTATAATCCAGTGCTTTATGTCAGGCAGGACCACTTTTCCAGTTTTATGTCAGGCAGGACCACTTTTATTCTTGTACACCTATAATCCAGTGCTTTATGTCAGGCAGGACCACTTTTATTCTTGTACACCTATAATCCAGTGCTTTATGTCAGGCAGGACCACTTTTATTCTTGTACACCTATAATCCAGTGCTTTATGTCAGGCAGGACCACTTTTGTTCTTGTACACCTATAATCCAGTGCTTTATGTCAGGCAGGACCACTTTTATTCTTGTACACCTATAATCCAGTGCTTTATGTCAGGCAGGACCACTTTTATTCTTGTACACCTATAATCCAGTGCTTTATGTCAGGCAGGACCACTTTTATTCTTGTACACCTGTAATCCAGACCACTTTTGTTCTTGTACACCTATAATCCTTTATGTCAGGCAGGACCACTTTTATTCTTGTACACCTATAATCCAGTGCTTTATGTCAGGCAGGACCACTTTTATTCTTGTACACCTATAATCCAGTGCTTTATGTCAGGCAGGACCACTTTTATTCTTGTACACCTATAATCCAGTGCTTTATGTCAGGCAGGACCACTTTTATTCTTGTACACCTATAATCCAGTGCTTTATGTCAGGCAGGACCACTTTTATTCTTGTACACCTATAATCCAGTGCTTTATGTCAGGCAGGACCACTTTTATTCTTGTACACCTATAATCCAGTGCTTTATGTCAGGCAGGACCACTTTTGTTCTTGTACACCTGTAATCCAGTACTTTATGTCAGGCAGGACCACTTTTTTATTCTTGTACACCTATAATCCAGTGCTTTATGTCAGGCAGGACCACTTTTGTTCTTGTACATCTGTAATCCAGTGCTTTATGTCAGGCAGGACCACTTTTATTCTTGTACACCATAATCCAGTGCTTTATGTCAGGCAGGACCACTTTTGTTCTTGTACACCTATAATCCAGTGCTTTATGTCAGGCAGGACCACTTTTATTCTTGTACACCTATAATCCAGTGCTTTATGTCAGGCAGGACCACTTTTGTTCTTGTACACCTATAATCCAGTGCTTTATGTCAGGCAGGACCACTTTTATTCTTGTACACCTATAATCCAGTGCTTTATGTCAGGCAGGACCACTTTTGTTCTTGTACACCTGTAATCCAGTGCTTTATGTCAGGCAGGACCACTTTTATTCTTGTACACCTATAATCCAGTGCTTTATGTCAGGCAGGACCACTTTTGTTCTTGTACACCTATAATCCAGTGCTTTATGTCAGGCAGGACCACTTTTATTCTTGTACACCTATAATCCAGTGCTTTATGTCAGGCAGGACCACTTTTGTTCTTGTACACCTATAATCCAGTGCTTTATGTCAGGCAGGACCACTTTTATTCTTGTACACCTATAATCCAGTGCTTTATGTCAGGCAGGCACTTTTTTCTTGTACAGGCAGTGCTTTACCACACTTTTATTCTTGTACACCTATAATCCAGTGCTTTATGTCAGGCAGGACCACTTTTATTCTTGTACACCTATAATCCAGTGCTTTATGTCAGGCAGGACCACTTTTGTTCTTGTACACCTATAATCCAGTGCTTTATGTCAGGCAGGACCACTTTTATTCTTGTACACCTATAATCCAGTGCTTTATGTCAGGCAGGACCACTTTTATTCTTGTACACCTATAATCCAGTGCTTTATGTCATTCTTGGACCACAGTGCTTTATTCAGGCAGGACCACTTTTATTCTTGTACACCTATAATCCAGTGCTTTATGTCAGGCAGGACCACTTTTATTCTTGTACACCTATAATCCAGTGCTTTATGTCAGGCAGGACCACTTTTATTCTTGTACACCTATAATCCAGTGCTTTATGTCAGGCAGGACCACTTTTATTCTTGTACACCTATAATCCAGTGCTTTATGTCAGGCAGGACCACTTTTATTCTTGTACACCTATAATCCAGTGCTTTATGTCAGGCAGGACCACTTTTATTCTTGTACACCTATAATCCAGTGCTTTATGTCAGGCAGGACCACTTTTGTTCTTGTACACCTATAATCCAGTGCTTTATGTCAGGCAGGACCACTTTTATTCTTGTACACCTATAATCCAGTGCTTTATGTCAGGCAGGACCACTTTTATTCTTGTACACCTATAATCCAGTGCTTTATGTCAGGCAGGACCACTTTTATTCTTGTACACCTATAATCCAGTGCTTTGTTCTTTTATGTCAGGCAGGACCACTTTTATTCTTGTACACCTATAATCCAGTGCTTTATGTCAGGCAGGACCACTTTTATTCTTGTACACCTATAATCCAGTGCTTTATGTCAGGCAGGACCACTTTTATTCTTGTACACCTATAATCCAGTGCTTTATGTCAGGCAGGACCACTTTTGTTCTTGTACACCTATAATCCAGTGCTTTATGTCAGGCAGGACCACTTTTATTCTTGTACACCTATAATCCAGTGCTTTATGTCAGGCAGGACCACTTTTGTTCTTGTACACCTATAATCCAGTGCTTTATGTCAGGCAGGACCACTTTTATTCTTGTACACCTATAATCCAGTGCTTTATGTCAGGCAGGACCACTTTTATTCTTGTACACCTATAATCCAGTGCTTTATGTCAGGCAGGACCACTTTTATTCTTGTACACCTATAATCCAGTGCTTTATGTCAGGCAGGACCACTTTTGTTCTTGTACACCTATAATCCAGTGCTTTATGTCAGGCAGGACCACTTTTATTCTTGTACACCTATAATCCAGTGCTTTATGTCAGGCAGGACCACTTTTATTCTTGTACACCTATAATCCAGTGCTTTATGTCAGGCAGGACCACTTTTATTCTTGTACACCTATAATCCAGTGCTTTATGTCAGGCAGGACCACTTTTATTCTTGTACACCTATAATCCAGTGCTTTATGTCAGGCAGGACCACTTTTATTCTTGTACACCTATAATCCAGTGCTTTATGTCAGGCAGGACCACTTTTATTCTTGTACACCTATAATCCAGTGCTTTATGTCAGGCAGGACCACTTTTATTCTTGTACACCTATAATCCAGTGCTTTATGTCAGGCAGGACCACTTTTATTCTTGTACACCTATAATCCAGTGCTTTATGTCAGGCAGGACCACTTTTATTCTTGTACACCTATAATCCAGTGCTTTATGTCAGGCAGGACCACTTTTATTCTTGTACACCTATAATCCAGTGCTTTATGTCAGGCAGGACCACTTTTATTCTTGTACACCTATAATCCAGTGCTTTATGTCAGGCAGGACCACTTTTGTTCTTGTACACCTATAATCCAGTGCTTTATGTCAGGCAGGACCACTTTTATTCTTGTACACCTATAATCCAGTGCTTTATGTCAGGCAGGACCACTTTTATTCTTGTACACCTATAATCCAGTGCTTTATGTCAGGCAGGACCACTTTTGTTCTTGTATAATCCAGTGCTTTATGTCAGGCAGGACCACTTTTATTCTTTAATGTTTATGTCAGGCAGGACCACTTTTATTCTTGTACACCTATAATCCAGTGCTTTATGTCAGGCAGGACCACTTTTATTCTTGTACACCTATAATCCAGTGCTTTATGTCAGGCAGGACCACTTTTGTTCTTGTACATCTGTAATCCAGTGCTTTATGTCAGGCAGGACCACTTTTATTCTTGTACACCTATAATCCAGTGCTTTATGTCAGGCAGGACCACTTTTATTCTTGTACACCTATAATCCAGTGCTTTATGTCAGGCAGGACCACTTTTGTTCTTGTACACCTATAATCCAGTGCTTTATGTCAGGCAGGACCACTTTTATTCTTGTACACCTATAATCCAGTGCTTTATGTCAGGCAGGACCACTTTTATTCTTGTACACCTATAATCCAGTGCTTTATGTCAGGCAGGACCACTTTTGTTCTTGTACACCTCCATAATCCAGTGCTTTATGTCAGGCAGGACCACTTTTGTTCTTGTACACCTATAATCCAGTGCTTTATGTCAGGCAGGACCACTTTTATTCTTGTACACCTATAATCCAGTGCTTTATGTCAGGCAGGACCACTTTTATTCTTGTACACCTATAATCCAGTGCTTTATGTCAGGCAGGACCACTTTTGTTCTTGTACACCTGTAATCCAGTACTTTATGTCAGGCAGGACCACTTTTATTCTTGTACACCTATAATCCAGTGCTTTATGTCAGGCAGGACCACTTTTGTTCTTGTACATCTGTAATCCAGTGCTTTATGTCAGGCAGGACCACTTTTATTCTTGTACACCTATAATCCAGTGCTTTATGTCAGGCAGGACCACTTTTGTTCTTGTACACCTATAATCCAGTGCTTTATGTCAGGCAGGACCACTTTTATTCTTGTACACCTATAATCCAGTGCTTTATGTCAGGCAGAACCACTTTTGTTCTTGTACACCTGTAATCCAGTACTTTATGTCAGGCAGGACTACTTTTATTCTTGTACACCTATAATCCAGTGCTTTATGTCAGGCAGGACCACTTTTGTTCTTGTACATCTGTAATCCAGTGCTTTATGTCAGGCAGGACAACATTTATTCTTGTACACCTATAATCCAGTGCTTTATGTCAGGCAGGACCACTTTTGTTCTTGTACACCTATAATCCAGTGCTTTATGTCAGGCAGGACCACTTTTATTCTTGTACACCTATAATCCAGTGCTTTATGTCAGGCAGGACCACTTTTATTCTTGTACGCCTATAATCCAGTGCTTTATGTCAGGCAGGACCACTTTTATTCTTGTACACCTATAATCCAGTGCTTTATGTCAGGCAGGACCACTTTTGTTCTTGTACACCTGTAATCCAGTACTTTATGTCAGGCAGGACCACTTTTATTCTTGTACACCTATAATCCAGTGCTTTATGTCAGGCAGGACCACTTTTATTCTTGTACACCTATAATCCAGTACTTTATGTCAGGCAGGACCACTTTTATTCTTGTACACCTATAATTCAGTGTTTTATGTCAGGCAGGACCACTTTTATTCTTGTACACCTATAATCCAGTGCTTTATGTCAGGCAGGACCACTTTTATTCTTGTACACCTATAATCCAGTGCTTTATGTCAGGCAGGACCATTTTTATTCTTGTACACCTATAATCCAGTGCTTTATGTCAGGCAGGACCACTTTTATTCTTGTACACCTATAATCCAGTGCTTTATGTCAGGCAGGACCACTTTTATTCTTGTACACCAATAATCCAGTGCTTTATGTCAGGCAGGACTACTTTTATTCTTGTACACCTATAATCCAGTGCTTTATGTCAGGCAGGACCATTTTTATTCTTGTACACCTATAATCCAGTGCTTTATGTCAGGCAGGACCACTTTTATTCTTGTACACCAATAATCCAGTGCTTTATGTCAGGCAGGACCACTTTTATTCTTGTACACCTATAATCCAGTGCTTTATGTCAGGCAAGACCACTTTTATTTTTGTACACTTATACTCCAATGTTGTATGTCAGGCAGGATCACTTTTATTGTTGTACACCTATAATCCAGTGCTGTATGTCAGACAGAACTATGTTTATTCTCGTACAGCTATAATCCAATGCTCTATGTTTGGCATGATCATGTTTATTCCTGTACAGCTGTAATTATTACTGTATGTCCGGCATGACCATGTTTATTCTTGTACAGCTATAATCCAATGCTCTATGTTGGGCATGATAATGTTTATTCCTCTACAGCTATAATTATTACTGTATGTCCGGCATGACCATGTTTATTCTTGTACAGTTATAATCAAATGCTGTTTGTTGGGTAGTACCATATATTATTCTCTTGGTTTGTAGACAGTACAGTTCCGTGAGTTATGCTCAGTGTAGTTCGAAATTAGTGGTGTTCATCAAACAACTTGTGTTTAATCTGTATCGTTTAATATGAAGAATAAAAACTGTTTCAAGATATATATTTAACTGTTAACAATATATTTATGAACAATTTATAAACAATATTTGTTGAAAAAACATTATTACAACTTCTTTCTTCCTACGCCCTTAGTGCTTAGCAATTGTTGTAGACACTGTTTGATATCTGGCATTTTTGGTAATCTGGCACCAGAAAAGTCCCACATGTGCCAGATTACCAGAATTCTACTATGTTTCCTACATAATTTGAATGTTTATTATGCTAATATTCGGATACTTTGATATTGATTGTTATTGTGAAGTCATATTTCAAAAAATTTTGTAAAAATTATTTTAGGAAATTTTCTTTTATCACATCAGTGAGACAGCTGTTTGTTGTGATTTTTCGCTTTATACTGCTATTATTTACAGAATTCCATTTTAAGATAAGAAGAGTATTTCACCATCATAACTGACAACTGACATAACTTTTTATTTGGTTTTACAGATGGATGTAATAAAAGATGGACAAACTAGGGATAAGCTTTATGAGAAACAACTTGAACCTGAAAACAAGAAACGAGTATCGGCAGAATGGTTTACAGTCAGGCCCAAGAATGAGAGCAACTATGTAAGTACAGTCACTTCTGTTGAATGCAGTAAGCTGAGGTGAAGTGAACATAAATATACTAATAAATACTAGGTACTATTCTTGTTTGTTATTAGGCTATAATCAACTTTTGTATTTTGTTCATTTTTTCACTTTGCTCAACATGTACCACACACACATGTGCACGTGTGTGCGTCATGTGTGTATGCGTGCATGCACATAGCTGTGCCTGTACGTGTACCTCCTGTTCTCCTCTGAAAATACTGTGATAAATAGAATACTACTACTCTGAAAGGTCACTTAACCGTTTGAAAAGCCACAGACAATTTAGTCAGCTTTTAAAGACTCTTTGGATACCGTCACTGGCAGATTAGATTGGCTAAGTTTATCCTGTCTGAACAGTGCCATGACTTGCTTAAATTTTAGACCATGACGTATAATGATGTCCTGACGTCAGAGGCAATGTCTCATGTAAATAACTTTGTCGACGTTCAATGAGGCTTTTCAGATAGTGCATGACAATCAAAGGATTATTCTAAATCAAAATCAATATGAAAAACTAGGCATGGTAAGTAAAAAAAAAAAACAAATTTGCTAGGAAAATGATGTAATAATTTTGTTTTACTTTCGTCCGGAGGAACATTTTATAACTCAAGTTTATTTTTAATATGCAAAATTGTGTTTACTTTTTAAAGTTTTTGACTCATTGCTTTATAAAATAGAAACTCTATCACAATGGTTAATTTTTATAACTAAACTATTAATACATCTTTAAAACAGTATTTATATATTATTAAAAACTCTAAATCAGTTATAAAGATACAATTAATTAGATTAAAAAAAATTAAAATATATTATTCATATTAGTAAATACTGTAAAGTATGACCTGAAGTAGATAAAGTTTCATGGTAGGTTTATAACAAAAAATTATATCATGGTATTGAAATAAGGCCAGGCTGCCATCAAATGCGGCAGAGTTGTGCTGAGTGGAACCGAGCAGAGCAGAATGAAGATAAATGGCAACCAGAAGCGGAGTTCAGTCAGTTTCAAGAATGTTTTTGTATCTTTTAAATCTAAATAGAATGAAATGGGTCTAGGAAACAACTATGTTTAAAAAACATAACTTAGACGATGGTAACCTAGGTAAGTAGAAACAGTAAGTTTGGAGGTGTGGTCAGCATGGTAGAGGAAGCGAGTAATTTTCAAAATAGAACTTAGACAGAGTCGAAGTTATACAGAGTAAAGCTCTGTGATGCCGCTTCACTTTGCTCAACTATGTTACGTTTTCAGTGGTTGTACTTACATTAAAAACCAGTAGGTTTGGTTTTGAGTGTGTAGTCACTCCGCTCAGTACAATCGCAATGCAATTGGTGGCCACCCTGTCTTAATTTAGTAAGAGGAAATGAAGAAGATGAATGACTTAAACTAGCATAAAAACAACGTCATTCAAATCGGAGTAAAATTCTAAATGGCAGTGAATTAGCCTAAAGTAATCAACTAAATTTGATAGAAAGCAACTTAGTGATTAATTAAACTTGTTATATATTTTTAGTGAAATATTCAACTTTGATTGTTTTGAACGTATTGTTTGTTTGTTCTAGTACTACCCGGAGGAGAAAGTGAAACCAAGGTTTGGAGATTACGGAGGAATTGCGTTAGAAGATGTAAGTCTTATTTCTGGTTTCGTCCATTATAATTAAATATTTGTACATATGTTTAACTTTTAAAATGAACTCTATTTACACTACAAACATAACAATATACACAAATTATTATTGTTCATTTATAGGTTTTGTAGGAAAAAAGAACCCTAATGAATTCATTTCAAGTATAAATCTTTCTGTTGGTCAGAAACATACATTTTTGTACCATTTTCCCCGATCGTTATAATATTTGGAAACAATTTAGTTCTAGAGATTTGAAACCATAAAAAGTATTTAGGGAAAAATTTTGAAGTAAAATCTTGAGTGCAAAATTACTTTTACATTTTTTTTCTGGTGTAGGAGTAATTATTTAAAACTAAAATTGTTAGTGGTTCTAAATATATATGCTTTTTGCATAATAGAGTTTATATACAACTACCATACCTCTTCAAATGTTCAAGTTTCCATGTCCCGCTCTCTCTAATCTCTATGCTTTGTTTTACTGCATAAGAAATTTATCCAAGCTATTACCGAAATTGATTTTTGTGCCAAGTTTGAATCAAAGTCAGATTAAAACTATGAGCGCTAGGTTGGCAACACAAATGTATTTTGTGCATACAGTATATATGAATTATATTGAAAATCAGTGCAAATCTGTCTGACCCAACTCTTTTTAGAATAAACGTTATTCCACAAAACTAATTTTTAGCACATTCAAAGTCGTTCTTGTTTAAATACTTCTCTTTGGAAAAAGCTTGGAAAAAAAGAGTTTTGTTTGTTTGTTATAAGATTTTGTAAAATTAATGGTTTTCAATTTATTTTTGTAGCAAAGCTTTTAATGTTAGCTTTGGTGAGAGGAGTGAATAAAAAAAATTCTACTGAGCGGAAGAATATAACGGAAATACAGAACAAATGAATTTCGTCTCTCTATTTCTGTCTCTTTCTTTTTCTTTCTCCTTTTCAATAACAGTGTACACGTATTTTATGAAAAAGTAATGTTGTTTTGGTTTTCGGTATTTTTCCTTAATTAAAGTAACATGCACTTTGTAACCGTTTATAATGAATTTGAAATTAAAATAAACATTTGTAATAATTGTTGTTAATATTACTAGTTTTTAACAGCATAACCTGAAACTTATTACAGCCAATCAGCTGTTCAATGAAATCAGCTGATTGCAATCGTAACAATTGTTACGAGTTAATATAAAAGAACTGACTACAATCTTTTACTATAACTACTGTAAATAATATCGAAGCTAGGTTCAAGTATTTATTTATTTTAAAAAATTACGATACTTCTAAAACTAATTATACATTCGGCAAAGATATCGTTAACAAAAACTTTGCTTCTTTCAGTAACTCCCCGAGTTCCACTTGTGTACTTTTCTTTAATTATTTCACCACTTTGAATATTTATATAGTAAAGTTTTGGTTTGTTGTTTTGGTATAGAAATCAAACATAGCATAAAAAATCATTAAATTTAAACTCATAACCTTCTAATACTATTAATGATTCCAGTTATCATTAATTCAAAAAATAGCTGACAGATGGAAATGGCTGAAGCATTTCTGGATATGTTTGCGATACGCAATTTTTTGCTTATTCTTAGTTCCCAGTAGTTATGCTGTTTACCCGCCAATAACCCTGTATTAAAAACTCTTAACAACCCATCAAAAAGTGCCTAAAGATCAGAATCAAATCTCTCTTCATAGATCCAGGTTTTACCATGATGGTTTTAGCGCCTTTAACAGCTAATTTTCATAGTAACTAATACAACAAATAAATAAGCATAAATATTTCTCTGTTTATAGGCTTTTCCAGCATATGTACCCAAGGAACCGTACGAGGTTGTTATGGTGCCTGAGAGACAACCTATTTATAAACGTGTAAGTATATGTAACGTCACAGATGAGTATGATTCTAATTTTTGATGAAAAAGTAATATTGATTAGAAATTTAGTTAAATTGAGGATGAATTTCTTTAACTGCGTAGTTTTTTAGACAAGGTTACTAAGTTTTTATAAAATTACATTAGGTAGACAAATAATAAATTTAAAGGACATATAAACAATGCAAATAAATAGTGTATAAAGTACACAGTAGTTATTAGATCCAAAAAGTATTAATAATAACAATTTTAAGTCTGTATAGTGCTTATATTATCTATTACATTTACTTTGTAGCTATACACGAAAAATAATGTGATTTACTTTGCTTATAAATAAAAACTAATCACTGATTATAATATGATGTAAACAAATAAAAACACAATCACAGCAAGCAGCAGTCTCACTGACATGATAGAAGTGAATTTCCATAAGTATTTTCTTTATATAACCATTTTTTATTCCAACATCATAATAAACAATGAAATCTGCATATATTATTATTTAAACTTTCAAATTGCACTGAGAATACAAGGGTGCTGTAAAAAAATTCTTAATTCAGCAGATTTTGAAAATTTAAAGTGCTAATTTATGCAGTTTTTAACGCTGATTATTACAATGGTGAAGTTGATTTTTTCAAAAAAGTTAAGCAAAATGATTACAGTAATTGAGCAAAATACGATTAAATAATTTTTTTCAACAGATCAAAATTTTGTAAAAAAATAGCTTGAAAACGGCATCAACAAAACATTACACAAGTGTAAAATGAACACTTATCTATATCATATGCAAATATAATGCACAATATATTAGCATCAATTTTGTACAATATACCTAACTGTTAGTGCTGTAATAAGTGTGATACCTGGATTGGGCTATTAGTGTAACCAGGATTCATAAATAATTTTAATATTTAGTAATGAGCTTAATTATGTACTTTTTTTCTATAAATTGTTGAAAGACCATCATGTGGAGGGCTAAAATTAGTGTAGATGATATCTTAAACAGGGAATGCACAAAAACGTTAAAAAACTGGGTCCGCTTAGTCTTTCATTTTAAAGGATGCTTAAGACGTAAAGTTGTCAAATAAATAGTTTCTAGATAAAAAAGAAACATTCTCTTGTAGGGAATTACCATATGATTGCTTAAAGATATATATATATATATATATATATATATATATATATATATATATATATAAACACACTACGGAGACAGTTTAAATTATGTGTTAACCTGTTGTCAACCTAAAGTATATAACAACCTTCAATTTTAATGGTTATATTGATAAAAGTAATAAGAAATATGTTGGTCACCATTATAAGGAAGTATGATGCCAACAATGAGCACTACATTATAGTTGTGAAACTATACAAGCTATTTTATGTCTCTTACACATTGCTTTTTAAACTAAATACTCAAAGAAGTTTTCTTTGCAAAAATTAATAAGTTTATTCAGATTTAACCTAAATGGAAATTTCAATAAGTTATCCTTAGTTTTGGTTGCAAGACTCCACTGAGAATGGTAAACTTTGTAAATGAAAATGATCTAATGGGTTAAATTTGAATGAGCTTTCTCTTTCTGCAAAAGTACTTTTTGTTTGAGTATTTAGTTTATTCCTGAATATGGTAGCGAACTCTTCAATAGTTTGAATTTAGAAGAGCTTTTTTCAGTAGAATCAGATAGCATGAAAAATTGCTCCACATTGTCAATGTATGAAGAAAAAAACTAAACTTTAAACAATCAATAATTCAAAACTAAATTTTTAACAGCCAACAAAGAAGTTTAATGTAAAAACTAGTTTTTAACAGCCAACAAAAAAAATGTAAAAACCAAATTTTCAACAGTGTATAACATATTTGAATTAAAAACTAAACCTTAAACTTGTAAACACCATACTGAGTTTTGTGTTTGACTAAAGTATGTTTTGCTGAAATTTTCGTTAAATTGAACACTAAAAGGTTTCTAATTTTGAAAGTTGAAACTCGGTTTGTTTCATACTGTAATATAAACAATGTCTGCCTCTGATTGTTCTCACAAGCACCCACATACTGTAATATAAACAATGTCTGCCTCTGATTGTTCTCACAAGCACCCACATACTGTAATATAAACAATGTCTGCCTCTGATTGTTCTCACAAGCACCCAGGTTCCTCCTATAATTAATAGGTAAATGCTGTTGTGAGTTCTTAAATAAATAAAGCGTTGAGAGATCCAAGTTTGACTTAACCACAACAGCATTTGTCCTACGCTAAGTTTTGAAATTATGTTTCCATTCTGTTTGTTGTTAGTCATTATTTACTCGCTGTTTGTTTGTATTTGTTAGTCCGTAGAGACTTCGATTGGTGATCTGATAAAAACAGTGGAAAGAGATACACACGGAAACATCATAAACAAAGATGAACCTAGAGGGAATGATGATGATTCGAATGAAGAGTTTTCTGAAGATGATGTGCCACCAGGAAAGAAATTGGATAAAGCACCAGATCAAAAGAGAGCCAAGTCTGAGTCTTATTCTTCAAATTCAGTGAGTAGTGATTTAATTCTCTTGGATTAAATTTCTAAATATTTTGTTTTTCCACAAGATTGTAACATTACATTAGATTAGATTCTAACTAGTGGAAGGAATAATACAACCCCAGACACTATGATCAACTATTGTGCACATAAACCTCTTGAGTACTAGTTTAGCAGATTGGTGCTCTTAGTAAGTTCCAAAAATCTGCTGACTAGCTCATTCTGCTGAAGATTCCTCGAGTCTTGGAAACCAAAAACTCCTAGTTTCCTACCAGCAAGATCTTCACAATCAAGGATTATGTGTCCTGCAGTCTCCTTCTCTTTCCTGCACAACCTACACTCGGTTTCTCCATGATACGTACCTGCCCTGTTCATGTACACCCTCAGACCACAGTGCACAGTTATAAGCCCCATGATTTTTCTGAGTTGTGTTCTGCCAAAAACATCTTCTGCACCTTTAAGCCCTCCATATGGAACCATGCTTAAGTGGTGCTTACTATGGGAATGCTCATGAAGGTTATCCCATCTTGCCTGGTGTTGCTTATTAATCCACCTATTAATAGCAGATGTGGGCAACTACAAAGAGATCTCTAAAGCCGGCTCAGGTCCGATGAACTCAAATGCAGATCCCAGTCCAGCCAGCTGGTCTACCTCCTCATTACCCTCAACTCTCATATGCCCCGGAACCCAATAAAGAATTACCCGGTTATCCAGGGACAGATCGTCGAGGTTCTCCCGACACTCCCAGATCAGCTTGGACTGAACATTGCTTGAACCATTGCTTAGGACCTGCAATTGCTTTTATTGCTGTCTGACTATCGATATGAATATGAATATGAGCATCTTGAAGGCCTGATCAAGTTCTCCTGAACACAGTCATTAATGGCCATCACTTCAGCCTGGAATACTATTGTATGCTGTCCCAGGGTAATAAATTTCTTTAACCCTGGTCTCAGGCTGTACACCCCAGCACCAATGTCTGTCTTTGCCTTGGAGCCTTCTGTATACCATACTGTGTCTCCAGATTTTTTCAACACATGATCTCCACCCTCAAACGTCAAATAGATATCAAAGGGTCTAGAGACCATGTGTCGTTTGACCGTCTATTAGAATTAGTGCCCATCATTAGGATTAGGCATGAGTCTAGCTTGCCCGAACATTGAGGACAGCCAGACACCACCTACCTGCAGGCTATATGCTGCTGTACATGCTTCTCCATGACATAAATGTCAATGGGGGGAAATCCAAGAACGGTCTCCATAGCTATCATTGGTGTTGTGTTCATAGAGCCGGTAATAAACAGGCAGACCAGCCTCTGAATTTTGGTCAGAGACTCTCTGCCCCCTCTGCTCAGCCTTATTCCACCACACTACAGTGCACCATAGGTCTAATGATCCCAGTATAGATGTATTTCATCATGCCTGGTCTCAACCCCTATGTTTTGCCAACCATTCTTCTAACTGCCATCAATGATTTGTTGGCATTCACCATGATACACCTAAGGTGAGCATTCTAGGTTAATTTGATGTCTAACACCAAGATCAGGTAATACACCTCATTTGCAACAGGGATTGTCTCCCCAAAGAGCTTAAGCCTTCTTAAATATGGGGTGATCCTCTTCCTAGTAAAGGGAACAAGAATTGTTTTCCTGGAGTTAACCCTTAGATTCTGCTGAAGGCACCAGGTTTCCATTAGTGATAAGGCTATCTGTATCACTGTATTAGAGATCCACCACTGTATTATCATGCCTACTCTGGATAAGCACTACCACATCGTCTGCAAATCCATGGGTATATCCCTCTGAAGAGAGAAGATCCAAGAGTGAGTCCACCACAAGGTTACATAAGAGAGGGGACAAAACTCCTCCCTGCGGACAGCCCCTGATAACCTCCATCTCCACCTCTTCTCTTACAGCTGTAGCTACAACTATCCTCCCTCTCTTAACATGTTCTCCACTCAGTCCATATGGTAATATTAATCCCGCATCGTGACAGGGCACGAAGCATCGAAGAAGGGAGGCATTATCAAAAGCCGTCTCAATATCTAGAAAGACACCAAAGGCATATTCTTTGGACTCTAGAGTCACTTTCAATATGTGAACCAAATTATGAAGTGCACTGTCACAGCCTTTTCCTGATTTGTAGGCAAATTGACTGACATGAAGAGGAATCATGACCCCTCTAACATGTCTCTCTACCAGTTTCTCTAAAGCCTTCAAGATGAACGAAGTCTGACTGATAGGTCTATAAGCCTTAAGGTCAGTATATGATGCTCACCCCGGCTTAGGAATAAAGACTACACGGGCCGCTTTCCACCCCAGGGGTACATACCTGGTGGCTGTGCTGGCCTGGTACAATCTGCACAGGATAAGAGCAATTCGAGGATTCGTACATTATCCTCCTTGCTGTAAATATTCTATCGGGACTTGGTGATTTGAATGAGTAAAGGTATTTATAGTCCATTTCATCTTATCAAAATCCACAATCTGGTTTGCAATACTCCAGTCTTCCCTACTAGGAGTATCTTCCCCAGTTGTGGACCTATGAGGGTCTCAATGGGGTTCAAAGGGTCTAAAACCGGGACCTTGTAAAATCGTGCTTATATTATTTTTAAAATCACATTTTTTAATTGAAGGAACCTTCAAAACATATACTATTGACTCCTTTTGGTTTGACTTCTGGATGGATCGGCTAGCTAACCTGAACATGAGTTACACACCCAACTGAGCTACTGATGCACTGGTGACACATCAGTTGTTTGTCTTTGTTAAACTGTGTTGCTGCGTCAGATTCAAATCGTCATTTGTTTCTTTCCTCTCTTCCTCCCCACAGGGGTGTGCAGATTAGCTGCACCTATTGAGAGGGTTTAGACATCCCTCGTGGTACCCGAGTCTAACACACACTTACACTTACAACACTATACTTATGACTTTAACACTTTACACTCACATTTACATTTAGGGAGGCGATAATAGCCCCAATGAGCTTTTCGCTTTAAAATAACAAAAAAAATCCTCTCTTTCCTTGTTTTCTGTGTTCTCTAGGAACAGTACAGTCAGATTAGTTGTTTGCAGTGCAGTACTATAGACAGTTGTTATTTTGCATTTTCTTCTGCAACATTCTGTCTGCTGCAGCTTGTTATATTTTGGGAAATGAGTGTTAAACAGAAACATACTTTTCTGATATGGAACAAAGATTACAAATTTCAGAGCATAAAGGTAAAGGGGAATCAGTTCAAAGCGTGTGTAGCGATTTTAATTGCTAGAATTAGAAAATGATCAAGAAAACTCCTTGTTTTTTGGCAAGCTATACTAAATAGATATAGTGTAATTTGTTTATTTTGATTTTTGTACAGTAACAGAACCTCATAGAATATTGTTTATACAACCATATAACTATTTTTATGTAACCCTTCTGTGTATGAAAATAATAGGTCTCATTGGCATTTATTTATTCTCTTTGTTCTTCCTAGGGTTCAGTCTAGGAAGTGGCCAAGCTACAGAAAGTCCATTACCTACTATTTTTTTTAAACTTCTGTTTCCACTGATTAACTTACTGTAAATAAACAAAATAAGGATGTAAAATACAGAATAAATATTTTTTTATATTGCATGATGTAAGAAAAAGGTGCAAGAGATTGTTTCTAAAATAATATTGATTCAACTAATTTCTTTTGTTCCAATTTTTTGTTTCTGAGAGATTCAACAAGACTTATAATTTGTAACGTTATTATGTAACTGTAATCTTTAAGGTTAATTGATTTATGAGTTGACATTCATCAAGTAACATAAAGAGAATACAATCTTTATCCATTCAAATTCGTTTGAAAGTAAAAAAAAAAATATTTATGTTTAGAATAGATCACAGGTACATAAGAAAATAACTATATTTTGTAATCATAAATTAATATTACAAAACAATTTAAGAAATATTTTAGTGATAAAAATACATATAAATTAGGTTATGTTAACAAAATAACTTTTACAAAATTAAACTTATTTCATGACACAAGTTCAATTTGATGTCAAAAATAACATATTTTAAATTGAACCATATAACAAAAACATGGTCTTTATTAATTAGCCTCAAGAAAACATTACCAAAAACAAATTAAGTTTCCAAATATTCAGTATTTTTAAACAATGTTTTATCATTTAGTAACATGTAAATTGGATTTTATGTGACTATATATTTATTCCCAAAATTTCCTTTACATATAATAATAATAATTATACAATAAGGACCTATAGGGGACATGAATGCCCTTCATAAATTGGTCCTCTGAAATAGTCTATATAAATTATTAGAATTTATATAACAAATCAAGACTAACTTACTGGTACAGGCATTTCAGAAACAGAACCACTATGGTAGTGGAGCTTGTTACATTAACTATTATTATCCCGTACTAGTTCTGAACTAGTAACTAGTACTTTACAGAAACACTATCTAGTAAAAACTGGACTTGTAATACTAGTACAGAATTACAATTTGTTAACCTAAATGCTTTCAACGATAGGCTACTATTCTAAAACGGTTTCATTTATGTTTTGTATGAAATTCACATCATCAAAATTAATGCTAGTTAATCGAATATCTTGTTGATAATTGCTATTTTTCTGCAGTATTCATACGAACAGTTTGACAGCCGTGAAAGCATCGCAGTTCCATTCACTGCTGAGAAACAGTTCTCCTCTTCATCGTCGTCTTCATCAGAAGAAACTAAATCAAAGAAAACAAAGCAATCACGTAAAAAACGCTCGGAAGATAAATCAGACAAGGTAACATCAGAATATTCAGAAGTTCCTGATCCTTATAGCAAGTCTGAATCTTTTCCAGCACCTTTAAATACAGGAGAGTCTGGGTGGGGAGCTAAACCACCGGCAAGTAAGAGTACTGAAAGCGGAAGTGAAAATTCTTCAGAGAAAAAAACTGGGAGGAAGAAAAGATCGGAACAATCAGGGTATCCAGACCATCCGTATCCGAGAATGAAAATAGAAGATGATAGCGAAAAAGAAAGAGTCAGCAGCGGCTTGGAAAACGAATCATTTCCGTCGGCATCGAGCAATGCTCATTCGTCTGATATGGTCCTCTGGGACGCGATGAGAAATTACTCGGAAGAGTTTAAGTCGATCTCTTCAACATCGGAATTGGTGGTAACTGAAATTTTTTTCTGTTGATATTTATTAATGTAGAAAGAATTTTGAAATTATACAGTAATGCAAAGCAAAGATGTTCAACACCAATTCAAAAAGTAGTAAATATAACAATAGATGGTGCAACAACATATTCAAACTTTCTCACATTTAATAATTATTTCCCCTAAAAAGCTAATTTGGAAGCTAATAAAAGCACCTGAAAAATAGGCTTGATTTTTAAAAATCTTTTCATCAATATTGTTAAAATTTTGGTCATATATAGGGTTATTCAAAACCAGAGGGCAATCTCTCCGGGGCTGATTCTATACTTCAACATTTTAAAAAAAAGTTTATATAAATGTATGTTTGGAAACATTATATTTTTTTACTATCTGCCCTTTTGTTTTTTTAACAAACTATTTTATATGTCTAAAACTATTTGACCAATAAAATTCAACATAGCATGTTTCTTTAGCGGATAGAGGCCTAATTGAAAAAATAACCAACTTCATACCATATCCATTTTGATATGGTGGAAATTAAAAAATGTTTCAACAAATAGTAAATTTAGTGGTAGATATCAAGATATTTTTTTAGTAGCCCTTTTAATTTTGTATAGAATGGTGTAACTTTCAAAAATATGGAGCAAATAAAATAGCAATGCTGGACAAGTTAACCCATCAGGGCATGAAATCCAAAGTATATGCATTTATTTTGCGTAGGTATGTTGTGCCCTAATGGTCTAATTGTGCAGCTTTACTGTTTTATTAGATCGGTAATTCTGAAAATTACACCATTTGGTAGTTAAAAGGGCTACAATAAAGACATTTGTTATTTGTCATTAAAATTTACTGTTATTGATTTATTTTGGATTAATATTTTTAAACTGCTACCATTTTAAAATTTGGTGTATGAGTTAGTTATTTCTTTTCCAATTAGGTCTTTGTCAGATAAAAAGGCATTTTAAGTTTCAATTTTATTGGTCAAACTGTTTTCTAAAAAAAACAGTCTGATAAAATAGTTTATTAAAAACAAAACACTACATTTGTTAGGCAGTGAACAACCTGCACATTTTTATTTCAGTATTAAAGGACTACATTTTATAATAATTATTAGAATTGATTTTCAGAAAATTTGATTTCTGTTCCTTTTAAAAAGTGCTTCACCAAAATTTTTGATTTTTGATTAAAAATAAATCTAGAGGTCCAGATTTCAGCAAATGGCCGATTTAACTGAAATTGATTAATTAATCTAGTCTCCAACAAACTCTTGAAATTAATTTTTCATATTCACCATATTTTCTGTACTTTTTATAAAAAGTAAAATTTAATGAACTGTTTATCAAAATTTAGGCCTTTGGAAATATGTTTTGAAAAAAATCCCAGTTAAGTTTTGAATAATTACGAGTAAAAATTTAATTGTTTATGAAACCATAGAAACTAATATTTAAAATATGTGATTTTTTGTATTATTGAGTTGACATTTTTTTAGCTGTTGTTTAAACTCTTAAAAATCAATTGTAATAAATTAGTTTCCTATGTCTAGATATACATCTTACATCTTAGGTTATGTTCCACTTTTCCAATAACCACAGTGTTTTCAAATTGTTTATAGATAAATTAAGTCATCGCTATGTACTGTCACAGTTTTAATTTTTTGTTCATAGACATTAATTTTGCATTTTTTTAGCCAGTAACAACAAACTATAATTGACGAAATTCTTGTTTTCTTGTTTGCAGCTGAAAATAGTCACTAAAGCAGTTGACACAAGTGCATACCTACTTGTTCTATGCAAGTTAATAAAATTATTAGCCATACTTAGGTCAACTAGCTTACTGACCATTCTGTGTATAACATTCATTTTGAGTTAAAATTGTAACTTTAACTTTGAGATATGCTTCTTTAAACAAACAATTGCAGAGCTTAAATTTTTAACAAATATTTGTCATTTCAATCTGTTTCATATCTTGCTGATTTCTCTTCTTTAATCTCCATTTACCTTTTTTGTCTCTTTATTCTTTTTTTTCATTCTCTACGTTGCTTTTTCTTAGGTTTTTTTCTTTAGGTTCGTTCTATTTCTCATCATTTTTCTATTTTTTTAAAAAGTCTCTTCTATTGTTCTTAAGTTTCATCTGTCCCTTAGATTGTCTTGTCCCTTACATCTTATGTAATTATTTTATGGTAGGCAATAAATGTTGAAAAACATTATAAAAACTTTGTCACTTAGAATTATTTTCTCAAAAAATTTGGTTTAAATGCTATAAAAAAAAAGAAAACCAGTGCATCACATTTTGCTCAAATTTTGATTTTGTGAAGATTTGTATGGTGATTGTACAAAAGTTTATATAAAAGTAATTGACCATTCATGAGTTATTGGGAGAAACACAATTAAATCTGACCTGTCAGGGTTCATTTCCATCTAAGGTGTTTTCCATCTCAACCACAAATATGTTTTATTTCAAATTTGATGAGCTGAGGTAAGAATCTTCATATGTGACCAAATTTCAGTAAAATGTGATTTGTCCACCTTCTTCCAACAATTCTTATATCATAGAAGTGCATAGATCTTCTTAGATGAAAACTCAACATATTTTTATTTGGTATTATGAGTTTTTGGAAATCTAAATCAATAATAAAATATATCCTATTGCAAAAGTATCAAGTTAAAAGTTTTTGTATATGCAAACAAATAGTAATTACACATATTTTTATGCAGGGCATCTGATCATTATGCAGTTATGATCGGGCCTGTGCAACAGTACTTATTATGAATAGGCCTACGAACTATTGATTTGTGATGTCTACTCCATTTTTTTCATCTACAGTCTACTAAGATGTTTTTTTACATCAGTGCTTAATATAAGAAGTTGTGTATTAATTATTAACATGATTAATTAACAAGCATAAATTAAGGTTTTAAATTACAAACAAAATTAATAAGTACTTTACAGTGATGGATTCTGGAAGTTTCATGTCTGCTCAGTGTTTTGGGAATTCCACTAATATCTGTATTATATTTCTAGCTTTAATATATTGGCCATGAAATGTGCACCTATTACTTCCTCAGTTAAAATCTGTATTTTTTAAATGTATCTTTTATTTTATGTAAGTGTGTATGTATATCTTGTAACAGATGTAATTTTTGATTGTTAAAAAGTTGGTAAAATGAAAAAAGTTAGGATCAACCACTTTGCTGGGAAAAACACATTACATGATAGAATTGGGACTCTAATCCCCTTCAAAGCCCCTTGCGCCTCGACACATTTAACCCACCAATCCTTCCACTTCCAAAAACACATCTAGAAGACTTCTTTTGGAATGGTGTTTCTCTACCGGCGTGTTCTGCTTTATCTCTTTTCTCAAAACAGGATCCTTTCAATGGTGTTTTCACTTTTAGAACCAGAAGTCGCACGGAGCCATGTGTAGCGAGTAGAGTAGTGACATTGTTGAACATCTGGAATTCCATGTTTTACCAAAAAATTGTGGATCAGGTGTAGTGAATGAGTTGGAACATTGTTTTTGTTTTTTTTTTGCTGTCCAGAGAACAGCTAGTCTTTTGCATTGAACAGCATCATGGAGTTTATGTAGAACATGTTGATAGTACTCTTTTGTTAATGTTTGTCTTTCTGGTGCATATTACCACAGATATGAAAGAATACAGTTAACATCACTTTGATTTAGCTTTTTACCAGTAGTGCTTTTTTCGACCTTGAAGATTCAGAATGCTTTCATTGTTGACTGCTTCTGTTCCCAGGTTGCACCCGTACACCCATGACTCATCTCCAGTACTATTTGTACAGTACTCCAGTGTTCAAAAACTCAGGATCAATGTTAGTATTGTCCTATGAAACTGTTGGTCCTATGAAACATCAAGATGGATTTCTTTTTGTTCTGCTGACAGCAGCTTGGGAAAATTGCACATGTTCAAATTATCACACAAAATTGTATGTGAAGAATCTTTACTGATATCAACCTTTTTGGTAATCCCTCATACCTTCAAACGGCAATCCCTCAATATCAGATATTCCGCCCTTTCAACAACAGCTGCATTCCAAGCAGTTGTAGCCACACTAAATGCTGTTTACTCTTCACTATGTGATGCTATTTTTGAATAGGTTAAACCACTCTTTAATTTGTATTACCCCACAACATCATCTCTAAACACCACGTGAATCCTACAAAATATTTTGCTTTGAGAATATATCACCAACTCCAAGCTTTTGATAAAATATTATACATATCTTTGTTCAACTCAACTAGTCAGTCATATTGAGAGAGTCAAAAATCCAATGAACACATCATTCTGTGGCCAGCAGGAACTCAAATTCTGTGACTGGTACACTCAAATGCAGTGAACAAATTCAAGAATGCGTTGCTGTCTCTCTCCACTATGCATAGTGGTGCCACCGGTATTGTGCGGGGGGGATTCAAGGTCAGATACTTAAACAGGCATTGTATACAATCATTTAATCTATTCACTAACTTTATTTATAGTTTATCAGTTACAATTCCTGGATCCTCATCAACAACTAAGATGATTTACATGTCATTTGATTTACAGCTGATGAAATCCAAAACAGAAAAATAGAAAATGAACAATAAAAACAGTTTTAAACATTTTTTTAAAGCCATTGAACATTTGAATCTTTTTTATAGTACTGCAATTTTATTTAATTATTAATCCCTCCCTTGATTGGAAAAATATTTTTTTGAACTTACTTAGCCTGTGTTGGCTTAATCATAAAAAAATCCTGATTAGGTACTGTAATCATGTATAAAAATATTTAAATTTGTTTTGTAGTGACATTGAATTTTATTACTTTTAAAAAATTTGCTTTTATCATGTCCGAAAGACAACTGTATGCTACAGTTACTTTGTAATTGTAATGAAGGATCCTTCACCTTGTTATCTTGTCCTCTCTTTTACCCTTTTTGTAGAAACTCTCTTATACTCAGTTTGTGCTTTTTATTATCCAGTCTAAAAGCATATATCACTATCCTTTGCCTAAAATTATTGATAGAAAATAATATAAGTTCTTTTTATTGTAAAAAAAATTACTAACCATTTAAGAAACATTCCGACCATTCGAGAAACTTTGAGTTACAAAACACATAGTTCAGCTAATGAAATAGAATGATAATGATTATAATGTAGACGGTCTTTCTGAATTTAACACCTTTACATATTTTAATGTACCATCTTTAGATGATAGCCTGGAATGTTGACTGTTTAAAAACATTGACAACTTGTTTTATTGTAGTCCGTTTGTTCTATTTAAAATATAGTTTTCTATTAAAGATTATGAACATCATGGCTTAAATTTATTATTTTTTTTAATTAAAGAAAATTTTATATAGTTGTCTTATTCAGTGACTTTAATTGAATTAGCAAAAAGTTTTTTCTTTTATGTCTCAGCTGGGCCAAGATCTCTGTAGATTGTTTAAACTTGCTTTCAGAATGTTCTATTTGTTTTCAGCGATTTGTTAACTGAACTACAAAACTCTCTGCTACTGTATTAAAATTTATTTTATGTTTTCAGTTGTTTTTACATCAAGATTTTAACAGATTGTTGATTGTGTTTATTGTTTAAATGTTCTTTAGGTTCGTTTAATGTTGTTTCTTTAAATAATTTAGCATTTGCAGAAAGAACATTTTTCAGAAAAGACAGAGTAGGCGCAAGGAATCAATGAACCAGGTAATTTTAAAATAACATAGTTTGTTATGTATAAATCAGTTTTTTACTATAAGTGGCTTATCTTTTTGGCTGTAATGTGTCTTACCACTGACTTTATTCACAGTCTGCATGATATATTCTAATGTAAATAATTGCTGCTCACAGTTGTGTCGTTGACATGATGAAAGCAAATTTCCAATAATAATTTTTTCATCTTCCCTTTTTGAAAATCTGATTTCATCATTATAATCAACATTAAAATTGAATAAAGCAACATTTTTATGTTTAAAAATTACATTGAAAATATGAAATGAACCCTGACCGCTGTCATATTTACTCTGACATTTTTAATAAAATTTGGATATTTAAAATGTGTTTTGATACAGATTTTAATATTGATCATGATAGTGAAATCAGTTTTTTTTAATTTAAGATAACTTTTTTTAAATTCAAGATTTAAAATGGCTGCCATTTAGAAATTGTTGAATAGGTTTTGCTGTGTAATGAACTTGTTCAATTACAAAAAAAAATTAATATTAAACGTATAATTAGAAAATTAATAAGTCAATTTATACAATACAAACAACTCAACTATTTGTACCACTTACAGAAAATGAATTCCTTCACAGAATAATATGAAATGAATAACAAAATCAGTATTTAACTTCCTTTAGAATCATTTTTATTATATTCTGCATAGTGAAAGACAAAGAGTTTATTGCTTTTACTAGCCAAAATTCAAAAATCATTAAAAATGCCTCAAAATGAACTTTTTTATACATATGCCCAGGATCATTTCCAAACAAGTTTCAAAATTCCATCTATATGTGTGTGTGATGCGAAATTTGTAAGCATGATAACTAGAGATCAATCAATTGACTTGAAATTTATAACACTAAAACTAAATTTTCTGGGAATAAAACTTTATTCAACATTGTTGCTAAAACATTTCCGGGGCTAGATTAAAATTGTAGAGGTACAAAGTTTCAAAATTGGGTACAGTAGTGATTATTTTGAGTGGAGTATCATATGTAAAGGAAATTTTGCACTGAATCCGAATGTGCTATTGGTATTAAAGAACTTAGTTTTCGAGTGCACCAAGGGCAAAAATCTGTAAATTTTAAAATTTTCAGTTTGAAACTGAATGACATTTAGGCTACCACACATATCAAAAATTTTATGTTATATTTGAATATGTCATTTGAATTGCAAATTTAAAATATTAGAGGTTTAAAAGAGCCTTTTAGACATCTTTCCAGTTCTGTTACATTTATTTTTTGTATGAGTAATTTTGTATGTAAATTTACACATTCTAACACGTCTTATTAAGTATTGTTGATTTCTGCTTGAAGAAAGCACTTCTACAAAAAGTATAATAAGAAATCGAAACACATTTCTTGAAATGTCCTGTTTTTAAAGTTTAAGTCCTAACAGTAAAATACTAACTGAGTGAAATAGTCATCTCTGCTTGGAAGAACAGAGTTTTAAACTTACAAAGCCTCTGATGGTCTAATCATTAGTAGTATTAAAGTTAAATGTGCATCCATATAACCAGTAGGCATAAAAACACTATAATTCATTATGTTATATTGTTTCCATAATAACAGGGAATGCAGCAGCTTTCTGCCTTGCCAAGTAACCCTCTAGGCCTGATACATTATTGACGTGATAATTATTAAAAACGACATTTTCAAATTGTTTTTCACAGCTTCGACTCTAACAATTTTCAAAAATGTTTTTTTGATTCTTAGCTTTGTCCTGCTCCTTAAGGTAAATAGTACTGCTAACTCTATAAAAGTTTTTGTTTTTAAATTATGGGTAGTTTAAAACCAGTATTCATATATATATATATATATATATATATATATATATATATATATATATATATATATATATATATACACACACACACACCCTTTAGCATCCCAAAACACAGTTGCCTTTGTTTCCTGCCAGAAATATCTTGCCGGGCTTTTTTTGGCTTGTTAGGCAAATCTTTATGGCCCCAAACCTTAGATTGCTCTTTTGTCTCAGGATTGACATACTTGATCCACGTTTCATCACCTGTTACGATCCTGTTTAGCAATGGTTCTCCTTCTTCATCATAACGAGTGAGAAAGTCCATTGCAGAGGCCATTCATTGATTTTTGTGGTGCTCGGAAAGAATTTTGGGCACCCATCGAGTACAGTACTTCTTGTACCATAGCTTCTCTGTCACTACTTCATACAAAACAGTCCTTGAAATTTGGGGAAATTCATCAGAAAATTCAGAGGTTGTGAATCGACGATTTTCACGAACTCTTTCATCAATTTTCTGGACAAGTTCATTACTGACCACTGACGGCCTGCAACTCCTGTCTTCATCATGGATGTTTGTTCGTCCACCTTTAAATGAAAGAACCCATTCACGAATAACACCTTCACTCATTACACTTGGTCCATACACGGCATAAAGTTCCTGATGAATAGCTGCTGCCAAATATTGTTTTGTCATATTTGGTATAACAGTTTGTTTGTTGTTTTGTCATAAGGTATCGTATAACAGTTCTTACCTCACATTTGGCGGGGTTTTCTATTGCAGCACACTTCTTTAAACGCTATAAAAACAAACTAGCACAAAGACAACATTCACTCGACCACGGCTGGACGCCAATTGATCTGCCGTGTACGCAGGCGCAAAAATCGTAGCGCTATATATATATATATATATATATATATATATATATATATATATATATATATATATATTGGAGGTGATGAGTATTGGGTTTCATGATTGTATAATGTCAAAAGTGAAAACTGCTATACAATTGATAGTACTATTACATTAAAGAGTAGGGCAAAGTGGTATTAATAAAAAAAAAAAAAAATGTATATCGGTAGAATCGATTAAAAATATTTTAACAATGTCACTTAGTAATTTTCACTTTTTTCTTCTTTTTCAACATGTGACAGTTTAAACTACTGAACCTCTTTTCATGTCTCATTTTGTCCACTCTAGTTGCAGGATATCCCGTTTGTGGAAAACTCGAAAAAATAAGTATGTTTATAAATGTAACATTAAACAAAATGTACAAACAAATGAGTTTTTAACATTAATGTGTCTACGGACTAAACTACTTAACCATTTTTCATCAACTGTAACTCATTTTATTTGTCATCATTTTATTATATGCCTTTTGTACAAAAATTATAAAAACAAGTGTATGTTTATAAATATGAAATTGCAATACACTGCCAATACTATAACTGCAGGGTATATGAGGCTACCACTGCAATCTACCAGCGTGGTAGCATTGTATTACATGGCCTATTTATGCATGGTAAAAATGAGCCCTGGTTGGGTCGCAGAAAACAATTAAATCTTAGACAAGAAAGAAATGTGGCCAGTTGGTGCAAAAGACATGTGTATATTGCAAAACACATGTATAGACATGTTTGCTTCTCACCATTAAAAAATAACTTTTTTGACGAAGGAAGGCATGCCACTGCCAAATATGAAGATTGATGTTATTCATGCAGTAAACTGTGTAAGCAGGTCCTTGGAGGAATTCAAAGATGATTTAACAGCAATTTTATTTGGCGGGGAACTTTTTACCACTTGGTGTTTTTTGTTTAGGTATAAACTAGGTAGTGTTAATATTACTTACTGGCATTTATGTAATCTCTTTATGATTATAAATAAAGTAAAATATGATGATTTGATATAATATAACGTAAACATTAAATTATCTTATTATTTTTTTTATTAGCCGCTAAGGAACAACACACTTATAAAATACAAAACTAAAATTCTCTCTAAAATTAGTTTAGGAACAAGAATCTGTGCACATTTCATGGTTTAATGAAATGCAGTAGTCATGATTTCATATAAAATGTACTTCATCCGCACAGTGCTGGTTTAAATGTGTCATTGTTCCAAACACACCAAACTACAAAAACAAAACTCTCATTGATCACCCACCATGACCAATAATTACCTCGTGTACATTATGATGATTTGAATGCGTTTGTGCTTTTTAAAGGTGAAACCGACAGAAGTGGAAAGAATAATAAGGGAGAAGAGAGGTTTAAAATGGAAACCGGTGAGTGTAGAATTTTAAAAACCATAGGCATGGTGCATGAAAGATCTTTATTTTTAGCACAGTGTCTGCAAAGTATAAAAATGAACCATGATTACTGTCAGGTTCATTTTTCTATTTTCAAATTTGATATATGAAAGTGCTATTTTTTACAGATTTTTAAGACATTTTAAGGTAAAAAAGTTGCGCATTTCTTAATATTGAAAAAAACTTCTATTTTAAAAACAAATCAACATTTTGTCCAAACTTCATTTTTAATTAATGTTCGTTCGAAGGGTGAATAAAATTCTCTCCACACACAAATCAGTTAACATTTACACATAATAAATGTGTGCATGATTAAAAGCTTTTGATTTTATTATTTATTTAATAACTTCATGTCTAATTTTTGAATGAAATGTTTTTTCATTAGAGTTTTTATTGTAAAATGTTAGTAAACTATTTTGACTATTGTCATGTTTGTTATTTTTTTCTTAGTGCTTTCAAACTGAAATTTTAAGGATATAAGAACTAGTGATTGGAGAAAATCTTCGCATCTGTACTATTAAATTTATTTTTTAAACATCAGTTTTCTTATGTCTTGTTCCCTAAAATGTCGCATATATGATAATTAATTTTATAAAAACTTTGCTACACATAAAAGTCATACTAGGAAAATATTATTTCTTTCACAATACTTATCAAGCATTTACACTGCTGAGGAAAAATCAAAGAATGAAGTATAAATAGTTAACCTTCACAAACGTAAATTTGAACCGCATCAGTTGTTCACATTATAAGAAAGTCCATGGAAAAATGATAATGCAGTTAATATTATTAAGTTGTGTTTGAAGTGAGCCATTAGAAATGACCCCTCATTTATGATATCCTTAAAGGTTTTTCGCCAAAAAAAGAAATGATTCCTTGTTGTCTAGTTTGAATTTGTAAACCCAATATTAAATTGGAATTTTTTATGATCATTGTTACCCGTTGTGGTAACAAAAGGGGAAGATATCAAGGTAACAATAAGGGTAGTAGTTAATATGGGAAATGTTAATGGTAGTTGATCACATTTAAAAATATAGTAGTAAATCTCTCGATTAATCATCAATCTCGGGACTGTTCGAACGATTGATGACAGAATAAATGGGATAAGAGTAATACCATTTATACTTTCCCTTGTCCCATACTTCCTCTTTTTTCAGATTGATAAAAGTAACATACTATATTCTATTTAAAGCACACAATATTTTATTAATATTATTTTGTAAACTGTAGTAAATCTCTTAAATGTCCTATTTAAGTCGAATATGAGTTGTATATATTATACAAATTTTATGTACGTAGGTCTTTAATTCAGTAAATTGACCGTTGTTAACCTTTTTACACAAATATGAGAAAGAACCGCATGAATCACTTAAAATACTCATGTGCCTGTTAGGTATTGACTTATATACAGAATGGTATATCGTAAATAATGGAAGAGTGTTTATTTCTCAATAGAAACTTTCACACACTCTTTCCAAATTGTTGACACTATTTGATGTGTCATCTCATTTCAGTAGATAACAGAATCGTTTTCCTTTTTGATTATAAATGTTTACTGAGCAACTTGGGTAGCCAGTAGTGTCAGCTGCCGTTGCTTAGATTATAAATAAATCATGTCCAGTTACAGTGTTTTGTTTTGTCCAGAAGATTATTTTTATTATTTATTACAAATTATTTACCATAGAAAACTGTTTAAAAATTTCAGATAACAGATTTAGTCTAACGGTTAATAGAAACTGACGGTTAAAAGAGTGATTGTTAATCGAGACTCAACTGTAATGCAAAAATCTTCCATTTTGATTCTTTTCGTGTATATAAAGGTGTTAAGACTTGCTGAATTATTTGTTTTTTTATATAATAAACCTACTTGTTCCTTAACAGTGCAACTTTCAAATAAAACATATTGATTAGGCAGAAAAAAAACATCATTTTACTTTCAAACAACTAAAATTCTCTTTGTCTTCGGTCCTTAGTGCAATATGTCATTGAATTTAGTCTTTTCTTATTGCTTCACTTTGTATCGTGAACTGTGAGAATTCACTTGTAGGATTAGTGCAAACATGTTCAAATTAGGCTATTTTAATAATTTACTTCGTTTTTCTTTTCATAGCCTACTACCACGACCCAAGAACCTGAGAGTTCACCGTACTACAGCCACTGGGGAAGTACTGAAGAAGACCTGCTGTATGCATCAGACTCTTTTCCCCCTTTTGAAGAAGTAAGTATATAGTTGTGTGTGTGTGTGTGTGTGCGCGCGCGCACGCACGCGCCCGTGTGTGTGTGCGCACACAGGTTCTTGGTGTAAGGATGTTTTAATTTAAATGTATTACAAATATTATTTTCTAATTGTTTTTTATATATTTTAAAATTTTAAACAATGTGTTTTGTGTTTGTAATCAGATTTGGCCTAAAGGTTTGGATTATTTGAATACGCAAGATAGTGGTGCTTGTAACATAACAACGTCAACAAGTAAACCTAAGCCTAAGTCATATCCGAAAAAGAGAGGGAAGTATAGCAATAAAAAAAAAGGTAAAAAAGGCAAGAACGAAAAGGTGAAGAGGAAGCCAATGAAGTGGAAACGAGAAATTAGAAATTCAGATGAGGTGTGCATGTTTTGAAATTGATAACATTAAAATATTTTCATGTTCAATAAAGTTGTTGACTGGGCAAAGTGAGTTATTTGTTTCAACTCAATCGTTTGGCATTTGGTTTGTGTGTTTTTTGTTACATAGTATTGGCCAAATGCTTTCAACGATTGTTTTGAAATTTGGTACGAAAGTATGTTGTATAAAGCCTGAATGACATATTATTAGATTTTTCCCCATTCACTTCTCTTTCAAGATGGTGGTATCTGATTTCACAATGATTTAACGAACTTGCTGGCTGTTTCTTGTAACACTGGCTGAAGATCCAGACCAATCATAATTTTGACCACTTGTCCATATGGAGCATAAAGAGCATACAATTTCCAATAATGTTGTTCCAGTTACATATTTTTAAATATTAATGGTTTAATATTAAGGTTAAAATTGGTTTACTTGATTTTTACTCAAATTTTCATCATGTTTAAAGATTCATAAGTTGAACGACTATACCAGGTTCTTAAACTAGAAATTATTTACATGTTTTTGTGTTTGTTGTGGTTAAACTTGACTTTAAGTTTTTCTTCATAAATAACCTGCAGTATTTCTTAAGATCTTGAACATTTTTGATGCCAAAGAACAACCCATTTGTAGCTTTGGCTGAGAACAATTTACTCTTCCTCATTACAGCCATGACATAGTGCCTAATGACTTTGGTTCCTTACATCTAGAAATGTTCTTAGGTGGCAGGTTAATGGGAATAGATACTATGAAAGAAGCTACAATGTCATTTACATTAAAGGTTGAAACTTTTTATAACTACATGAACTTTTACAACTCAGAATGTGACCAATGTTTGAATAATGATAGCAACCATTTTGAAAAATGGTTTAAGATATGAGTACTGTAAATCATTTTACAAAACGTCTGCCATGTTTTGTCATTTACATTTTTTGATATTTCTTGTCTGATGTACAGACGTTGCTATTAAGGTATTTGCAACGTACATGCCGTGTTATAATGTAACATGTACTTTTTGTTTGCTGTTTCAGTTTGATTATTTAGCAAATTTTACGCAAACCTACGATTCCAGTTCAACTTATTTCACTTGGGAGGAAGTCGATTCTTCATCAACAGTTCATTACATCCCGAGCTTTGATTCTGTAAGTTTATACATCAACTTCTACCAACACTTTTTGATAAAAGTAGAAAAGCCTACATAAAGTAATAGAGTGTACACTGTTCTAAACCATGTTCTCTGTATATTTGTACTAGCCTACCTGTAAATATAAGCCAACTGATTGAAATGTCTTCCAGCTGCTCATAGTATAATGCCTCAAATCTGTTTTTTTCATGCCTGATATTTTTTTCTTTTTGTTAATTAGAACTGGTTATTTATTTTACATAGGGGCATATATAAAATTTATTAAATTAACTTTCTCATAAAATTTTATTTAATTTTACATTTTATTTCTAAATATAGTTTATTACTAAAGTTAAAATTAGTCAAATATGAAAAATACAGCAAATAATGTAACAATACTGAAATTTCAGTAATACATATATATACCTAATCAGTTCTGGGTAACATATCATAAATCACCAAACCTTAACCGTAAATCATGAACTCACCTTAAATAAAGAAAACCCCTTTAGCCAATTTTGATTCACAGTCCATATTAAATAAAATATTATCTTCATAATAATACTGTAACCATCATTTAGGTCTAAGATACTTTTATATAAAACAAACAAAAGAGTTATCTCAATAAATGATCAGTCTATAAAAAACTTATAAAAGAACCAATAGTTTGTAGAGGAATAAAAGAAAAAAAGGAGAAACTTAACAATGAGGAAGCCATTTTGAATATTTATTATTCTGTTCTAAACATTTAAAAAGAGAAATTTTACAATTTGAAGAAGACAAATAATTGAGCAATTACTTCAGTGAAACAAATTAAATAACTTGAGAGTACACTATGTCCTCCGTTTTATTAATGATTAAACTTAATTCTCCTTACAAAACAAATTAATGCACAATATTTGGCAACATAATTATAAGCTTCAAGAACTTTGTGAGTGATAATTTTTACTACCAAATTAAAAATTCCACCAGTGGCCTTAATCGTTAGACTTTAGAACATTAATCAAAAACTTATAAAGATTGTTTTATAATCAGTGAAAGCCTACAAACCCATCACCCATTTGGTTATTAGGAAAATTGAAATATTGTTAGAATTTATTTGTAAGATTCTATAAAGAATCTTAACTTTAAGAATTTGAATGTTAAGTGATTCTGTAGGTGAAAGCGAACACAGTTATCCTGGTCATGTGAACCCTTAAACAACAGTGAGCGCCATGGTTTTCCCATGTTGTGCTGTGCCCAAGACGTCTGCTGCCGCTCTTAAGTCCTCCACGAGGAACTTTTCTTAAAATGCACTTGCTGTGGGAATGCCTATAAAGGTTACCTGATTTAGCCTGGCGTTGCTTATTAATACAGCTGTTGATAGCAATCCTAGCCATCTATCTCCTATCCTAAGATCAATCCAGCTGGCTCGGATCTTATAAACTCAGTTACAGATCCCAGTCCAGTTAGTCTGTCTCCTCATTACCCACAACCCCTTATGCCCCAGAACCCGGTGAAGTTTTTTTTTTGCCGGCGAAAAACCTATAGGGTTATCATCGCCGATACTCAAAATGGAAATATAAAAGAACGAACCCAGTGAAGAGTAGTAACTTGTTTTGGATGGGACAGAGCATGTGTGGTTCTTCCAGACACCAGCTTGGACTCAATTATAGGACTGGCAAATGATTTGATTGCTGCCTGACTATTGGTATAAATATGAATTTGAGTCTTCTTGAAGACCTGTCTCAAATTCTCCTGAACACAGCCATTACTGACCATTACCACAGCCTGGAATACTGTTGCGTACTGTCCAAGGGTAACAACTCTCTTTACTCTAGGTCTCAGGCAGTACATCCCAGCACCAGTCTTGTCTTGGAGCCATCTGTATATCATACTAAGTCTCCAGATTTTCCCAACACACAATCTTCCTTCTCAAATGTTATCTCGACATCAAAGTGTCTAGAAACCATGTGTCATTTGACCATCTTATCAGTCCCCATCATATTTACTATATTGGTCAAACTTAAAAAATAAAATGTGATGAATAACTAATCTTGTTTTGTTTCAGTTTGCCAAATCTTCTCATGAAGAAAGTGATGCATCAGACCCATCATCGTATGTAAGTTTAAAGAGTAACTGAAATTAAGAAAGGATATGCAAAAATCAAAAGCAAAGATAATGAAGCATAGATAGCTTGGTGCATCTTAAACATTTCTTAATATTAATTGAGACTGATTTTGCAGGGATGAGATAGTTTTTACCTCAGAAAAGTAACATAAAGAAATATTAGTATATCAATTATAATTTGTCATTTAAAATCAGCTGTGCAGTGCTTTCCCTTATTCATATAAGTTGTAACTAAATTAAAGTCATAACAAAAATATCTTCTGAATTTTTTTTTGCTTACAATCTACTTAAGGTACTCACTTTGCAGATAGTTATTTAAAATTTCCATTTTCCTCTTTATTTTATGTCCAAAGTTGCTTTTTGGTATTCAAAAATAATTGTTGCATACAGCTGTCTCACTGATATGATGGGAGCAATTTTTGAAAGTGATGGAAAAGTAATAAAAATTTAATAACATCAGAAACAATTATAAGAAAGTGTTTGTATTTAAAAATTTTACCTTGACTGCTGTACAACTCATAATTTTAGTATTTTAACCCTTTACACACAATAGAATATTTTTGAATATATTTGTTATAACTATAAGAAATATTTTAGTTATAAATATATGCATTTTTATAAAGACAAGTTTTTTTGGAGAAAAACATATTTTTCAAGGAAAAAATTATAGTGGAACCTTGTTTATCCGCCACTTTTAGGACCGAGGAAAGGTCGGCAGGCACAAAAAGACTGACCAAGAAACATTATTAAAACAAAGAAGTACTGTGCCACATTAAGTCCACATAGTTGTATGTATTTTCAAGTACATACAACTTAAAGAAGTGGGCAAAAAATGTCAAAAAAACCATTCAGTGCAGTAACCTTTAACCAACTAATAATTCTAACACTATGATGCGACAATCTTGGGTCAAAAACATAATGAACTATTTACCTATATGTACTGTACATGCAAGCTGTGCCATACATACGCACTTGAAGGAACTGATTGATTTTATGATCATTATTTTTGTTGATATTTTCGTATTACAGCCATATATTTATAATAGTATTATAATTCGACAATCAATATTGTATCCACAGAGCTTGGTGGTCAATGTGGCTAAAGAACCAGTTGGCCTACTGTGTCTCTGAACAACAGACTTAAAGGTTGTGGGTTTGAAATGCAATTGCTCTTGTTGCTTTGGCACAAGAAAACAAAGTAAAAATAAAATAAAAACAGGGTATGCTATTATCTCTAAAAGTTGCAGACATTTAGACAAAGATTATAACAATACTGCTTTATCATGATTAACTTGAGTCATAACAAATGCACACCTCAGTAAGCCACATATACATTTCCTAAAAGTGATGACTTACCTGGCCGATGATTGGTTATTTCATGGTGATGGATATTTAGAGGTCGGATATGCCTGGTTCTACTGTAATTATAAAAAAATATTAAACTTACTTTGAAGTCTAAACTGTTTCAAACCACTTACATTTTTTGTTTTAAATTGCCCATTTATTAATTATTTATTTAATACAAAAATTTCCTTTTCATACAATAATAATTATACAGAAAGGACCTGTAGGAGACATAAATACCCATACATAGGTTGGTCCTCAGACTGAAATTTATATGTAATATTAAATATGAGTTACACCTCATAGATCATAATAATAAAAATAAGTGATTTTTCATTTCAATTCAACAGTTTTAAATTATATTATAAAACAAAAAATAAATAGTAAAGGAAAAGAAAAAAGTCTATCCTATGATAAATCAATATTTTCAGTAATTGGATAATAATGTTTATAATTTTTTCCTGAATTTGTAAGCACCTTTTTATATACATTTACATTTAAAAATAGTTTATTTTTTATGATACACTTAAAAAGTATTTAGGTGCAAGAAGAGATGCAAAATGTAAGTCTTGCAGAAGTAAGTGACTACGTTTATAGCGCACATGGCATCGAGCTAAGCCTTCCTCATTTTTTTTATCAAATCTTTTTTACGGCATAGTCAAATAATTATGACATGCTGCTGTCCCGCTGACATAATAGAAAAGAATTTCCAAAAGTATTTTTCTTTACCTTATCCTTTCCAAGTTCTGAGATCACCATCATAATCAGCATTAAAATTTTAAACTATGAACAACACCATGATTTTAAACTATGAAATTACGTTGGTAATATGAAAATGAATCCTAACTGGCATCAAATTAAATTCTTTAATTTCAACGAATTTTGAAAATGCAAAATACTGATTTATGCAGTTTTTAACGGTGATTACAATGATGAAATCAGATTTTCAGAAAAATTCAAGACAAAAAAATTATGATTTTTTTTAATATTTGAAAAAGCACTTTAAACTTGCATTGTTGGTTACTTTGCTGGTTAACGAATTTGGACAAGCTATTACGATTATCAATTTTTATACCAAGTTTGAATCAGATCAAAAGAAAATTGTGAACATAAGTGTTCTAAACACACACGCACGCACACACACACACACACACACACACACACACACACACACACACACACACACACACACACACACACACACACACACACACACACACACACACACACACACATGCTAAAAATGCCCAAAGTAAACATTTTTTTAGAAAAGACTTACTAGCGAAGAGCAGATTTTTCAACTCCCGCCACTGTTGCCGCCTGTACTTTGATTTATTGCAATGTTCCCGACTACCCATTCCACTTTGTAGGCCTTTCCACCAATTCAGTCTACAATATTTTACATTTTTTCTGGTTGTTTTAATTTTAAATATGATGCTGATAATCTTGTCAAATGTTTGTGATGAGTTCAGTAACAATTTAAATTCAAAAGTGACTCCTGACTGTAGTCAGATTTATTTGCATTTTGCCATGGACTTTTCAAATTGTAATGTTAATTTATGGAGATATTAACAATCAGTTTTCAAAAAGTATAATGTAAAAAGTTAATTAGTTATGATTATAATTTATTTAATTTTTTTTTCGATAATCTCTATTTTAAAATATTTATTGTTGTGTAATGATTATCGAAACTGTTATCAAAATCACCAATTTTTGTTTTTAGTTTGAATTAAATCAAATGGAAATTATGAACAGTGCACACATTATGTATGTAAGTAACATTTTTAACAACTTCTGAGAAAGTCTGCTAGAGCTCAAGATTGGGAAACATTTTGTGGCTTCTTCCAAGATCATTCTGTAATGGAAATTTGAAAAATATGACTAACACTTTTTTTTTAGAGTTTATCGATATTGATTTGTAAATAAGAATGGGATTTGATGTTTTTTAACTTTATTGAGTAACATTGCAGGTTTCTTTGGACAATGGCCTGACAAGAGCAAATCTGTTCTGTGTGAACCACCACATTAATATACTTTTTTTTCAGCAAAAGAAATCTTCACAGCTTCCTTAATTTCACTAAAAAAATTGTACATAATATATATATTAATACTTGTATGTGTTTTAGATATACATTGTATTTTTAATTAACTATTAGAAAATGTATTAATTTATTCATTTACGAGTATTTTAAATTGTAAAATATGAATACTGAAACTCATATGTCTTAGTGTGATGAAATAACTTATTTTTAATTTTAGGTCAATTTTTAGTTCACATTACTAGTTGTAGTTGTTAAGTACAATCATCCATATTTTCATTTGTTTTATTAAAATAAGTTATGTTTCATATTCGCTTAGATTTAAAAATTTTGAAACATTCTTCTGTTTTATGAGCCAATGTTTCTGTGACAGTACATAGTTTGGTTTTAATTTATGTGTAAAATAAATTTTTTTTACTAAAAAATACAGTTCATCTACATATCACTCCATTAATAAGATAAATGGAAAATCAGTTCATCAGAATTTGCTCGAATAGCTTTTTAAATTGGATTTTTCAAAAAAATATGAGAAAAATTGGATAATGTTTATGCACTATTTTGTTTTGTATACAGAAATTCAGTTTTGAATTCTGTTATTTTCTGTTTGGACAAAATTTTTACATCACTTGCAAGAACTAAAGCAAATCTAGTGTTGGGATATTTGACTGAAAAAGTAGTCACAGATAAAAAAAAAGGATTGTTAATTGTTATTCATGTGTTTGATTGCTAGAAAAACAATCGAATATTTTATAACAAATAAATTCCATGAAGTTACTATCTGTATTAGCTGTACTGTATAAAAATTAACATAATGCTTCCTTGTAGACACTAGTAATTTATGTCGGTAAGACTATAATGTATACAAATTATCAGCATTAGTGGAAAGGTTAATGGCAGTAACTGCAAGTCTTGAACCAATGACCTTGAGGTGCACAGTTCAGAGACACAAAAGCCTGACCGGTGTTGTAAGTCCCATCAACCTCCAAGTCCTGTTGACAGTGTGAATGGTGCTGGACATACTAAGCTTTGAACGTACTAGTCCATCATATTGATCATAATAACTGCCATAAAAGTACAGTTAACTTGCAAATGGAATCCTTGATCAGTTTAAGGGGATGGTCGGAACCGGCGACTAATGTAATCATTATATTACTGTTTGATTATTTGATTGTAGCTCAATTGTTATGTTTTAAATCTAACAATGCATTAAGAAATTAAATTATTAAGTATTAAATTTAATTTAATTAACTTATGAATATTTAAGTATGACTATTAAAGGTTTGCGTCAGTGATTCAAATTAATAGTAGTAGGAAGAAAATTAATATTTAATCACAAAAAGGGCATAATCACAATTATGGATGAAACTAAAAAAAATATATTTTAATACTAGTTCAACCTGCTTTTTTTTAATTTGAGTACTTAAAAGTATTTTATAATCCCAACAGAAACCAAGTCCCAATTCAGTGAAGGCTATTTTACTAATTTGTGTATGGTTGTTACGTGAAAATGGTACAAGATATCTTTAAGCGAATGATGCATTTGTTTTATCTCTAATACTGTATGATTTATGATTTCAGTCCAGTGGCTCCCTGAGTAAATACAATTCAGAGTCTGAATCTGAGTCTGTAAGTTCATAATTGTATTTTTCAGTTGAAAGTATGTCTAATTAGTAATAACAATAATAATATATTAATTAAGAAACTAATATTTAAACATGAGATTAGTTTTTTACATAAAGAAATCATAAAAAAATTAAAATAAAATGTACAAACACAAACACAATTGTAGTCAGAATTATAAACCAGTTCACTTAGACTTGCATGTAACTTTGTTAATGAACTTATTTTGGTTGCAAATAAATTAAAAAAATAAATAGGGTAAACATTTTGAAGTACTTTGCTAAGTAAGCTGTACAGGGTTGTTACAGAGATATACAGGTTTTCAAATATTAAAAATGCTTTATGTAATTAAAAATAAAATAACAAAAGCTAATTATTATTCATAATGAAAATCAAATCAAAGACAGTTATATATTATTGATATTAAAATGCAAACAAATAGAGACAAAATCTCAGCACTGAATTGTAACAGACAAAGTTATCAATATCGTATACTAACAATATAAAAATATAAATATTATTGTAACCCTATCAATCAAATTGACAAAATTATTAATATTTAAAAGTTAATTTTTAAATACTTATATGTTTGTTTGAATGTTTTTTCAGTGTATAGTCACTCGCAATCTCACCACACCATATGTTTTTTGATCTTGAAAGTCCAAGGCTTTTATTCGATTAACGTTTTTTTATTCAATTACACTATACTCGAAACTTTCAGTTTGATGACAAAATTTATACTTTTAATAGTAAACGATGCTTAGAAAACTCAATTGTACACAATTCGACGAATTTTTTTTTATTATTACTTGTAACAACTATCTTGCTTTCAATACGGAGTTCTTGTAGTAACTGCCTTTCCTTGGTTCCTCGTTTTGATACCCACTTAATTTTCTCTTCTCTGTGATTGGTCAAAATATTATGCTTGTTAAAGCAACACATTTCTCTTAAATGTTGCTTGACTTGGTGTCAATGCTACATTTTGTATTAAAATTATTCAAAGTTTTATTCCAATGGTCACAGATCATTATTTCACAGATGATACATTAATGTTGTACTGATATGTGCATTTGTAAACCCATGTTAATAAGTTTGTCTATGCTGTTTCAATTTTGTTGTTTAAATGTATTACATGCCTTAATAGCCAGTAGCCAGAGTTGGTATTCTTCAAAAGCATTACATTAGGCCAAATGTTGATAGGAAAATTATAAGTTTTTAACTACTGATAGCTAAATAGAGGACACTTCAAAATAAACAGGAAACATAAAAATTATACTTTCCTTATATAAATTTTTGATTTGCAATTAATTTTCAAAATAATAAAAAAACAAATGTTTTAAAAATAACTGCTTTCATTGTAGCAGTAAGTAAATTAAATTAAAATGTGGCAAGATTTTTTTTCTTACTAAATACATAATTATATAGTTAATTAATTTAGGAAAGATTTAAAACATTCCCTAATCTTTAAGGCAACACAAGCATAACCTACTAAACTAAGTCCAGTTTTTCTCGTAGTAATTAATAATTAATGTAAATATTGTAGCATTTTAAATATGGATTTAACTTAATTTTTAATCTATTGTCATGATTTTTTAAGTCTGTTTGATTAAAAAAGTTTAACGTGAACTGTAAAAATAAGTATTTAAATTATTGTGAATGTATGTAAAACTTGTTATTATTGTAACTTAAAGTAATCACGGCACTCAGTTGGTTTTGCTGACGTGATGTAAGCAAATATTTTTTTTAAAACATCATTTCACCGTCACAATCAGCATTAAAGTGTGTGTTTAAAATGTGTGTTTCAAATTATATTGAAAACGTGGAAATTAATACTGTCCACAGTCAGATTACGCATATTTTTTAATTTTTATTATAATGGTAAAATCAGATTTTCAAAAATGTAACTTTTTGAAAACATGAAATGACTATTATTTTGAAACGTTAAACATATATTTCTGAAAAACAAATTAATCGTAGGTATCTGCAAGTTTTGCTGAGTTTGAATCCAATCGGCATGAATTAGCTAAAAATTATAACTGTTTGTTTTGATTTATTCTAGACTCAAAAAATTCTCTTATTTAAAATTTACTATTCTGACATGAGTTATTAATCTTCACTTGAGTCAAAAATTTGATCAACATCTAATTTTGAGAGTAAGTCAAATTTTTTTAAAGTTTTTATGGTAGATTTGGAGCAGTATTTAATGTATTACTTTTGAATAATTTAATTCAATATGAGAGAAGGTTTGTTTAGTATTTTTGCCAGTTAGATAATTACTACACAATTAAAAATAATTATTTTATAGGCAGAGGAAGATGATACAAACAAAGATCCTCAAAACAAAAAAGATGATGGTAAAACATCTAAAAGTGCTAAGAAAAATGATGGTAAAACATCTAAAAATGCTAAGAAAGGTGACAATAAAACATCTAATAATTCTAAGAAAAATGATGGTAAAACATCTACAAAGAATTCTGTAAAAGGTAATGGAAAGAAAGGTAATCTAGGGATGCCAGCAAGGAATTCGCACGCTTTGAAGTTTGATGACAAAACCAGTAAAAAAGAAGAATCGAAAAAAGAGAGTGGATCAAATTATGATTCAAATGATGATAATCCGTGGGGAGATATATCATATGTAGAAGAAGTTACGGTTGACCCTCCGCACTTAAGGACCTTTCCACCAACGTTCACAGAACAATATGTTGCACCTTTACACCATCAGGTATGTTTGTTTGTAATGTTATACAGTTTGTTAAAAAAGTATAGGATCACTTCATATTTTGAATCAGAACAGACAGAAAATTTAGAATTATTGTTTTGTTTTACAACGTTTTTACCAATCTTTTTGACATTTAATGTAATGTTTTTGCCATAAGGATTTTTGGAGAATTTTATAAACAATTTTTTTTTCTGAGTAAGGAGCCACAAATTTTATGTCGAAAAGACTAAGTATCAAAAATTACGACTGTTCAATAGTTTTAACAGATGATACCAAAACATGTACCAATGTTTTGAAATATTGGCCAGTCACCATTCTTGATAGGATGGTCCTTTAAAGATAAAACTTAGTCAGAAAAAACTTATTCAAAACAAAAATTGGTTTTAAAATGTTGTGCCACTCAATATAGCTTCCATAGAGCTTCAATTTGTATAGCACCTCCCCTCATAACACTAAAACATAGGTAAAAATGTTGCAAACCATATATTAAATCTCAATTTGTTTTTGTCTGTACCCATCCAAAACGTTTTATCTTTTTAGATAGTTCCATACTTTCTTAAGATACTGTATAGGCATGATACAGGCATGATAATGAGCATGTACAAATTATTATAATTCATGATTTTTAGGCTTTCCAAAATATTGGAAGTTAGCTAAGATTGCAACGCACGTCAGTAGGATAGCTAACAAAATTCTAGCCAATTTTTAAAAAATCATTAAAAACAGGTGTTTTAACTAAAATATAAGATATTATATCAAATCTTTTAGAAGAATAACCATAGAATTGATTTTTGTAATTACACAAAAAAATTGTACAACAGAACAAAATTATAAAAAACCTTACATACAATTATCAAAATAAATAATTAAAATCTGAGATACACAAAATTTTAGAAGTTACCTTGAAATATGAGGCTTTAACTATGTGGAAGTCAAAACATATTTGACTGTGTCAATAAAATAAAAACACAGTTTTCTAGAGCTTTATTACTGACTACTGGTTTTGACATTTTCAGGTCATTGACAGGTGATATACAATGTTAAATTAGCTGTCAAACTATATGCAGGTCTTAATATTAATTGCAGTTTTAATTGTCTCAATGAAACTAGACAGTTTGTGAGGAACACTGGAGTGAAGGATGACTGAAAACTATTTTTTCATATAAAGAGAGCCTTGTATTGTATTAGCAAATACAAGAGCTACTTCAAAAGTATGAATACAAGTAAACTTGAAATATACTGCAGGAACAGCAGCTTAGGCCCATAAACTTCAAAAAGTGTCAGCATTACTTTCTGAAGATTACCCTCAAAGATGTTCTTGCAGTGAAAGTTTTATTCGTTCAAATTTTTAAGAAAGTGCTGTTTACAGACGAATCAAGTTTTACTCATGAAGGATTGTTCATATTACAAGGGATAATTGAGTGTGAGTCCAAGAAAATTCTCATGCAACCGTACCATGAGGACAATCAAGCGAGGTACACCACTAATGTGTAGACTGCGGTTAAAAACTTTTTAATTTGGACCTGATATTTTACATTAGATGTTAAATGTGCGGACATTTTTTGGCTGAAGTTACACTTTTATTGACCATACTGGAAAAAATATTAAAAAAGATTGTTATGCATTCTGTAGGAGTACAAAATAACTACAGTATCACAGAGTGCATGTAGAAATGGTCCACGTTATCTGTTCGCTGTTTTTGGTTTTTAAATAATAATCTCGTGTAACATTGAAATTTTTCATTATTTTGTCTCACCCTCTGGCAACATATTACATTGGTTATTATAGGGTTTACTGTGTAACTTACTTTTAAAACTCTATGTCAGGCACACTATATTGAACATATTTTATAGCCTGATGATTTCTGGGATGAGATTTACCGTCCAGATGGACCTGACCCGACTCTTTATCCTTGGCAAGAAGAAGAAATAAGGAACCAAGAGACTACATGGCTACCTCCTATAATCACGACTCGGGATCCTACTTCAAAACCGAAATTCATATATGTGGTAAGTGTAAATGTCTGATTGTAGCCGAACGATTTTCTTCAAGAATGATTTGGCTTGGCGTCACTGCTGTAAACCTTCATTTGGCCGGACTATCCAGATTATTTTATATGTAATATTATGGACACAGAATGAAACTGAGATTGAGTATTGAAAAAAAGTGTCAGAATATCTATAGGCCAAGTTTTGGAGCCATCTTAATTACACAACACAAGCTATTAATAACAAACACTATTTCAAAGAAAGAAATCACAATTGAAAAAAGTAAAATAAAATAGAACAAATGGGTAGTTGTTTCAATAAGCAACATGAGAAAAAGGAGTTTTAATTTCAATAACACTACAGTGACTCATCTTTATAGAACTAGAGAGAAAGAGAACTCATCAAGTCAAAACTTCATTTTATTTTCCACTAACTTTGGTTTTTGGAATATTGTCTTGCACTGGTCAATGAAAGAAGTTGACTATATTAATTTTGATTGGAGAAATATGTATAACTTATACAGTGCTTTTTTTCCTTAGAGGACTTGTATGAAACCTGCCTCTTTTTATTTATTCTCATTTGACTTTTTTTTATAGACTGGCCAAAATATCACCTAAATCTTTGCAAACCAGAGTTACTGTTAGCTGTCCTTGATTTGATTTACTCTTCAGAATTTATATGACTGAATTATCACATATCTCTGACTTGTTCAAACATCTCTCCTGCAGTTTAAACCTTCTGTGTTGTTCATATGTTTCTTTCTTGCACCCACTGAAACTTTTGTATGCTGTCATAATTTTTTTGGAAATAGTGTTTGAAACAAGTACGACCTCTGATTTGTTCAAACATCTTGTCTCTTACAGTTTAAAATTCTGTATTGTTCATATGTTTCTTCCTTGCACCCGCTGAAGCTTCTGTATGCTGTCTATTTTTTGGAAATAGTGTTTGAAACAAGTGTGTCCTCTGACTTGTTCAAATATCTTCTCTCTTGCAGTTGAACGTTCTGTATTGTTCATATATTTCTTCCTTGCACCCACTGAAGGATCTGTGGGCTGTCTATTTTTTGGAAATAGTGTTTGAAACAAGTGTGTCCACTGACTTGTTCAAATATCTTCTCTCTTGCAGTTGAACGTTCTATATTGTTCATATACTTCTTCCTTGCATCCACTGAAGCTTCTGTATGCTGTCTATTTTTTGGAAATAGTATTTGAAACAAGTGTGTCCTCTTACTTGTTCAAATATCTTCTCTCTTGCAGTTGAACATTCTGTGTTGTTCATATGTTTCTTCTTTGCACCCACTGAAACTTCTGTATGCTGTCATAAATTTTTGGAAATAGTGTTTGAAACAACTATGTCCGGTTAGTGCTTAGAAATAAAATGTTCAGAAACTAGTGCTGGAAATGTGCTAGTGTTGGAAAATAGTGCTGGAAACTTTGTTCAATTAGTGGAGAAATAAAACCTATACTTATTTAATAAGCTGGTTAATCTAGACGATTACTACATTTATGCATTTCTATATTTTTTAACGTGTTCAGAGCTTAATTTTTTACACAGACTTTTTTACATAAATGAAAAAAGTATTTTTTTTTACTTTTGCCATATTTAAGCCAAATGAATATACAGTAAAACCCAGCGTATGCATATCTGACATCAGAATATCTATCACCTCTACATGACCGGCTATCTGCCGGGTAAGTTAGCACAACTTCCAAGAAAATGTATATCTAGCTTATCGAATGTGTTTTCATTTGTTACGCCTCATGATAAAGTGTAGGGATGACAAACATATATCAATACTTTTGGAATATCGATGTTTTGCTCTAAAAACATCATTGTTTTAACATTGATGGTTTCATGCCGATGTTTTTTCAACATCATATATATATGTATACATATATATATATATATATATATATATATATATATATATATATATATATATTTTTTTTTGTCTCGATATTTTAACGCCATCAATGTTCTTCACGTGATGACATCAGAACATAAATGTTTTACAAATCCTTACTTCTTTGATAGTCTTAGATTAATGTGTTGAACTTTTACAGTGTAGTCTGTAGTACGATTTATTTAACAGTGATCATCACAGTGAACCCCATACATGTAGGGAAGATAGTAAGTTGTAAGCTTATATTATTTCTCTGTCTCTTTGGCACCAATGCTCAGAACAGATAATCCTCTAATAAAATATATCTTTAGATCTGACGCTGATAATCAACACAGAAAAAGATTAAGCTGTTTTGTTTTGGTAATGTCTCTCGACTTGATAAACATATGTCATAATTAGTAATATATAATAGTAATATTACATAGAGATAAGTGGTTCATTATTTATATTTTCTTAAAATTTTGTCGAGTCTTTGTGTTAAAATTAATGGTTGGCTGATTACTCTTCTGTACTATATTTTATTATATTTTTCTGCCCATTTAATGACATTGTATGTATTTGCAAATAATTATAATGGCGCTTTAAATAAGGCATACTCTGTATTTTTATTTGTTTTAATGAACGTTTTTGGCTCCACTTATTATCTGACCTTTGCTGTTTTCCAAGAATGATGGATAAATGGGGATATACTGTATTTAATGAAAATCAGAGTGTATATATTATATATTTAAAGTGGACAGTATTACTACCTCACTACACACAGTATATAGTAAGACAAAAATAGCAAGCCTCTAGGTCATGTATGAAACTCACAAAGAATTCACCCATTCCTATCAGCTTCCATCTGAACCATCCACCATTTATGGTGGACCTAGTCTTCCACTCTACCGCAGAAGATGAATTCTAAGCAAATTGTACAGAAAATTCAACACTCAGTTCAGGATTCAAACCCGCTCATGCCTAACACTATACAAGCCTAGACAACTTGACCATTTAAACAATCTGAAATTGTCTTATTTTATCAAGTCTTATTTGGTTGTTGGGTATTGTATTATTATTGTTTGGTTATTTTTTGTAAATTTTGTGTGTCAGATTTAAGTAATGCTAGGGTTAGATTTATATAAAACAGATCCAAAAATTGTATGTTTGAAATTGAGCGTTATTATTTATTTAAGTGGTAATTATTATTTCATGACTAAATTTAATTTTTAGCTATAGACTTAGATTTTAGCCTAAAACCAAAAAATAAGCTTTGCTGAAATAACAGAAAGTAATGACACTAAACTCATACAACAGTTTTACTTAACCAAATGGTTGTGCAAGATTTTTTAAATTTTGGTAATATTGTTATTTGTTCATTCATAACCTAAAAGAGTTATCAAGCTGAAATAGTTTAAAATGTGCAATTCAGACAAACATTGTGAATATTTTATAAACATTTGTAACTTTTGTTTTTAGGAAAGATGATATTTCTGTTGATGTAACAAAAGTAGCTGATGTAAAGCATTAAGGATGAAAAACTATATGCATTAATTCTGACATAATATTATATTGTAACTGATTTAGCTTAGCATATTTAGATAGGAAGATTAAGGTAATTGATAGGCCTATTGATAATTTGAAGATAATATAGATGTAATATAGATGTTAGGAAGCTAATAATTTATTTACAAATAAATAATATAATGTAAGCCCTTTACTTAAAATTAACTAATCTAAAAAAATCCAAACTTTTTATAAAAAAGGTAAAACTGAATATAAGCCTGTATCTTTAGTATTATAAAATATACATTGACTGTTAGGAAACTGAATTTGATTATACTATACAATGTAGAATATAATTCTATAAAAGTAAAACTACAGAAGTCAAAAGTAATACATTAGAAAAAAAATTAACAGAAATATTTTTTAAAATAAATTATATGAGAAACAGAATTGTAATTAATATAAATAACAGAATTGTAAATTAATATAAATGTATTTAAGTTATAAGTATACTTAATAACTTTGTTTTGTATGCGGCAGGAAGCACAGTGACCAGTGAGTTTACAGATTATAAATTACTGCTATAAATTAAAAATTTTCAAATCAATGTTGTATAATTAAATTTAAAGCAAAAAATATAAAGTTAATGATAAAAAATTAGCAATATAACAATAGAATATGACGAAAAATGAGCAAGTGCAGTGAATGCTTGCCATGCTCTAGTTGACATAGATAAATCAATCATGTAACTTCTAAGTCATACATGCAGAATCTACAGAATATGAAGAAAATACTGTAATTTCTTTGTTGTCAACAATGATGATTTAACAATGGTAACACTTAGATTTCTTCTGAATTTGTAAGATATAAATTGAACAGAATTAATTTGAAGAAAAGTCTGCACACATTTTATAATTTATTGTATTTTAAGATAAAAATGGACATTTAATAATACAAAAACTGTTATATTTTAAAAGATTTGGTCTAATGAAGTAAAGAGTAAGAAATGCTCCAAACCAAAGGTAAGGTTGTTATTGTATCCAACTAAAAAAAATGGCGTAACTTGAAACATTAGTGTTTTGACTTTAAAAAGACTTATATTTATTGTATTTTTCAATTTGTGCCAAATGTAATTTACAGTGTTACAAATAATAGTTTTTAAAACACAATTATATATTTTTCTGGCAGCTGTAATATGATATTTACTTTGTCTATAAGCAAATTATTGCTACAGAAAGCAAATTTTATAAACTGAAGGTATGCATTTTAATTATTCTTTAGTTGAAAAAAGTTGTGTTGTTAGAGGTGTTCTTAATAATCTTTATTTTTTCCAGACAAATGAAGATACAGCCAGTGACGATGATAAAGTAAGTATCATTTTCTTCTTCAAATATATGGTGCAAATGCATTACACAAACTTTCTCATTTTCAATACTTATTTCAATGAAAATCTAGTTAGGAAGCTGGGCAGAAAACTGGAAAATTAAATCATCAGATTTTGCTCTAATTAGTTATGTATAAAGAATTATAACTCGAGTCATTGTAACAAATTTGAAATAAAACAAATTTATAGTTCTTGAGTGAATAAAAAATAAACAACAAAACCTTTCAATGGTCAAAGTTTATTTTAGTTTTTTTTTAATTTACTCATAAAACCATTCACTTCTTTTATTTAAAATATGCCATGGACTTGAGTCTTAAATCTTCTGAAATAACCAAAAGTTTAGCAAACCCTGATTAACTGTTTTTTTAGAAATTTGGCTAGTTTTTCCTTTTTCTATAGATTTTTAACCCGATTTTTTGGGGATTACTCTATAATGACACATATTTTGTTTGGGTACTAATGGACTATATTGTGATTATATTTGAGTGAAATTCAGAGTCACTATAGCCAATTATGAGAAAAGTAAATTTTAAATTTGTTTACGAAAAAGAGGCAAACAAAAATCGAAATATTTTCTTCAAAATTAAATTTCATAGGATAAACCAGGCCTATGGGCCAAATCTCATAAAAATTGGTAAATTATTTTAGTCTCTAGTGATGTGCGTGCAAGTACACACACACACACACACACACACACACAAACACACACGCATGCATACAATTTTTACATGTAAAATGTACTTTTTTTGTAGTAGTTTATTATCAATCCAGCAAAATATTACGATTGATTTTAGTACAATTACTAATTCTTTCTACACATTTTGAACAGTGAGAAAATAAAAATTAACTATTCGAGATGGTAATAAGTTTCCTTACATTTCCAAGCACATTTTTTTTTTTTTTCAAAAACATTCTTTTAGAATTTAATGTGAATTAAAGGATTTTATTCCTTTTCTGTTTAGAAATCAAATTGTATGATGTATTGGCTTGATTTCTCACCATTAGAGTAGCTGTGTACTATATTACTGTGTTACTTGAATAACCAAATTTTGTATTTACTTATTACAGATACTGGAATCCTCTGAACAGAAGGATAAGGAATTGCCAAAGCAGCACAACCTGGGATTAACCAAGAAACAGTTACAATTAAGAAAGGTATACATAAATATCTAGTCTATGAGCATATGCATATGGGTATAAAATATTTATTGACTTAATTGAAGCTATTTTCATCTAAAAATGAAATGGGAATTTATATGCATTTCTTCGCATAATTTAATACATGTTTATGTTATTAGTGAATTTTCACTGAAACTATTTTCATCTGAAAATGCAAAGGAACTTATACATATTTTTTGATGTACCTTATTACATTTTTCTATTATTAACAATTTTTCATTGGAAAATTAGTGCTATCATAGTAAATTTTGTACCAGGACGTTAAAATAAGCACCAATTGTGACTTTGAGATCACGTTTTGAGGTGTTTAAATTTTTATTGGTGTTCATTCACAATTTTGGTCTAATTTGATTCAATATTTACATATAACATTAATTTTCAAATTACAATGAAAAAATAAAAACGAATCTGACAGCAATTTTACCGAAAATACTGAACATTACCGAAAAATATTCAGTTTTTAATTTAAAAAGTGAACCAAATATGTACCCAAACCAGACCTTCATGCTAAATTTAATTAAAATCAGTCAGTTTAGTCTCTAGTGAGATACAAAAAAACACTGACACACATATAAAAACTATTTTTTTTACTCAAGGAATTTAAAAATAATTGGGTTTATCAAATTCATTGATTTTTTTACCAAAGCCATACTTTTTACATGTCATTATGCAAAATCCTTTTTTTCTTGAATCACCTTTTGTTTAGTTCAACAATAATTCCACTTACAATGTAATGTTATCCAAGGTAAATAGAATACAAAGTATGGGCCACTCACATGTCCTCCCCACCACTTGCCGGCTATGGCGCGTCATCGGGGCAAACTAAGACGTAGTGTTTAGTAGTAAACAGTTTATAATGTTAGTTTTAGTAACTGTATTATAGTAATTACAATAATAATTCCTTTTGTATAATATTATTAACTCTATTAATTACTTTACTTACTGAATTCGCTCATTGTCAAAACGGAAACTTTTTATTTTATACAATATTACATAATATTAAAGTAAATTACAGATCCATAGCTTGAAAAATTCAGGAGTTATTTTTATTTGAAAGTTAACAGCACATCACACTATGAATTAAGTATCTGAGGATGTTCCTTGACAATTATTTGGTTGACTGTGAAAACGTACATCTGGAATAAAAAATTAGCAATCAATTAAATTACAAAGGACCAACCTATGTACTTAGGACCAACCTATATATGGGCTTTTATGCTCCCTTTAGGTCCTTTTTTGTATATATTTTTATACATAATAGGAATTTGGTAGTAAATAAATAAATAGCACATTGACAAAGTTGACAGCCAATCCCTTATTATTATGGCACTCATTTGTTGGATGACCATTTTGTTAAGACGATTTGTTTTTCTTGACTCTATACACTTATAGCCAGCCATAATCGTCAGTAGATTAGAGTTCTCCTGTAGATCACACTTCACATCATCTTCACAAACTTGTAAATCATTTAAGGCTCCTCTTCTTCATCGAATTATCAGAAAAAAATATTTTTAAACTTAGTAACATTGCTTTGTAAAACCACATTTTTATTTTTAACCGAGGCCAGTTCTTGTAATGCAAGTTGAATTTGTTCCTTTAAATTTTCATTTCTTACACATTTCATTTCTTCTGCAGAGGCATTATTTACAACGATATTTGTACTAAAATTACTGACTACGGAAAGTGAGTTTCATTTACAGAATTACACGTTACAATTGCACCAATGTCATTTCAGTTTACAGCTGATTTTTCTGGTAGATTTCCATCGGACTCGTCAATAAGTTTTTTTAATGTTTCTTGGTTTTCACGTTTTTTAATCCTTGTCGCTCGTTCTGAATCAACACATTTATTTTCAACGGTGGAAATGTTAAAATGTGGAATGGCACCGGATTTAACAGGTGTTGTATTTAATAATTAGAATTTAAAATCCCTTTCAAAATCATCGTCATTAAAATGAAGTGAGCAGACTTTAACATTATCAAAATTAAAATTATCTGCTCGTTTACACGTATGAACCCACACTTTTCTCAGGCCTTCATCTTTAGGAATTCTATGAAATGTAATTCCTTTTCCTTTACAATTCTTATCATTATTATAGCAATTGGCAATAGCGCAACCAGGCATTGTTATGCATACACAATTATACAATACTAAGTAAAATACATTATGTTATTTTTTAGGATTCAAAACATACTTAAATCTTTTCTTATATTTATTAAACCTCGAACACAAAACACAATTATCGTGCAGTATTGTTGTTGACACCTTTTATTTAAAACACAACACCTACAGATTAAGTAAACACATCGAATCTCCAACTACATTTATAGAATATCGAATTGTTTAGTGGGAAACTACATACAGTAGTAGTGAAGAGTTTGATCTAGTGATGTCACACACGTGGTAGTCTACTGCACATATCCACCGTGGCCCATACCGTGTATTCTATTTACCGTAATGTTATCTAAAACGTTTAATTTTGTTAATTTTTTAAAATATTTTTGAAATATTTAAACAATATTTTTGCAAATGTTACAGATATTAAAATTAAAGAACAAAGCTAAACATCTGAATAAGTTGAATAGTAAATTCAAGTTGCATGGTATTGCAAAGGTAAGTAAAATTAATCAATGTAGTACTAAACTAGCCGTAAAAAACCTTTTCAAAACATATCTAAAAGGATCTGAAAGTTTCCAGGCTTAACAGTTCAAAATATTGAAGCATTTCCTGGATAATTTTGTATAGAATTATTTTTTTTATTGTACTGCACTTCAAAAGGAAAAGAAACAAACACTTTAATCCTTATCTATATATTTCTTTCTCAGCCATTTTACTCAGGTAGTTTGGGTTGTAAACCACATTAATTTGCATATTTTCTTGTAGTTTCCATTCACCAAATATATGTCTGAAAAGTTTAGTGGAGCTCAGGAGTAGCTCCGAGTAGTGCAAAGAAGTACACTGCTTGCTTCATTGGGAAGGGCAGAATTCCTTTGCGACAGTTATGCTGTTACTAAAGTAAGCTCTGGCCGGATAGTAACGTGTGTGATCTTGTGGGCATTTACAGATTTAGCAGTTTTATAGCCTCGAGAAGCAAGAACAAGATAATTTCCTGGGCTTTATTGGGAGGCAAGATCCAAGATGGTGTAAGCCAGAAGGAGCCAAAAAGAAGTCGTTTTGTAGCATTTCCAAAACATTCAGTTACGATAAGATAAATAGACAATTATCCCAGTTTTAAAGTTAAATAAGTTTAAAAAGTAAAAATGAGTTTCAATCCCAACAATCAGGTGATTTATCAATTTAACACACTATTTATTTCTGTTTTTCTGTCTTGTTTATCTGAAACTGTTGTAGCAGGCCAAAGTCCAAGACAAAAGCTTAAATAATTAGACCACTGAATTGACATTATGTACATTAAATAAAAATATGTCATCCAATAAGCAATGGCTCACTACCCATCTCTGCATAATATGTTCCTTCAAATTCCCTTGAATAAGCATTGGTGATTTCACCACACTGGTGGTAGATATCCTGCCGCAGGAAATATTGTCCAACGTATAACCAGCCATAACTGTCAGGATCTATACGACCTTGATGACTACTGCAACTTTTATTTTCTATTGTTTTCTATAAATTAACATTTCGTTGATAAGCACAATTAATAACACAATAAGCACATAAAATCACATTTATTTTAAAATAATTAACAGGCCTAGATCTAGTCTGTAAAAAATATAATTAAACTTATTAAATATCAATTTATATTTTGTTTATCTGTGTGCAAAATTTAAGGAAATTAGAATAAAGTCTCATTATCCTAATTTCAGAAGTTCAATCATAATTCAGAAATTTATAAAAACAGGAATGTTAGAGGGCAGCATTAAAAAAACACCACACAGGGCAGTAAAACCCCTAGAGTCAGCATTGGTGGAATTGAGTTTAGTATCTACAAAACAAAGTTATCAGAAATGTGTATCAAAAACACATTCTTTTAAATTTATAAAACTACTAATGATAAAATTATAAAATAAATAAATAGAAGTTTACAAGTAATTGGTAATGATAACCTTATGTTTTATAACTTTTCAGAAATGTTACAATACTTCTACGAATTTTTAAGAGTTAATTTGTACTCTTGTAATTCTAATTGCAATTAACTTTATCAAAAATACAAGTAAGGTAAAATATAAAATGTATAACATGCTTTAAAGTCACCCTGTAAGAATTATTTTGAAGTGAGCTGATTAAGTGCTTCTAAATAGGACAAAAAAAATTTTAATTGGTCTAGTAAGTTTCTAGAAACAAACATTTTAATCAAGGGCAGTCAAAGAAATTGTGTGGCCCAGTACAGATAAGCCACATATTGGCCACCTGGTTTTACCTCCCTTTTTGGACTTGGGCCCAAACACCACACACCATCACAGGTAATGTTATACACTCACCACCAGTCGTGTTTAAATGTTACACATATACGACAAAAGGTTGCCTAAGGGGAAAATAGATAAACGTAAATTAATTTTTCTTAATATTTATTAATAAAAATACATATAACAAATTTAAAAACAGTGGTATCCTTTGGTCTCGGAGCATGATACAGATTTTCACTGTCCCTGATTTCAATAAACAATATTCTTTTTCTTGCAAAACTTGTTTTGTGCCATTTTATTTAACATGTATTTTACTTGTTGTTTGTTATCTTTTTTTCTTGTAACCTAAGCTTATAAATGCAGTATTTAATTTCAGAGTGGAATAGATGTTAAAGGCAAGGATAAGGGAAGAAAAGAGAAAAAGAAACCAAAGAAGAAGGATAAGGAAAAGAAAAACAATCCTAACAACTTCTCACGGCCTAATCCTGATCACCTCAAGGTAAGAAGTGGAGCAGGATGTAATTTTTATAAAGCTATTTTTGTCCATTTTTTGTAATTAAAATTAGTCCAAAGGTTATGATTGCTTGAAATCATTGCCCAATTGTCTTTATATTTGACACGCTTATTTATTAGGTATACCTTGATATTCCTGATGATTTTTAACTAAACCTATTGAAAACGGGATAACAACGAGATAATTTATTGGGACTAAGAAAGTTAGTAAAGCCATTTGTTTCACAGACCAATTCAAACTGCATGACAAAATGTTAAATCCCTCTGTCGAGATCGTCACAAAGTCATACAAAACATTAAAAACATACGTCACAAACACTGAAAACAATTACATGATTAAAATATATACGATGAAATTTGATTTGGCCAAACAATACGTGCAACTCGTAGGTCGTTATATTCTGGATTTAACATTTTGTATCACAGCCTGAAGATGAAACAATAGAGTTTCAAACAGCGGTAGCCTTTACAAGGTGAGTAGGTAGACCACTGACAAGAAAAATAGGTCATAATCCTAACGTGTTTTTTGTATAGTTAAAAACTTTGCTTTAATGGCTTTTAATTCAATGTGAAAAAGGAATGTATTGATTCTGCACTATTTATTTGGAATTACTATATTATTTTTTTTAAAACAATAAATTATTATTTATTATTTTTAAAGGAAATATTTATTCTATCAATAAAAAATTGGTTTTTGAGATATAAAAAAAACTCAAGCGAATGAAACATTCTGTTATGGTTAGCGTCTAGGCATAGTCTGCTGTGAAAGTAATAAGACAGTACGTGAGTGAAGGAGGGTTAATGATGGCCACAAGGAGGTGGTAATAATTTTGTGGTGTTCTTAAAATAAAATGAAATTCTATTATTCAACTACAATTTGGACACATATCAATATCACACTATACCTAAACGCTCATCTGTTATGAACTATTGCTTTTGGAAAAATTAATAATTATTGAATTTATAATCACGGAAACTGATTTTAATCATGGGACTCGATATCTAAAAAGTGTAGGCATTTAATTAAAGGGATAAATTTTTTAAAGACTATTTTAAAGAAAACGTTTGACAGAAACTGAATTTTAATTCAGAAAACAATCCCCTATGACACCCAGTAGTAGAATACACATGTGATGCTAAGGGAAGGAGTAGTTTTTTTATGGTAATAGAAGATGACCAAAGAACAAAATTAGTTTTACAAAGTACAAAAATTGTATTTTCAAAGTGATCAAGTTAATTATTTCTAACTTTTTAATGGTCTTATTATCAGCCCACAGACTTGCAACATCTGATGCTTTTCCTTATATTTATCTTCACATCACATCTATACATATTTTCAATAAAAACTGCTGCATCATTTTCAAAGTCCTGCACGTTTTCCTTCTTGTTTACTTCCAGTAGTCATCTGTGGCCATATTGGGCACTAGATCGTTTTGTCTTACAAAGGTTTTTGTCGATAAATTCTCTAACTCTCAGCACTGGCCTCCTGGATCGTATCATTAGTACTAACTAAACAATACTCTCTTTTATGCGTTTCTGTTAATTGAGAGGCCTGTTAAAATTATGAAAATGAGTCTGACGACGGCCAGGGTTCAGTTTTTGTATTTTAATGTAATTTGAAAGTATATAATGTTGATCTATGCAAACTTCGAAGCTGGTTATGATGGAGGAATCAGGTTTTCAATATTGTTTAAGATTAAATGAAATATTGTTAAAACAGCTTGCATGCAGCGATTATTAAAGCATTGCTTTAAACAATGTCGTCACTGTAAGGCAGAGTGGAGTGGCTACGTATTCGAAACCTAACATATTGTTATGTAAGTGCAGGTCACTGAAAGCAAAGCGAAGCTATTTGATGCCGCTTGACTCTGCTTTCCTTTCAGTGATTGCACTGCGCTAAAAGCATTAGATTAGGTTTTGAACATATAGTCCACTCTGCTCAGTACAACATTGTTCCTTGTTTGGTAGCCAACCGGCTAAACCAAACTGAATTTTAATCATGGCAATCACTAATTATCTGGATCAACTTATTTTTATTTTTTAATGTAAAAGTTAATGTAGGCTATTTAAAACATTGTAAGGCTAGGTATATTTGTCCGATTGCTATTTTATCAGTCACTGCGGTACTGATAACAGTCAATATTATGAAAACTAAAATTACTTTGGCTAAAGAGGAAATAACTCTCTCTCTCTCTCTCTCTCTCTCTCTCTTTCTTTTTCTATCTCTCTCTTCTTTCTGTTTTCTCTTCCTTCTTCTTCTTTCTTTTTCCTTCTGTACTATACTATTTTATTCAAATATTTTTATTCTACTTATTCTACTAAATTCTTTGATTTCGTACTTTTGTTTGGCTGTATATAAGCACTAATAATTTCTGGGGAGTAGTTTTTGTTATTTACAGTTGAAATTGAAGCAAAGCTTTTAATGTTAGCTTTGGCGAGAGGAAGCTAACATATTATAATAGAAGGAAAATGTACCAACTGGAAGAACATAATGGACGAATGTAACAAATTAATGTAACAAACGATGACCGTAGAGAAGCAAGTTACCCCACTATTTGGATAAGCCATATTTCTCTTCTGTTATTTCTCCAGTCTTTTGGTACCACATCTTTTCTGACATAGGGCTTGCACCTCTCTCCTCTCTCTATTTCTGTCTCTTTCATTTTCCCCCTCTTTTTCGATAACAATACAAGTGTATTATATGAAAATGTTGTGTTGCTTTGGATTTGGTATTTTTCCTTTGGTGAAGAACATGTACACAAAGTAATCATTTTTAATACATTTGACATTAATATAAATTTTATAATTAATTATGTTTAATTTTAAGAAAATATTTCACTCTAACCAAAAGTGACTTTTTGGTGTGTATCACACAGTTAAAAATTAAAAAAAAAAGAAAAATCACTACTCATCAGTTTTTGAGAACATCAAGAAATTTTCTCACCAGATTATTTAGAAAAAAGTGAGTTTTTAAGAAAAATTAATGAAAACACAATATCATTGGTGATGCTGTTCTACACAGAACACAGAACAAACAAGGCGCCTCGGTGGTTTAGTGGATAGCGTACTAAGCTTTCACCCCGAGAACCCGGGTTCGATACCCGGCGAGGGCTTGGCATTTTCATACGCTATAAAATCATCCCATCGTCTGCATTAGCCCAAGTGTGCACAATAGTCGGACGTTAAACACAAAAAAAAAAAAATCTACACAGAACTAATTAGATTAAATATAATTATTACAGTGGATGAAACACGTGACTAAGGAACTTCATTGCTTCAATAGGCTTAAAAGCAATTAAAAATCTTTTATCAAAAACAAGTATTTCTGTAATAGAATAATGTAAAGTTGTGTCCTTAATTGAATGTCACTGAAATTTAGTTTGTAAATATTCAATTGTTTATAAGAATAATTAATTATTTCTATAGTAACTCTGTGTTTTCATTTTCAGGTTCAAGGGAAGTTTGAAAATCAACCAGTAAGTACACATAAATTTAATATTTCTATAGGCTTTACAGTTATTTATTACTTTGTGAAATAATATTGTCAGTTATCAATCTTGATATTAATATCAAGTATATAGCAGTTGTAAAGTAATATTAACATATTACAAGGTGTGGCAATTAAATGAGCGGGCTGGTTCTGCTAAACATTATTATTTGATCACTAATACATTACAAAGTTTATTCCCTTCAGAGTACCCTCCTTGTAAATCCCCACAACATTCATAAAAATTTTTCATTGTTCAAAGAAGTGCGGAAGTCTGCTTCTGTTAGCTTATTGAAAACCTCCATTGCATTTGCTACTCCTTCCATACTGTAAAATCTTGTCTCCTTAAGCTCTGATTTTACATTAAGAAATAAAAAAAGCCATGGGGGCTAGGTCGAGCAAGGAAGGTGGGATATCCAACATAGTGATACCATATTTTACAAAGAACACCTTCACAGACAAGTCAGAATGGGCACTGTCTTGGTGAAGCATCCAAGAATTTCTTTTCTACAAATTATGTTTTCATCTTCTCACTCATTCACAAAGCTCGACATAATAATGTTGATTGACTGTCTGACCTTCAGAAATTCCAGTTAATATACACGCTTGTAAAAAAAAACAATCATCATGGTCTCTTGAATTTTGATTTCCTAATTTTCACACTTTCTGCCGTGGTGAGGTGGGGTTCTTTGAATGCATCGACTGGCACTTTGTTTGAGGGTCATATGTAAAAAAATTATGATTCATCATAAATAATCACTCTAATAATTCTGGATAATTATCAGTGTCGTTGAAAATATTAACACAAGTGTTCGTTCTCAATTCGTTTTGCTCTGGATTTAAAAAGTTTTGGCACCATTTGTACAAACTTTCTGCATTCAGACAAAATCTGATTGACACTTTCTATGTTAATTCCTGAGATTTCATCAAGAGCTTGGACACTTAGATGATTTTCGTGGATCAATTTACCAATTTTGTGGAAGTTGTTTGTTTTTGATGTGTGCTTTTTTTTTATTTCATGTCCCCTGTAAACAACTCAAAAACGTGTGTGTGTGTGTGTGTGTGTGTGTGTGTGTGTGTGTGTGTGTGTGTGTGTGTGTGTGTGCGCGCGCGCAATAAACATTAATTTCTGTATACTTTCTTTAACATGGCATGCGGCAGTTTTTCCAGTTTCACAAGAAACTATTGGTTAACTCTTTACTCAATCTCAACACTTTGTTTTTTTCAACAAGTTGCTACTGCAAGGATGAGAACAGGCGATTGCTACAGTGAGACTGAACAATGTACAACTGTGTCTATCAAGCTCAGGATGGTGGAAGCATCAACAGGCACAGACATGTTCAAACCTGCTGCAGCACGCTCGCTGTTTGCCAGTAACAGCACCTGTTTGGTTATTTAATTGTAACACCTCGTATTATTAGCAATTGTTAAAATAAGGTTTATAAAAGAAATATTACTTCTTCAATTCACATTAGAGCAATTTATTACATGCTGTCAGTTTCAAAATGACTAAGAAGAAATACAAATAAAAATCGAAATGCTTTTAATTAATTTTCATTTGTAGTTGGATGCTACATGTGTAATTTATTCTTGCTTTCCCCGTTAGTTTCGATGTAGGTATTAATTTACTACATACGTAAATCTTTACAGCTTTGAGATATTTTGCTATGTTTTTTTTCTGGTGAAAAACCAACAAAATCATCATATGCTCTGTCTTGTGTATCATTTGTAAGTTATTATTTTTTTTATTTTTATTATTTTAATACATAGTTTTTTACATTGATTTTGTAGTTTTATTTTTCTTTCGATTGTTAATTACTGACAGTGTTTTAATACTTTAGTTTCATGACAACCCTATATGATTTTCTTCTTTTTTTTTGAAAAAAATACTAACAAGATTAAGAATTAATAAGCATTTAGCAATTAATGTTATCTGTGAGTGATAAATTTTCTTTTTCCTACTGAATACTTGAATAAATGCAACATTTTGCATTATCAATTATTTATTCATGGTTAAAACTATCTTTTCTTCTTTCGGTAGACAATAAATAACAATATATTGTAATGTTTCAACACAATGTGTAAGAAATAACTGAGAACAACAAACTGAAGAATGTCGTATTATAACTGTCACTGTCAGTGATATATAGTTGTGTTAGAAGTTGTCATTCTGATGGTTGTTTCATGTTTCATCACATCTACTGTTATTTTTGTGTAAATATTTTGACTTTCATATTGCACTGTTTTTATAGGTAATTGGCGACCCATTGCACGGTGTACCGAAAAAGGGAAATGTAAGTAGAAACAAGCAATATGTTTAATTTTCAGAACGTACTAATTCAAATAAAATTATATTTGAGGTGGACAAGGATTTGATGGTTCTTATTTGTGAACTATAAAGTTGTATATTGACTAAAGACATTATTATAAAATTAACTAAATAAACCAATAAAACTAAGGAAATAATCGCGACACACAGTTTGTTTTGTAAGACATGATGAAGTTAATTTGGAAATTTCTGAAGAAATCAAAAATATGTTTTGTAAACCTATTGCCAGTCATTCTAAATATATGGTTAGAGAAACTGATTTTTTCTCACTAATTTAAAATTTAGTCCTAAATATTTTTCTTACAATTTTCTTTTCTTTCTTTTTTAAGTTAACCAGTAGTCCTTTATTGTTTAAAGTTAGAGTTCCGCTGCAACAGAGCTTCCAGCTGTATAAATGTTTTGTTGTGTCTAAATTTCAACAATGATTTTTTTATCATATGTGTTTTCGGTTAGTTGAAAAGCTATTTTTTTCTCTAATGCACTCCAGCTAATCAATTCACCTAAAGTGGTTCACTTTCTTGATTGTTTATTACCAAGTATTTGGAAGAGTTTTTAACATTTGCCATTATTTATAAATTTTCAAGAGAAATGTCAAGTTCAACTTCAGCTGCTCGTTTTTGAAGCTCTGGAATTTTCGTTTTAGCTTCGAATCTGTCTTTCCCTAAAAGAGCCATGTCATCTGCAAAAGTTTGGCTGTTAACATTTTAGTCATCTTGTACGTATTTTAATTCTGTTATTTCTACTAAACTTTTGATTCTGCTCTGTGCAAAAATTGACTTTTCTAGTGCACAGATGTATATTATAGATGACAAGCCATCACCTTGTCTGACTCCAGTCCTCACAATTCTCTTATTAATTTTACTTCGGAATATGTACCTGTTAAGATAGCACTGATTATATTTGTAGTTTTGTTATCTTTATATTAGGGAAGCCCTGCCAATAGAGTTATGTTTTTTGAAAAACAACAAAAGTTATTACTAATGTATGTACAGTAATTCATAATGCTTTTAAGATTAAAAATGTGTTCCACACATGATGGAATATATTCTTCTGAAAAACTGTCTTGATACCCTCCAGTTGTAGTTCTGCCCAGCACAATAATGCCTTTGAGAGTACCTTATTTGTGACATTCAGCAATGAAATTTCTCTGTAATTACTTGGGTTTGTTTTTGAACTTTTTGTGTGGAGTGGATCTATTAAAACTGTTTTCCAGTCAGACAGTGTTTCTTCTATTTCGTATTACAGATAGTAACTAAGAAGTATGCATTAATGTTGTCTTAAGATTTGCTGTATTTAATTTTGTTTTGTTTCTATAGTGACTACTATTGTCTCTATGGATATTATAATACACCCAAAAAAAAAAATAATAATAAAGACATAACTCTTTTTGCGTTACATATTTTTTAATAAAACAGTAATATAAGATTAATCTTTGGTTTATTTATTGTGCGACATATTTTAATGAAGAAAGTACTCTCCAACTGGCCAGTTTGTAAAACAAACATAGCAAAACTATTGGTTAAATATGTCACTCTCAAAGAATATCCCTTTCAGTTTCAATTCAAACCATCCCATTAACTGAACCACAGTCAGATGAACTCTATTCGAGTCACAATTGTTATTGTACACAACTTTTGATTTATCACTTCATATTTAAAACAAATAATATTTTTGTAAAAATAATTGTAAAAACTGAAAAGTGCAGGTATAGTATTTGAATTATACAAACCAAATGTCTGGTAAGATGGATGTTGGCACTAAAACTGTAAGGCAATTTAAATTTTAAGTGTTTTGAAATTAAGGTATTAAAGAAAAGAAACAAGAATTTTTTGTGTAAAATTGATATTTGTGAAACACCGCATGTAGTACATTGACTTCTATTTGATAAAACCAATCTGTGTTTGTTTTTTTCTCACAGGTGATAGGAGATCCTTATAACGATGCGCATAAAGGAGTAAATGTAAGTAGCACTGCTTGGTTAAATCATTTCAACAGAAAAATTGAAAAAAACATCTTATAACTATTGTTTCCATTAATTCAGAGAATATTTTTAATTAATTCATATTCTTATGAATCCTTTTCTAATTATCTGGTTGGTATAAAATATTTTTTTTTGCAGATTGTGTTACAAATGATACAGTATAAATCTGATCGAGTGACAAAGAAATAATTACTGTCTTCTCAGAAATAATATTTTTAGAATAAAGTTAAACATTTCATTTGTTAGGTTGAATAATATTTGTAAATAATAAAGTAATTGATGAACAACATATTTACTAAACTTCTTGCTGAAGTTAATTTTATTCAGATAATATGATTTATAAAATTGTTTGTGATTTCATTGTGATCATTCGTTGTTAGTGTTTTTTTAATTGCATATTATATCTTGAATTATCTTTACTTTTTACAGAAAATACAAGATCCATATCTCAACGACCCTAGGAAAATACACGTAAGTATACAGCAATTCACTTTTTAAATAAATAAATTCATGTTATGGTGTTCCAATTCATTTTTAATGAAAGTTGATACGCTTGAATAAATTTAATCACAATTAGCAGTTCAAAATTTTCATTTCATTTTATAATCTTTAAAATACGTTTCTCTTTTCAGGCAGCTGTTAAGCCTTTTGGACCTGATCAATCTTTATCTGTGAGTATTTTAACTAAAGTGGTTTTGAAATTGTACTATGCATAGATATAAGTGTACTTATCATAAATTAGTCTAAGGGGCTCCTAGGATATACAGGTAACTACAATTGACTTGTGGTAATCCAGTGCTATAGCGTATCACTGAGAAAAATAATGGTTTTACTAAATAATATAACAATATGTAATGTAATTAACACATCCATTTTGCTTAACTTAATGTTATTTTAATAACTTAACACTTTTAAAATTAAATAACTTATGAAGAAAAAAGTAAAGCATTTAAGAAATTACTCTTTTTATATTGCTCTTTTATATAATTTTATTTTTAAATAAGCTTTATTATATTTAATTTCAGAATGGAATAAATGTTAAAGGCAAGGACAAAGGAAGAAAAGAGAAAAAGAAACCAAAGAAGAAGGATAAGGAAAAGAAAAACAATCCTAACAACTTCTCCAGGCCTAATCCTGATCATCTCAAGGTAATTAGTAGAGAAGAATGTAATTAAAAGAAACACTGATGTTCATTTTATGTAATCCTAAAATAGTTGAACTTAATCTATCAACAATTATTATTGTCCTATAAAATATTTATATAATGCCCCATGTTTTATTACTTAACTAAGGTAATTGGTTAAATCTAATTTTCAAAACTAAATATCCAATGAAACATGTTTTTGCTTTTGTTTTGGAAATATTTTACAAGTCTTGTAACATGAGACTACCTATATTAATCTGTGAGTGATTTACAAATTGATTTACATCAAATATAAACAATACAGTCAACATATTGATTAAAAAATAAATAAATATTAATGCTTAGGATAGGTTAGAGACGCTAATAAATATATTTTGCAACCATAGTTACTTTATTGTTGTTTACAAAAGAAAGAAATACAGGTCTTGTGTAAAGAATTAATAAAATGTTTGTGAAATTCAAATAAAATGACATTTCTTGTAACAACACTGAGTTAGGCCTAAACTCTATTTCAAAAAACATTAAACAAATTATTTTAAATCAAACCTATTAAAATAAACATAAATCCTTATTCTTCAATTGACTCTGTCACTTGATATCATTTACTACTGAAATAAATTGAGTAAAATAACTATTTTGTCATTTGAAATTCATTTGTCTACATATTGTAGTTTGGTAGATTTCATCTTTATATCAAACTGATAATTTTTCTAATTTTGGAACTTCAGAAACAAAAACTCTAGTTGAGCTTGTTATACTAACTACTATAGAACCTAGTTTAAGCCAGCACTCTTTAACCCTGACCTACCCGTACTAGTTTTAGAAAGAAATGAAGTTTTTTTTAAACAAAATAAATACAGTATACATTTTGTAATGATCATCAGCTGCACAACACAGTGGCAGTTTGCATTCTGTGCAGTAAGGAAAACTGATAACAGATATCATGAGAAGTGAAAAATAGTTTCGAGAAAAAGTGAGAATTTCTGTTTTAAAATGATGCAGTGGTCAGTGTTTGCATTATTTGATCGGTTTTGAGCTGAAAGGGAGTGTGGTTGCATGTTTCATGTTTATTATTCAACAGAAAGCAATATATTACACAGTTTTTTTAATATTCTCTAGTTAACTCAGATGACTTCTGATTCCTGTTACTTTGACTTAACGAAGTAGTTTACTTTGTAGCATTACTATTAATCCCTGAACTATTAACTAATATTTTACTATCAAAGTTTGCAGAAACTCTGTATGGTATTATTGGACTTGTAATGCTAGTATAGTAACAAGAATTACTACCCTAAATGCTTTCAGAAACAGGTCCCACTTGTGACTCTATCAGCTTGAATATCTTCTCAGTTGTTTTTTATAGCACACACTTTTTTTTTGTAGTACAGTTGTCTTTATGTACACTTGTACACTACACAATGTACAAACCAGTAAAGTCTGTAGTAACTTTGTGTTTTCAAATTTCAGGTTCAAGGGAAGTTGGAGAATCAGCCAGTAAGTACAAATCAGTTCAATATTTTTATGAGTTTATAAATATTAATTTTTTTACCAGATAACATTTATTAATAATGTTTATAATAATAAGGTTAAGAAAAAATATTACTGCTTTAGTCAACAGTAGACCTTAATTATTCATTACTGGTTTTTGCTCATTCACAAATGATATAGTACAAAGTATGATCAGCAATTTTTAAGCCTAGGTTGTAATTTCAAAGTGGCAGTACATACAGGCTCTTTTAATAAATCTCCTTCAAACTAGTCTCCTTCTGACTGGACACACTGACTCCAACATTGTTTTCACTTTTGGAAGCATTACTAGTAATATTCTTTTTTAAGAATGTCTGCTTGAATGTATGTAATTGAGTTAAATTTGTTTTCTGTGAATATTTGAATATAGAAAACAGGTAAGCAGTTCGCTGCAGAGATACAATAATTTGGAATTTGGTAAAAAAAAAAATCTGTAATGTGAAACACAGGATGAGCAAGTTTGTTGTTGTGGGTAAAGACTCGATTTTTGTCTTGCAAGAGTGCAGGCCTTTTCTTGTGCATATTTTTGCACAAGCACTGAAGGTCATTTTTATATTACTGATATACAATTTCAGCGAATTCATAATACATGATACTATTAAAACAATAATAAAAAAAATATGATAGACTGACTTTGCCATTTTTTTTTCTGTGGAGAACTAGGGACACTTCTACTGCAATGATTGTTCCTTAGCTTCTGGGTTAAACTCATACCATGATCTGTTGTCTATAATTACTTTATTTAACCAATCTGGATCAGTTTTAGCCTGAATAATATGTTCTTAGGACATTTTAAGTAGTTTTTCCTATTATATTAATGTAGATTAATATATTATTTTGTAGATAATCAACACATGTTCAGATCTTCAATTAACGTTGATAACAGTGCGTAGAAAGCTAGGTTCAGTTCACCTGACATCTGTCTAGTAGTAGGAAATCTGTGATAAGAGAGCAATCAATTATTGCAAATATTCACCTTGTTTTTATTGATTTTTTTAAAAGGACGGATGACCAAAGAGGAGGGGGCTGTGTTTGACTATTTCACAACCATTATTGAATCTGTTCAACCAGTTAAAAACATTTGACCAGTGAAACATTTATCTCCAAAAGTTGTTTTTGAGAATCTATTTATCTCTGAATTTGATTTCCTTGTTTTAAAACTTAAGCTCGTTCCATCCATTTTTCAATTTTGCAAAAAATCAATCGTCTGCCGGTCACTGAAAACATTATTTCAAAAAAATAATATAAAATATGAAACTAATGAAATAAACAAACATAAGTAGATGTAAGTATGGCACAGGAGTGATTACAGCAGGTAGTTTTAATATAAATTAATTTATAAAAAAATATTATTTTTGATAAGTTTATAACTTATTTAAAATATTTTGAAATAATTTTATATGAATGTTTTTTTTTACAAAAAATGAAGATGAATGTTTGAAAAAATTGCATGTGGCATATTTACTTTAGAATTATCTGATTAAACACAATCCATGTTTGTCACCAGGTGATTGGAGACCCATATAGCAATGCACATAAAGGAGTTAAGGTAAGTATAGCATCTGATTCCTTAAACAATTCTAACATCAAGATTTTGACAAAAATTACTGAACTTTTGTTTTTATATAAAGTCAATTATGATTCTGAGAATATTTTTAGTTTCATGTGAGTCTGTAATTATTCCTGTATCTCCTTTTGTAATTATTATCCAATTGTTATGTATACACATATTTCATTGTCACTATTTTTGTTTACAGAAAATACAAGATCCATTCAATGATCCTAGGAAAATATATGTAAGTACATAGCAATTTATTTTTTAAATTAAGACATAGTTGTAATGTACAGATGACTTTTTTAAATAAAAGTTAATATTTTTGAATAAATTTAATCAAATGTGGTAGTCAAGTGGTTTTTATTTCATATTATAATCTAAATATAATATGCCTCTTTTCAGGCAGCTGTCACACCGTTTGAACCTGATTATTCTTTTTCGGTGAGTACCAGTTTTACTAAACAGGTTTCAAAATTAGATATACTATGTATTGATTCTATATATCTACTTATTAGAACTATGTATTTATTAAAAATTAGTCTTGAAATTTTTTAGGTGTACAAGAAACTCGATATCAAAATTAATTTTTGCTTGGAAGTTTTTTGATAATTCATAATTCATATAGCAGATTTTGATGTTTAAACTTAAAACATTACACGGGGTATGTTTAAAATTAAAATACATTATACTGTATAACAGAATTTACAAAATTAGGTTTTTCAACCAATCTTTGTTTGTTCAAGGTCATGCTGAAAATTTAAAATAGTGATCATAACTGATATTCAAATAATTAATTCTCTGCTGTATATTGTTTGTTAAAGCATTAAAGTAAAGAGCTTCATAATTTAGTTGTTTGATCAAACATTTATATTTATGTTTGGTAGTACACTACAGGATCGAACAAAGTTCTTGGTGTTTTTTTTGTTGATTATTTAGATAAATGTTTTCTGATACAGTAAAGTTTATCATTATAAGAATTGAACACTATCCTGGCTAAATTTTGATTATATCAAATGATAATATATTTTACAAATTAAAAATAAGCATGATTATATTTTTAAATAAATCTAAACATTAGTTTTGCAACTGCTTCTGTAGTCTTATGTTTGCTTTTATTTTAGGAATCTCGGCCAGAAGGTAATTACGAATGGCCATCTTTAATACATCCGAAATTGAACCCTGTGAGTATTTTAATAAATACATTATATAATAGTTTGACATTGACTATGAGCTTTCAACCATCATAAAATAACTTCAAATAAAATGTACTTCAAAATGTATAATCTTTTGGTGAGAAATTCAGGACATTGAGGTGAATTTTCTTTACAATCAATATTAACAATCAAAATTCAGGAGATCAGAAATACAAAATATTACAAAACATCACAAACTTTCTTGTAATCAATTAGGCACCCAAAATACTGAGAAAAAATCCCAGGAAATTTTCCTAATTGCTTAAAATTGGTCTGTCAGGTTTTGCCATTATTTTCATCACACATGAAGGTTAATAGTTCAAATAAGTTAACTAAAAATTTCAAATAAATGAAAATCACCATTTAAAATTAAACTGAAAATAGTGCAAAAACATTACACACACTATCTGTTTCAACTATATTATTTCACCAAAATATTTGATAAAAAATCAAGAAACTCAACATAAGTTTGAAGAAACGCATCAGATTTTGTTCAAAAATTTGATTTTATTGTGAAGATTGATAACTCGAATAAGTTTAACAAACTTCAAGTAAAACTAATTTATGGTTCGCTGTTTTTTTTTTTAAATTTTATCCACAAACTGTAATTTTTTAAATTTGAAATTTGCTCCAGTGATTTGACTTTTACACCTGACTTCTTGTCTTGGCTTCATAATTTTCATATGTAATTAAAATTTAAGAAAAATCTAATGAATTTATTTTGGAAAAATTAGGTCAATTATTTTTTTTCTATATTTCCTGAACTGAATTTTTTAAGCTATAGCATTTTATACATTTTGTCAAAGACCAAAGTGGAGACCAGACAGGATCTAGAATTGTATTCTAAGCTATAAACAGAAGATTTTTATTGACGAAACTTTTGTTTTAAAATCAAAATATTTTTTAATGTGATTTATTGCTTACAATCTAATTTCTTTTGCAGGAAACAGCTTACGATGATGAAGGTTTTCCAATACATGAAAGCCCTGATTGGACTTCTGTAAGTTTTGTTTTGTATGAAAGTATACAAGGTGTGTCCAGAAAGTAAGTACTATTTTGTTCTACTGCTACTGCAGCGTTGCTATCGGCACTCAGTGCATGAGCACTAGTCTTTCTGGGTCATTACCTTTGTTGATTTGTATAGTATATGCAATTTTCTTTTTGTATTTCAAAATAATTAAAAAAATTCATGAACTGTCTGACTTCGAGATTCATTCTGTCATTTGATTTTTGAATGCAAGGAACATTAAGCTAGCCATAGTTTGTCATCAAAACTGATGGAAATTTATGAGAAAACATTGTCATTGTGAACTATCTGTTCTCACAACTTTTCTCATCAACTTGTCTTACAAAATTGTCGTTGACAACAAAAGGCTGCCCACTCTGTATCTCATTATGGACATTGGTCCTTCATTAAATTTCCTAACCCACTTTCTCACCCTTACATCATTCAATGCATTTTCACCATAAACATCATAACTTGATGATGAATTTCAGCTGGTTTAATGTTCTTTGCATTCAAAAACCAAACAATAGAATGAATGTAATAGTAGGCGGGTTCATGAATTGCCTTAAATGTTTTAAATTGGAAAAACTGTACCTGTATTAGTGTTAGGGAAGACGCATGCATGGAGTGTTGACAACAGGGCAGAAGTGGTAGTAGTAGAAAATGGTTCTTACTTTCTGGATGCATCTCATATGTCAATATTAAACTCATCCTTTTATATAGGTTCATGCAATATGTTAAACCATTATAAATTTTATGTTCTTACTAAAATTAATAGGTTTAAGAAAGTATATACCTCATGAATGGATGTCATAGTTAATTTTTCCAATGATTTTTTTAAACTTATCACACATGTTACGACAAGATAAAAAAAATATTAAATAATATGAAATTAGAACAAAAGAAACTTACAGTGGATCATTGTTCCAATGTTTGTCTCACAAATGGCCACATTCTTTGGAATAGTTTCAAATTTACAAAAAAGATCAAATACATATGCACACATTGCCTAAAAATCATTCAGCACAGCTATCAATGGCAAACTTATTAATGAACTTTAGTTTATATGTATGACAAAATAGAACTGATATATTTACTTACTGAAACAAGGAAGTCCTTGTTTGAAGGAACTTGCATGTCTTCACTCCATAGACTGTTTTTTCGTCTCACAATTGACATGTTTTATCCAAGTTCTTCCTCTAGTACAACACACAATCAAGAAGTTAGTCACCATCTTTGTTGTTCCAGGTGCTGTTTTCTGACAAGAATTTTGACACCTATCTGGCACAAAATTTAAGATAGCATTATTTATCCTTTACAGTTTCATGCAACATACTTCTTCAAATTTAAAGAACTCAATTGAGAACTCTGAAATTGTAAAGCAGGAGTTTTTATGTTCACTTTCGACACCAATTCATCCAGTAACAATGCTTGGCCAACTACTTCACTCTTCATTGCAAACATTAATGTGGCCAGTTTGAAACATAATGTGCCACTGTTTCTCTCCACCTTTACTAATTTTGTTGTTTCCGATGAGGTAGTGGTAGTAGCCCGCAAAATTAAAAAAAAACAATTTACATCACAGTAAATTGTTCTTTTATTAGATTTGTTATGTTTGATGAACTAATTCATTAAAATTATTTTTGCTTGCAGCCTACAACACACAAAAAAGATCGTATTTTTGGCAAAGAACGAGCCAAAATGGCGAATGGAGTAAGTAAATGTTTCTCTTGATAAAAAGTAATTGAAATATTCACGTGCTAATTTTTTATTGAATTATTAATGCAGCTTAATTTTGCTAATAATTTTAAAATTTGTAAATGAAGACCTTTTCACACACAATGATTTTCCTGATCACAATTTTCATTGAACAGGGTATTTGATGTATATATATATATATATATATATATATATATATATATATATATATATATATATATACATACATACACAGGGCACATATATGTATAAGTATACTTATGTATGTATACAGTAGACTCTCGATAGTCCGACATTCTTTGATCCGACATGTTCTATAATCCGACAACGGCTCGGCGGCAATCTCTTGTGAGTGCAAGAGAGCGTGACCTTATTCATGGCTGGGAGGGGGAATGATTCATCTTTCCTGTCAAAACGTGAACCAAAATCAGTTGTTTGCTTACAGTTATTGAAGGCAGTGTTATATGGTTCATTCTGTCTTGTACGTTTAATTCTAATTTCGTTCATGCAGTAATTTCATGTAGTGTACTGATTGTGTGAATTTTGGCTGATGCCGAAATTCACTGTTTCTGCTGACGAAGCTGTGCTAGCTACTGCGACCTTACTACGATGGGTCACGGAAAGAAATTTGGGAATGGATAGTATTCTTGTGTTAAAAAAACAATCAAGAGAACACAATTTTGGAAAGTTTGAAGGTGAAAAAACGAAACACATTTGTTTAATACTTTAACCAAATTTATGGACTTCCTGTATATCTAACAGATTTTCTTTGATTTACGTAACTGCCTTGTGTTACAATATACACTGTAATTTCCTATTACAGTATTTTTCAATTTCTATCATGACTAAAAAATTACATTTTCAGGACTAAATTGTGCATCTATATTAATTTAACAAATAAATGTATGTATTAAAGTGGTTTGTTGTTTGTAATCTATTTAAACAGATTTTACTCGTTTTACCCTTTCCTGAGAGGTTATTTAGTCTTTTTATAATGATACCTCCAGTAATCATCTATAATCCGAAAGGGTCCTGGTCCAATATGTGTCGGATTATCGAGAGTACTGCATACACACACACACACACACACACACACACACACACACACACACACACACACACACACACATATATATATATATATATATATATATATATATATATACACACACACACAACTACGGCTAATTTTCTCCAAAGGTTATTTGCATATATTCAATACAACCATATTTAAGACGCAATTATTTCAAACAGTATTTATTATAGTCACAAAGAATGATATTTTAGAAATTTTTGTTTTACTTGATATTTTCTTTTGCAAACTGTAGCTTTTGTTGTGAGCATGGAGACTCGGCTCAGGAACTTATTACATGGAAACTGACCATGGGAACTTGTAGCATGACTATCAGTTGATGATAGCGTTTAGATTTATGTATGTGTGTATAAGTAATTTTTATATCGGCATGGTTTCTAATTGAAACAAAGAGGGTAATATAATTGAATGGCTTGATCGGTCTTTTGAACATATACTGTATTTGATTGATAATAACAATGATGAACAAGTAGATGTGATATGACTTCTAATATTAATTTGGACCTAAATATACCCAAAGTTATAGCAATATACGCGTAGATGACAATATGATTAGATGATTAATTAAAAATACTGATTAAGAGAGACAAAGATAATTCTGATTTCATCTCGTGATGTAAATAAGTTCAATTTTTTATATCAAGAAACAGCTGTTTTGTATTTCTTCGTATTTTATATACAATTATTTTGTGTATATTTAAATAAAGTGTGTAATTTTATTTACAAAAACTTTCTCCACGACCTGTAGGCTAAATACATAAATAAAACTTTTTTGTAGCAGGTCTATTACGTTTATATATGCAATGAACTATCTGCTTGTTGGTTCAACGACTGTTATGTACACATGCAAAATTTGTATATTACAGTTGATAAAAAAATTATTTACTACAAAAAAAATATTTTAATAAATTTTCAAGAAAAAATAATGTTGCTCCATCCACTAAACAGCTAATTCTAAATAAATATACTATGACTCAGGAAAGGTTAAAGATGTGTTGGCTTTACATTCAGTTTGGACCACACTGGAATTATTTTACAATTACTATAATAAAGTAACAATGAATGACTACTACAAAAGAGTTACACCATTTAAACATTGTACTGCGTAATGAGAAAATATGGAGCAACATTGTTGCTGGTAGTAAGACCTTGTAGTTAAGAGCATGAAGATTCTAGCTTATAGGTTATATTTGCAGTTAAATCTAGCTCAAAGGTAGGCTTCCTTGTAGGCTATGTTTGCAGTTAAGTCTCATTTGTAGGTTACTGTAAGCTTGTAGTTACGAGTTTTATTTATGATTTAAGTTTGCAGTTGTCTTACTACTAGGTTTCATTTGTAGTTAAGAGTTTACCATATATGTTAAGTTTGAGATGAAGTTTTACTTGTAAGTTAAATTTGTAGTTGATTCTAGCTCAGTTTTGAGTTTGTAGTTAAGTCTGGCTTGTAGGCTATGTTTGCAGTTAAGTCTCATTTGTAGGTTACTGTAAGCTTGTAGTTACGAGTTTTATTTATGATTTAAGTTTGCAGTTGTAGGTTTTCATTTGTAGTTAAGAGTTAACCATATATGTTAAGTTTGAGATGAAGTTTTACTTGTACGTTAAATTTGTAGTTGATTCTAGCTCAGTTTTGATTTTGTAGTTAAGTCTGGCTTGTAGGCTATGTTTGCAGTTAAGTCTCATTTGTAGGTTACTGTAAGCTTGTAGTTACGAGTTTTATTTATGATTTAAGTTTGCAGTTGTAGGTTTTCATTTGTAGTTAAGAGTTAACCATATATGTTAAGTTTGAGATGAAGTTTTACTTGTACGTTAAATTTGTAGTTGATTCTAGCTCAGTTTTGATTTTGTAGTTAAGTCTGGCTTGTAGGCTATGTTTGCAGTTAAGTCTCATTTGTAGGTTACTGTAAGTTTGTAGTTACGAGTTTTATTTATGATTTAAGTTTGCAGTTGTAGGTTTTCATTTGTAGTTAAGAGTTAACCATATATGTTAAGTTTGAGATGAAGTTTTACTTGTACGTTAAATTTGTAGTTGATTCTAGCTCAGTTTTGATTTTGTAGTTAAGTCTGGCTTGTAGGCTATGTTTGCAGTTAAGTCTCATTTGTAGGTTACTGTAAGCTTGTAGTTACGAGTTTTATTTATGATTTAAGTTTGCAGTTGTAGGTTTTCATTTGTAGTTAAGAGTTAACCATATATGTTAAGTTTGAGATGAAGTTTTACTTGTAAGTTAAATTTGTAGTTGATTCTAGCTCAGTTTTGAGTTTGTAGTTAAGTCTGGCTTGTAGGCTATGTTTGCAGTTAAGTCTCATTTGTAGGTTACTGTAAGCTTGTAGTTACGAGTTTTATTTATGATTTAAGTTTGCAGTTGTAGGTTTTCATTTGTAGTTAAGAGTTAACCATATATGTTAAGTTTGAGATGAAGTTTTACTTGTACGTTAAATTTGTAGTTGATTCTAGCTCAGTTTTGATTTTGTAGTTAAGTCTGGCTTGTAGGCTATGTTTGCAGTTAAGTCTCATTTGTAGGTTACTGTGCTTGTAGTTACGAGTTTTATTTATGATTTAAGTTTGCAGTTGTAGGTTTTCATTTGTAGTTAAGAGTTAACCATATATGTTAAGTTTGAGATGAAGTTTTACTTGTAAGTTAAATTTGTAGTTGATTCTAGCTCAGTTTTGAGTTTGTAGTTAAGTCTGGCTTGTAGGCTATGTTTGCAGTTAAGTCTCATTTGTAGGTTACTGTAAGCTTGTAGTTACGAGTTTTATTTATGATTTAAGTTTGCAGTTGTAGGTTTTCATTTGTAGTTAAGAGTTAACCATATATGTTAAGTTTGAGATGAAGTTTTACTTGTACGTTAAATTTGTAGTTGATTCTAGCTCAGTTTTGATTTTGTAGTTAAGTCTGGCTTGTAGGCTATGTTTGCAGTTAAGTCTCATTTGTAGGTTACTGTAAGTTTGTAGTTACGAGTTTTATTTATGATTTAAGTTTGCAGTTGTAGGTTTTCATTTGTAGTTAAGAGTTAACCATATATGTTAAGTTTGAGATGAAGTTTTACTTGTACGTTAAATTTGTAGTTGATTCTAGCTCAGTTTTGATTTTGTAGTTAAGTCTGGCTTGTAGGCTATGTTTGCAGTTAAGTCTCATTTGTAGGTTACTGTAAGCTTGTAGTTACGAGTTTTATTTATGATTTAAGTTTGCAGTTGTAGGTTTTCATTTGTAGTTAAGAGTTAACCATATATGTTAAGTTTGAGATGAAGTTTTACTTGTAAGTTAAATTTGTAGTTGATTCTAGCTCAGTTTTGAGTTTGTAGTTAAGTCTGGCTTGTAGGCTATGTTTGCAGTTAAGTCTCATTTGTAGGTTACTGTGTTTGTAGTTACGAGTTTTATTTATGATTTAAGTTTGCAGTTGTAGGTTTTCATTTGTAGTTAAGAGTTAACCATATATGTTAAGTTTGAGATGAAGTTTTACTTGTACGTTAAATTTGTAGTTGATTCTAGCTCAGTTTTGATTTTGTAGTTAAGTCTGGCTTGTAGGCTATGTTTGCAGTTAAGTCTCATTTGTAGGTTACTGTAAGCTTGTAGTTACGAGTTTTATTTATGATTTAAGTTTGCAGTTGTAGGTTTTCATTTGTAGTTAAGAGTTAACCATATATGTTAAGTTTGAGATGAAGTTTTACTTGTACGTTAAATTTGTAGTTGATTCTAGCTCAGTTTTGATTTTGTAGTTAAGTCTGGCTTGTAGGCTATGTTTGCAGTTAAGTCTCATTTGTAGGTTACTGTGCTTGTAGTTACGAGTTTTATTTATGATTTAAGTTTGCAGTTGTAGGTTTTCATTTGTAGTTAAGAGTTAACCATATATGTTAAGTTTGAGATGAAGTTTTACTTGTAAGTTAAATTTGTAGTTGATTCTAGCTCAGTTTTGAGTTTGTAGTTAAGTCTAGCTTGTAGGTTTAGTTTTGTAGTTGTGAGTTTTGTGTGTAAGTTATGTTTGTAGTTAAGTCTTGCACATAGATTAAGTTTGTTGTTAATACCTTGCTTTTTTGCTATTTTTGTAGTTAAGTATTGCTTTTAGGTTACTGCAAGTTTGTAGTTGAGATTTTTCATTATAAGTAAAGTTTGTAGTTATGTATGTTGCTTGTATGTTAAATTTATACCTATAAAAAATTTTGTTGTGCCACAGGTACGAGGTCGTGGAATAAACATGCAGCAGTACATGAAAAAAATAACTGTAAGTTGCAATATATATGGAAATATATATTATCAAATTATAGTCTAAGGTGGAATTGGTATCCTGTATAAAATTTTTAACATATTTTTTTTAATGATGTCTAAAACATATTGATTTGTTTTTCCTCATAGATTAATTTGATATGAATTTTAAGGTTAACTTAAAAATTGAATGACTAACTTACTGTACTGTCACTATCTTCAATTCTTTTTCTGTGATACCTTCTAGAGCTACTGGTTTTTACAGCGTGCTGTTATCATGTAGTCAATGTCATAAAAAAATAATTGGTCACTAGTAAACATTGTTAATTGTGCCATATGATTTAAACTTATATATTTATTTATATTTCTTAAATAAAGGATATACTGTTTCAAATTATGTGGTGTGATGAATGGCATCTCTACAGGACTAATTATTATTTTGATGTCATTGACTTCACAATAAAGACAGGCCGTCAATATCGGTAATTGTAGAAAAATTCAGAAAAAGGATTGAGTTTATGGAGGTAGTACATTAACGATCCATTTAACTTTAGATTAATATTGAAACTCATTCTTGAAATTACTCTTCTCTCTTAAAAAACTTGTAAAAATATTTTTAAGTAAAAATAATTCTGAAAGGTTTTTTTGTAGATTATACAATATGATATATTACAATACAATATAACTGTAGGCAATATAGTTTAGATGTTTATAATTTGTAAAGAAATAATCAAATCATGCAGCCTTGCTGATATCATAAAAAACAAATGTTCAAAAACTATATCAGTACTTGAAAGTAATTAGCGCAAAAATGTATATTAGTGACCCAACAAAATCCGTTTATTCATTTCAAAATCTAGTGTTTAACATCAGTATAAATTAGAATTTTAAATTCCATTGATATTATGTAGATGAATCCTGACTAACATTGTATTAATTTTTATATTTTCATTCAAATTTTAAATGAAAATCTATGCAAATTGTAAAACAAATTTTTATTGCAAAATGAGACTTTCAAAAACATTTGGGATGAAAACTTTTTAACAAAATTTTGATTGTCATTTAGGAAAATATATTGAAATTTTGCTGCTAAATAGCTTGTCAAAGCTATTACCTCAGTCAAATGTGTGACAAGTTTAAATCAGATATGACCGCAGTTTATCTCGGGAGTGCTATTAAGTACATTCCTTCTTCTTAAAACATGTTATAGATTTATAGATTTCATGATCACAGCTTATTTCATGGTCTAGGTTGCGTCTTACTATACTACTCACTCCAACATTGCCTAGGTGCAAAATCTAAGTTCTTAGTAAGAGCAACCATTGTGAAACTTATGTATTCGCGAGGTTGTAATAATATATTCAAATTTAATATATATTGTGATTATTAAATGTCCACAAATGTTAACTCTTTCTGCGTTGTTTTGTACAGGAGAAGGGACAGCCTCATCCAGAAATGATTCACAAAGGAGCAAAATTTCAAGTAAGCACTTTTGTTTAGTTTTGAGATAATGCACTATATGTGGCTGTACTGTAGAGTTAATACAAAGCTAACTATATGTACCTTGTACAGGTGACACCAGACCCACATATTCCTCATCCGCAACAAGAATTGGTCCATAATAGTAACGGAATGGGACATGTAAGTAATTAAAAATTGTCTTTTAGTAATGATATTTTTTTCCACGAAACACCAATAAGGTTACCATCGCCGAGTAAAGATGAATACTTTGCGATATGCACATACTCCCTCACTGAGTTTATATAACATTAGTAGGTACTATAAGTCTAGTGAATCAGCAATGTCCCACTTGGGTATGCAGTGGTGGTAGTGCGTACGCGAACAAAATATTAGTTTTGACTAAAAACATTGAACAACAAGTGAAAATACTAAATTTAGTAAGTAATACAAGTGCATAATTACGTATAATCTACAAGAATGATAACACCCCAGATTCAAATAAGAATCAAGTTAAATCAAAAGTGAATGTGAGGTATGAAAGAATTAAACAATTTCATAAAAGTATATATAGTTCATGATTAGTTTGAACATATATTAGAGAAATAGATTTTGGAAGATCATATATCGAAAAATGACAGTATGAATAAAGTTTTCGAAACACAATCATTTTCTAACCAAAAGGAACTTTTTCTTCGCCAAATATATATCATAAGAAAATTCAAATAATTTGCTGTAGGAACACCTGATACATAAAGGGTAATATAGAAATCCAATTTTTCTTTATAATTGGGGACACATTTTTCCTTTTCAGGATATAAAAGATCAACTGCAAGTACCAAAGATTAAGGACATGAAAATGACAAAGGATTTTGTAGGTGCACATAACATTGACAATGTAAGTAAACTTATCCGTATGTAACTGACTTATTTAAATTTATACATTACGTTTTTTGCAATTTCAAATGAAAAATTTGTATTGTGATTGTTTGATTGGCGTACATACAGATTTGAAATTCATATTGGTTCTAAGTTTATGTGAACCTTAATAAATTAAAGTAAGGGAATTTTAGACATGAAGTAGGCACTATTTAATTTAGTCACCATGACAATTGACTACATGCCAGACAATGCAAAAATCCTGTACACTATGATATAGTCAGGCAGTGTTGACAGTGCTTATAGGTCAGATGGCCAGCCTGACTGGCTATTCACATTTTTCTGTTACTTTGGCGTCATAGCGATCGTGCTGTGCCAACAGTTCGAAACTGTTTTTCACTACAATCTGAAATGTTGGCATAAAGTATTTAATTTTCAACAAACAAAAACTGAGAGCTTTTACAAAACACTTTTTTATTGATATATAAGAAAAACAGAGAATATTTAATTTTATTTATAAATGTTTTAGTTTAAAAGTGAACATATTGTAAAATTATTAAAACAATTTTACAGCTAAGCTAAAACATTAAAAATTTTCAATGAAAAAATGTAACATCATAATATAGTCTTTTTTTGCTTTTACATATATCATGAATTTTTCATAAGTGTATTTAATATTAAATACTGTCTTGTTTTGTAATACTGAAGACTGTGCATAACTGATTGACTCTAAAAATCACATTGAATCAATATTTAATTTCTTGTCTCATATGCTAGAGTGAGAGTTGCAATAATATTTTTTAGTTTGGATCCCCAAATTTTACAATTGCAACAATAATCCATTTATATAAAAAATAGTTTTAGCAGTAATTAGTATCTTGGCTTTAAGTCTTACAGTCACCAGTTTCCAACAATGAAATTAAACTGATAGTGTAGATGTGCAAAGAAAAGAAGAAGTTTTGGTGGTCCTTTGATTTAATTTCAAGTCCAAGTTAAATTTTGTAAGCATTTGAATGATATGCAGTTCTGAGACTCTGATAAACATTTGATTTTTTACTCTGAAATATTAAATATTTTTCACTCTGAAAACATTTTAATGCTATGAAAATAAATCAGTTTGTTGCCTACTGTACCACCAAAATGGTAGATCAATTAATTGTATGCATTTTTAAAATATTACTTCATTTTAAAATTATTATCAAATATAGTTTTTTAGACACATTGTCACTTTATAATAACAGTTTGTCGATCAAAATGATAAGTGTCTTGACATTAAGAAAATGCATACTGAGTATTTTCCATTAAATATTGAATTAATCTAATAAGTTAGTTGAGATCATTGATAACCTTATATTAATATCAGTCTACAAGGAAAGTAAAGAATTGAGTAGATTCCAAATAATTTTATTTTAATTATTCTGTTATACAGTTTTATTAATTTGCTAAAATGTAACCATAACTCACTTTCAAATCACAAGGTTTGTGACTAGTCACTTTTTGTAATTTTCTTTTTGTAGATATAACATCGTAAAAAAAAACAAAATGGTAATAAAGAATGAAAGCTAGACAGTTAAATTGTGGCACGTTTTGCTAACAGCTAATCTTGATTACTGAAAAGGATAATTTTTATCTTTTCTATTTACTGTGAAAAGGATTATTTTTTTATTAAGAAAATATAGGTCTCAATCTTTGGTAAGAGCTTGAGTCTAGTAAAATAAAAATTGAAATTAGTTAAATTGGGCTAAGACGATCAAAGAAGGCATATTGACATACATTCAACGAATATTTACACCAGCAATTAGAGACATCTAAGTGGCTTAATTTGTAACAGTTGACTAAAGGTCAGCTGAAATTTCAGATATAAACGCATGGAACTTTTGAGTTTAATTTTTTTAAAAAATAAGAAAAAGCAAAAAAAAAAAAACAAATTTAAATCCTGATTGCCATTATGTTTGTTTTGGTTTAATCATGAACCATAAATTATTTTTTATTTTAATAAATTTTAAAGAAATTTATTTTATTTCCAAATTGGTATAGTGACTTGTCATAAATCTTATATAGATTTAAGTTTTATATAAATAGGATTATGACCTATTTTATTCCATCTAGTGGTCTTTTGTACTCACTTCTTAAAGGCTACTTCTTAAAGGCTACTTTAAAGGCTACAGTGGTTTCGAAACCTCACAGTTTTGTCTTACAAAATGTCAAATCCCTTTGTTGAGGTCATCATAAAATAACAATCATTGAAAATGTTTTTCACAAACACTAAAAACAATTAAATGATTTTTATTAAACTGCACAACGATAAAATTTGGTTTGGCCAAACACTACCATGGAAGTGGCGTGTTGTTACAGTCAAGTCTTTAACGACATAGGAGTTGCACAGTAGTGTGCGGCCAAAACAAATTTTATCATTGTGAATTTTAATAATTGTGAAGTATGTTTTCAATGCTTTTTGTACTTTGTGACGACCTCAACAGAAGGATTTGACATTTCATATTATGGCCTGAAGGTGAAACAGTGAGGTTTCAAATTTCAAAACTGCTGTAGCCTTTACAAGGTGAGTAAAAAATATCACTAGACAGAAGAAAAATAGGTCATAATCCTAATTATTTAAATATGTGGTCCGATGACTATGTTGCAATAATGAAATTAAAATTTTAGCATTTTATACTTGAATAAATTGCTAATTTTCTTCAATGTCAGAAAAAATTTGAATTTTGGAGTATACTGATACATAAAGTTTTTTTCAGGAGGTTTGACATTATATTTAAGTTATAGTTTTATTTTAATGTTTTAAATTTGTTGTGCCCATACCTTAAACACACAGTGCCCTAAAGTTTGGTTCATGGGCATCATCGGAATTTAGTAAATATGCAAAGTGGATCCCATAGTTGATGTCGCGTAACTTCTAATGTTAAACTTTAAATTGATTACACGAAATTCAATATTTCAAAATAATGATTTAAAGCTGTAATGTATTTATATTTCTTTTATTAAGAAAAATAACATATAATTGAAATTTTGAATTAAATTTACACAATTAATCGAACGTTGCTAATAATTTAAAGTGTGTTTAAAGAATGGAATATTGATAAGTGATTCAGAAACATTTCAATAGTCCACTTTGTATTTTACATTTGTGCAAGTAAATTCTTGATATTCTATTCCGATGAAGAACTGAACGAAAGCTTATGGCACTGTGGTTTATGAATCTTTATATTTATATTTTTATTGTTATTGGATTGGTAATAACACTATACAATAACAAAATGCTGCCTGTATTGTACATAGTTAAGGGTTTAACGTTTCAACTGGGCGTTGTTGCATACTGTTATTAACTGGATCAAGATTCGATCATCTAGTGTCGTAAGCTTTCGTTTGTTTGTTTGGAATGGTGATGAATTATGAACAAAAATTATACACCTGCTTAAAAAAGGTAATGAAACAAATTTTACTTGGTTTTATTTCCTCGAAGACTCGAGACTTATATATAAATATATCAGATAATTATATATTTATACAATGTATATATTTACATAGTTTTCAGGTTGAATATGTTTTTGTATATAGTGATTTTGACAAATGCATGTTAAAATGTAATCCATGTGTACCAAAGCAAAATGTATGTGTTGCTACACATTATTTAAGTCAGGAGTTATAAAAAATACAGGAAAATCTCCTAATTTCTCAAATTTTTCATTTTAGGTACTTAAATTTGTCATACATTCATGTACGAGGTTTGTACATTCATTTTAAATACGAGGTTTGTCCAATAAATACGCTAACTAAGGTCATAAAAACTTTAATTTACAAAATTTCATCTACATTGATTTTGTCCCCTTCAAAATACTCTCCATTCACTGCTATGCACTTATCCCATCTTCTTTTCCACTCTTCAAAGCACCCTTGGAAGTCCTCGGAAGTCAGGCTTTTCAGTCTCCTCGTCGTTTCTTGTTTTATTGTGTCCACATCTTCCCAATGCTGGCCCCTCATCACATTTTTGCATTTAGGGAACAGAAAAAAGTCGCAGGGGGCGAGGTCCGGTGAATAAGGGGGATGATCAAGGATAGTGATTGAATTTTTAGCCAGAAACTGGCGAACAATCAAAGCCGAATGTGCGGGTGCATTGTCTTGATGAAGAATCCATCCATCGTTTTGAGTCAAATGTGGTCGCACACGACGCACTCGATCTCTCAAACGCTTGAGAACGTTAAGGTAAAACTCAGAATTTACTGTTTTTTCCTCAGGAAGGAATTCATGATGAACAACACCTTTGATATTAAAGAAAACCAGGAGCATGACTTTGATTTTGATCGGCTTTTCCTTGATTTTTTTGTTCGAGCTTCACCTGTTGCTTTCCACTCCATGCTTTGCGATTTCGATTCGGGGTCATACTCGAAAAACCACGATTCATCACCAGTGATAACCCTATTTAAGAATCCAACATCATTTTCCACGGAATTTTTCCAGTCAGTAACACATTCGACTCTTCTCAACTTTTGATGTGGAGTCAGCAGTTTTGGCACGATTTTCGCACAAACCTTTCTTAAGCCCAAATACTCGGTTAAGATTGTGTGCACTGTTGATTTTCCTAAATTTAGTTCTTCAGCTATCATTCGGACAGTTTTTCGGCGATCAGTAAGGACAAGACGCCGCACACGATCAATGTTTTCATGCACACAAGAGGTTGAAGGTCGTCCAATTCTTGCATCATCCGTGGCGTCTTCTCGACCTTCTTTAAAGCGCTTAATCCACTTGAAAATGGCTTTTTTCTTCATAGCATTATCACCATAAACAACTCTCAACATTTCAGCAATTTCTTGATAATTTTTACCAAGCTTTACCAAAAACTTGATGTTAATTTGTTGTTCAGTGAATTGGTCAATTTGCATATCGACGAAACAAAAAAATAATGCAAAACTAAAAATAACTCTACTCGCAAGATCCGCACAGCGTAACGTTCTGCCAAGCACTGATGGCTCATTGGGTCCCAGACAACACGTGAGGCCAGTGGGCGTGGCTTAACTCTCCGTAATGGCCACCATATTCGACCAGTTCGCGTATTTATTGGACAAACCTCGTATAGTTAATCATTATGATTCTCAATTTATGACCAAAATTTGAGCAATATTTAATAAAACATTTTAAAGAAAATACACTTACATTTCAACTTTCATACTAGTTTCAAACCAGATTCGTAGAAGAAATAAATGTTATGAGAAAGTTTGTGTAATATTTGTTTACCATTTTGGCCTATTGATTTTGTTTTTACATATAATAAAACAATACTAAAATAATAATTTTAGTAAGGTGATAATTGCTTAGTATTCCTAGCTTTGTCATTTCTGTGAACTCAGATTAATGCATTTTAGATAGATTTCCATCTTAAAAACTTATTTTTTTAGTACTCTCTTAAAAAAAAACATAAATACAATAAATTACAAATTTTGTAGACGTGCCTGCCCTAAATGATTAACAAAGTATGTTTAATGAAAAAGGTGGTAATTTAAGTAATCAATATGTGCTGTAGCTTATGGACTCCCAACTCGGCAGATGGAGAAGGTCTGATTGAGATACACTATTGCTTCACTACTCAATTGAAACATATCTGACTGCAGCAACGAGTTCAAGTACTGATTGCTATCTTGATTTTAAAGTATGCGTCTAAATTAATTGAACAAGCGGTGAAGTTTGGCCCCAAGGGGTGCTAGACCTTGGGTCATGGACCAAGGGGGCCAAGATGTGCTATGGGGTAGGCAGCAGTCATTTGTTAGTTTCAGTATCAGTGTTGTGTTTCCAGGAATTAGTTGCGTTACTTAATGTATCCCAGTTTAGTTAGTGTATTACTTTCAGTACCTGCTCAATCAAAGCTGGGTCCTTATTCTGTATGTAATGGCTGGCCCTGAGGAACGAAATTAAAAGTCCACAGCTGCAGCTTATTTTGTGACGGTTCAGGCATACTCGCAAAGTAACGTTTACAGGCCATATAAAGACTCACGACACCATTCACATTGCAAATAACAATCATAGTTAAATTAAAAAAGATTTTGTTTTAATTTAATTACAATAAAATACATTAATTTAAGAAAATGATAACATTTGTAATAAAATATTGTGTTATAGTTACAACGTATTCAGGTGCAACCATTAGTCCAAGCTCGTCATAAAAGGAATGTAAACGCACCACCATCTTCTGTAAGTATCATTTTATATCAAAAAGTCTACTGTTTTTGAAATCATAAAATCTTAATATAGTAAAACCTCTATTTTACAGACACTTGCTGTTCCTGATTCTTGTCGGTCTATGAGAACTGTCTTATCGATTAGAGCAGTCAAAGAAAAATTGTTTAAAAAAGTCATATACTTTCAATAAAAACATGTATACTTTTCACAATTTCCACTTTTTCACCTAATGTTACACTTGTACAGGAAATCTTGTACAGAATACAATTAATTATAATATGTATTTTTGCTGTACAAAAAAATTATCACTGTATTTTTTTTACAAAAAATTGAAAGTTACTACTTTCATACACAAAAAAACCACAGAAGACCACACATCCATGCATTAACTGTGATGACTTTATACAACTGGAATGTACATTTTAGGAAATAACAATAATATTCTGTAGCTTTTAACAAAAAATATGTTATCATGAACATTTTATTGAATGAATTTTGTGAAATGAGAGCATATGGTAGTGTTTATTTTCTCAGGGCATTTATTTCACATGTAGGGATATCTCTGATAGAGAATAGAGGTAAGGATAGGAACAAATGAGAAAATTGCCACAGTTTAATTTATCCTTATTTGTTCAAGTAAACAAAAGTGGAAATGTAATTTATGTGTCCTGAGTTATGACATGTGTCAAGTTTTTACAAGTTTATACAGCATGGTATTTTTGTTTTCTAGTTGTTGGACTAATTCAGTATGTTACGTTACCATGCTCTACGCGTTACTTTAACCCTTCAATGGGCGCGCCTAGTTGTATCACACAACTTTGGCCGCAATGCCTAATTCCATTTTTGAACCCATGTAAACTCATTTTAAACTCTTCAGTAGCGGCATCAAAATGAAAAATTTGACAAATTTGACTGTCCTTGTCCTGCCAACAGAGTATGCATTTAAAGAGAAGTAATTCTTTAATAAATATATGGAATATTTTCCTTCCAAAAAGTAATGTCTGCCCTCTATGATATCCATAAAGGAGTTGTCAGAAGGAAGTTTAACTACACAACATATAATGTTCAGAAAGTCTTAATGGTTGAATAATTTCAAAAGTAATAATAGTAGACAAAAATATGTTGCACATTATTTGAAAAAAAATCTACTTTTTTGTATTTGTTCCATATTTACTTTCCATTTGAAAATGATCTTTTTGTTAGTTAAGTAATCATCTCCAAATACAAATTTTCATGGAGTGCTCTCTCATGTTGAACATCGTTTTGAGTTTCAAAACATGGCATAATAGGACATTTTGATAAGTCTAAAACTGGTTGAAAAATAATTGCAACTTTAAACTGTTTTATTAAGATTATCATCATCAGTTTTCAGGAGGAACGGAATTGAAACAATCACAGGGAACACAGTCCGCTGCATTGCTTGATAAAGAAGGGTATATGAATGAAAACACAGTGAGTTTCAAATAAATCAACGTGGTCTGTTTCACTAATTTTATCAATTAATACCATTCTTTATAGGTAAAATATTAAGAAATTCAGTTATTGATTGAAAAGTGATAGTATTGAAATGATCATTGTATTTGAATTTTGAACATATTCATTAGGACATGACTACTGAGTCTCTCAGTTGTATCGTGTTAAACATGAATTACTGAAATGAAATAACACAATATTCATAATTGATTTACAAGTTGTGATCAATAAATACAGTGAACGGATTTTTATTGCAAATAATTACTGAAACATATCCATTTGACGTAATAATTTCTATAACCTAATTTGTTAAAACAGGCAGTGAGAAGTTTGAAGAGTTCTGACTTATTTGCCGGCTTCCAGAGCCAGTACAGTGAAATCGTGTTTACCATTGCCTGTTGAGCATCATAGATTTTGAACAATGCGTTGACATTAAGTTTTGTTTTCAGTTGCAAAAAAGTAAAAGAAGCTCATGAAATGTAAAAATCAATGTATGGTGATAATATGGAAATACTGAAGACTGTTAACTCTTGGGATGGCCATCGACTTCAAAAAACAGACCAAAATATGAAAAAAATGACAAAGATTGTTTGTTCAAACAGGCGATTGACTATTCAAAAGCTTACTGAAGAACTTGACATTTTGTACAGGTCCATACAAAGCATTTTACTGAATATTTGTGAATGAGACAAGTGAGTGCATAATTTGTTCCCAGACTTTTGACTGTCAAGTCAAAGGACAACCATGTGTACCAAAATCAAAAGGATTTGCACAGAAATAATGGATTGTCCTTATTTACATTTGGATTTCATGACCAAAACTGTAACTGGAGATAATTTTTAGGTGTATAGGTATGACCCTGAGGCAAAAATCCATAGTTCCTAATGGAAAACCAATAGATACTCTTGGCCTAAAATAGCTTGTATTTTTTTTTTTTTTTTAGTTAGGACATAGAGTGATAAAGTTTGTTCCAAAAGTGAACTAAAAACCCTGAATTTTACAAGGATGTAAGTAAAATGCATCTTGTACAAGTAAAATGCAGTTTGTGATACAATGTATGAAGAAAGAGACCAGAAATGGTCACGACAATGCGCTGTGCCACATCTTGCTTCTGTTATGCGGGTTTTTGGACTGAGAAAGTGTTTCTGTCTGTCCACATCCAACTTACTGAACAGATTTATCACCATGCGACTTTTGACTCTTTTCAAAAATAAAAACTATGCTAAAGCGAAAATGTTTTCACACCATTTCAGACATTGAGAGGATCGTGACAGGAACAGCTGAACGGTTGTCCAAAAGAATCCTCTCAGAAGTGCTTCCAGTAATGGGAAACAATGTTGGAATAAGTACATCGCTAAACAAGGACAGAATTTTGAAAAAGATTAATTCACATTTTGTGTAACGTTATTACTTTGCTTGTTATAAAAATATTCACCATATTTTTTAATCACATCTCGTAAGTACACCAAAACTAAAAAAAAAAACAAAAATTTTTTTTCAGTGCAAAAAAACGTAATTTACTCTTGAATATCTGCATATGGGTATAGACTAAATAAAGTATTGATCAATTTTTATAAAATTTAGTATTAGTCTAGGGCATAATTTGCCCACTTCTTAAAAATCCTTTAAAATTAAAAAAAAAAAAACAGTCAGCAATATGTACAAATCGCTATCTTTATAACAGTTAATTTTAGAAGCTATGTAAAAAAAAAACTACAGGAAAATTAGTGTCATTTTTTTTAACTCTACACAGTGTACTTAATTTTAAATATATAGAATATATAGTTATGGTATTAAATGGAATAAAAGACAAAGAAATTAACCCAAAATGCTGTTAGTGATTTTTTTTCTTATTTACTTTCAAATTATGATTTTTTTTACTGTAAAATTTATTTTTGAGACTATATTTATGATTATGCACAAACTTTTAGCTAAATTTGATGATTTAATTTTTCACTTTTACTTTATTGATAGCTTATGAGCTGGATTTTTTTTTGGGGCAGAATAGCAAACATATGTACCCAATATGTCAATTATTCTCCTAGTCCTAAATAAATTTTGTATTTCGTTTTTCATTTCTTTGTTATAGTGGTAAAGTATTTCCTTTGAGATTTTCATTAATTTGAGGAAGTATGTGCAGTGTAAATTTGATTAGTGTTATAGTTGTGGAAAACAGCTTATGCTGAATATGGGTTCAAATTTCAATGCCAAAATCGTATTGATTTTTCTGTATTTCAAAAATGAGGAAACTGATTTTGAGTAACCAAAGTGTTAGATGTATAATTTCAAAAGTATCAGTACTATTCATATTAAATTTAAAAGCATTTATTTATTAGTATTTAAACCTTTCTACAAATGCCAATACTAAATCAATGTTTTTTCAAAGACGAGTAGCTAAGCAATTTTTTTAAATTACCGTTGTAATTAATTATTGGCTTTCGTGAAACTGGCACACAATTTTATTATAGGTAATCAATAGAGTAACTTTTGTTTGACATATAATAAACAAGTTTTCTGTTTCAGATGTATACAAGGTCTAGTGGATTTCCCCATCATCACGCGACGTATTCGGTATGTTTTACACACTCGCGTAACTGGAAAAAACCAATCAGTTTTTTCTCATTGAATTTCACGGCGCTTCATATAAGTGGAATCATCGTTGCGTTGTTGAGACGTTAAACCTTTACTATTTCCTAGGGATTGGTTAGGTTAGATTATATATATATCTGTGTGCATTGTAAAGTATGTTTAGATGTTTAATTAAATTAATGTTGCAGGACAAATTAAGAAAGATTGACTTGATGCAAGCAGGAGATAAGTTTCAGGTAAGTTGTATTTTAAATTAAAGTTGTTTTTTAACTTTATACTCGTATGCGTTTTTACTTTCTCAGTATTCAAAGTAGAAAATGTGGTGATCATGAGAAAATTGATATTGAAATTTGTACGTGTGTTCTGTTTCAGGTCCCAGGAATAAAAATAAAAAAATATTTTTAAAGTCTTTGTCCTATGTCTTGTCTGATTTAATGACTATTGTGTCCGTCTGACCTGTCTTTTTGTTTGTGTTTGCCCATTTTGCTTGAGGTTAAGTTGGTAATTACAAACTTTTTGTTAAAATTTTGTATGTAGTTTAGTTATGCATTATCTCATGTAATTCTTGGTTTTCTAAAATAGGTCATTGATTTAGTAATCAGCAATGTGCGGATTTGAAAATGAATAATCAATAAAAATGTTAAGATTGATTTTTTCATTTTCACAATTTTCTTTTTACTTTGTATAAGAAAAAAGTAAAAAGGTGCTTTTAACACAGACTACTAAGAACTGGAATTTTTTAATGTACCTTATTTGTGAGATTAGACTATTTTTGTGCATTTTAAAAAATTGTAGAATGCTAAAAAATGTATACCATTTATTTGTTGTAAGATAATATTAGTAATATGATGGCGACATTTCCTTACAAAGAAAATTTTCTGAAAAATAATTTCATTTTGCGCAGGTTTTTCATTTAATGTGAACTATATTCACCTTTCTTGTTTCAGATAAAAGAAGTGAACCATCCAGTAGGTGCCCAGCCTGAAGTACACATTATTGATGTAAGTAAAATTTAGGTATTATTTTTACGTTCTCCTTTTATAGCGTGTAATTATAATTAATGTTTATTCAAACATGTTTAATTCAAATATTTGGACTTAGAACGGAACGGTTCAACCACTTGTTTACATTAGGAGAGATGATTTAATCATGACCATGTATAAAGTATAAAGTATGTAATGAAAAAAGATTTATTTATGTAAATTGACATTTGCGACTGACAAATATTTATGATATTCCCTGGTTAAGAGGTAAAAAAAACCGAAACCTGACGTTAAACCATAAAATCTAGATAAGCTGTTCTTAGGGAAAACTGAATCTAAGAGACATCAAGTTATTGGAAAATATCCATATGATATAAAAAAATAATATAAAATAAACATGAGACTTAGTTGTCTTACTGGTGTTTTAAAAATCTGACTTCATTATCATTAATCAGTATTTGACATTTTTGGGGTTACAGTCGTGATGACTGCAGACATATGCTCCCACAGATGCACTAAATCATGAATTTTCTCAGCATAAATTATGTTCTTAATCCATAGAAAAAGAAATCCAGAAGAGTGAGGTCTGGAGTTCTAGGGGTTGGCCAAACAATAGGCGCACATCTGCAAATCCAGGAAAACTGGTGTTGAGGAAGTTGCATACAGCTAGATGATAGTAAGAAGAGTTCCATCTTGTGGTTGTTCAGTTTGTGGTTCAATTTGTTTGATTTGAGGAAACACAAACTGTTATAGCATATCCAGTTAAATTATCCCTGTAATTGTTCTTTCATTGAAAAAGAAGGGTCCACAACTAGATCATGAAATAACCAGCACCACACACTCACTTTTGGAGTATCCTATACATACTCATGTATTTCATTATGTTATTGTGATCCCCATATTCGATAGTTTGGATGTTTAACGCAATCATTAAAATTGAAACGTTATATCATCTGCAAACAAATATATATATATATATATATATATATATATATATATATATATATATATATATAAGGTTACTAGTAAATCATGATTAAATTAGTATTATCGAACTGTACTTAAAATAGTCAAAGTTATGACTCATATAGTAGGCCTAGATCTAAGCCAAGCAAAAAAGAAAAATATAATTTGAAAATAAGTGTTAGATAGGGAATGCACAATGTAAAACAAATGGACATCAACCGATGAGTGACCAAAGGGGGCAGTACCTATTCCAGGGGAAAACCAAATAGAATGCAAAATGTTGCCTCAAGAAATCAAAAATATTTTTTTAATTATTAATGAACGAGAAGGCTATTTTTGGAAATGTCTGGAAAAAAGGATGATGCCGTAATGTCTGAAATTCAGTTCTAATAGTTACTGAAAAATGGTTCCTGACATTTTAAGTGTTAAAGTAAAACTAATTAAATGTGATGAATTTAGGAATATTTTTTTATATATAAGGACATCTAGAATAGTATGTTAAACATAGTCCTATCAAACTCAAAAGAATAGAAGCTTATAGCTTTAAAATTTGAAATAATTTAAAAAGAAGGAAACAGTCAAAATTAATTTGTATATAATTTTTTCCTTTACAAAAATATTCAAAATTACTACCCTCCTAGTCAATCACATCTACCTAAGATAAAGGAGCTTATGTTGTAATAAGAATAATTAAATGTAAATGTTATTGTTTTAAATTATGATTTTAAACAAATAACATATTCAAATTATTAAACACTTTACAGGTTAGAAATCAAAAACATTTTGAAATTACAACCTAAAAAAAGTCAGAAAATATACATCTAGTTTAAAAAAAACAGATTTCCAGTCAACATAATCTTTAAATGGTTAATAATGGTGAGAAGTTATCTAAATTATTGAGTAGTAACTTGTATATTGAAGTTACTTTCTGTTGTGTATTTAAGCAATTGCACTTCATTAATATGCCAGATAGCACAACAAATAAAAGCATTTTAACTTAACACATTTATGAAACTAAATCATAGCAACTTGTAATGTTTTAATGTTGTGTATATTTATTTTCAGTTGCTTGCGGGGATGGATAAAGGCAATACTCGTGCACGAGTAAAACGCAGGGCATCAGTAAGTAAAATTTTACTTTTGATTAGCCGCATATGTTGAAGCACTTTTATATTTACAATCTTTCAAAATTTTAACTGATATTCTTAACCTGTTACGCTTTTAGATTTAGACAGCATGTTACATTTAGTTGTAATTTTTTTAGGATGTAATACGAGGGTTGATCAAATATAAACGAGACTGACTTTTTAAAAAATTTATTGCTTACTTACAAATTATTCTTGATACAACTTATTTTTCTACATAGTCTCCCGCACGAGTAACACATTTTTCCCACCGGATTGGAAGTTTTTTAATTCCATCTTCGTAAAAAGTTCTCGAGCGTTCATTGAGCCATTGGAGCACGAAGGTCTCCACCGCAGAATCGTCTTCGAAACGCTGGCCTCCAAGCGCCTCTTTGAGTGGCCCAAACAGGTGATAGTCGCAGGGTGATAAGTCTGGACTGTATGGGGGATGTTCCATTGGTTCCCAGCCAATTTGATCGAGTTTAAGCCTCATAGCGTTCGCCGAATGTGGTCGGGCATTATCGTGAAGAAGAATGACGTTTCTCGCCGGTTTAGATTTCCTTTTCCTAAGAAAAGACTGTTTTGCGGCCTCTAAAACATCGCAATAATATTGTGCATTTATTGTGCGTCGTTGATGGAGGAAATCGACGTGAAAAATTGATTGTCGATTGATCGTCGATTGATTGTCGAAAAATACAGTGGCCATTCCTTCCCGGCCGACGATCGTGATTTGGCCTTCAGAGGCGCCCTCTCTCCCCTCTTCCGCCACTCCATACTTGCCTGTTTCGACTCGGCAGTGTAATGGTGAACCCATGTTTCGTCACAGGTGACAATCCGGTTTAATAATGCCTCACCATCTCGTTCAAATTGGGTCAATAGTCGCTGGCAAATCTCCAAACGATTCCGTTTGTGAACGTCGGTCAAAATTCGTGGAACCCACCTTGCAGATACTTTGCTGAGTTCCAGGTTTGATGTAACGATTTTTTGAACGCTACCATAGCTCAACTGGGTTCATCTGCAATAAATCGCAGCGATATACGTCTGTCTTCGTCCAGGAGCTTCCGAACAGCATCAATGTTTTCGTCCGTGACGGAAGTGGTCGGGCGACGATCGTGGCTGAGGTTTTCTACTGCTTCCCGTCCTTCGGCGAATTCCTTGTGCCAAGCAAAAACGCGAGCTCTTGACAGGGTCCTGTCCCCGTATTAAGCCGTCAATCTACGAAAGATTTCAGTCGGATTGACCCCCTCCTTGGCCAAAAACTTAATAATAATTCTCTGCTCCACGGAAACGTGCACTTCACTCTCACTCATTGTATAGTTTTATACTGAAGGGCCCGAACGGAAATGTTGCCCGTCTACGCCCGTCCCAAACCTCCCAGGCTACCTGAAACCCCACCCTTTAGAGTTCAATGTCCAACGGAAAAGTTTTTAGAAAGTCAGTCTCGTTTATATTTGATCAACCCTCGTAGATGTTAAGGGTAAGGATAAAGGAAGAAAAGAAAAAAAGAAACCAAAAAAGAAGGATAAGGAGAAAAGAAACAATCCTAACAATTTCTCCAGACCTAATCCTGATCATCTTAAGGTAAAAGTTTTGTTAGTCATATACCTGTGTATGAATCATACAGCTGATTAAAAATAGTTGCAATATGATATTCTATCATGTAATGAAATTTTTGCTACATAGTGTAGTGGCACTGAAAGCTATGTTTTATATAAAAAAAAAGTTCATTATACAGGATGAATATTATACAGTATACAGTATGGAATATAGCTTATAACTGTTACAATTTTAGTTTCATTGAAAAACTTGGCAAATTATTGTAAAAGTCATTTTTTTACCATATTTGAACCAAAATCAACCAAAATTGCTAACACTTAAAGGCCTAAGTGGTGTGAAATATTTCTACATATTGAAAGATGCTAAATCAGATTTGACTGGTTATGACGATAGAGAAAGGAGTCAAGAAAAGGTATGTGATTTATCTAATTTAATGAAAAGAAAAAAATCTCCCAGTCCACTATGATAACAATTTGAAATAAGTAAACTTTTTTTTGTAAAACTTAAGGATAACAATAAGTAAATAATTTGTTTTTTCACATTCTGTATAGGTGAAGATAGATGTTTTCCAAATTAAAATTATGTAACAATAAATTAGTAAGTGTATAAATGTATGTTGTTTCTGTGTTGTCGACCACAGAATCAATGTCTACATTGAATTAGTTTAATGTTTAAAAGTAAGACAAATGTTTTTGGAATTAGTTTTGTAGCTTCAAAATTTAAAAAAAAGAAAATATCTCAAACTAATTAGACTACTGATTTTAATTAAGAAGGAAAAATTTTGCTTTGTAAGCTGTTATTTTAATACTGAAACAAGCTAAATAAATTTTGCTCCAGTTAGTGGTGTGCTTGTAGCTCAGTTTGTAGGACAGTGGGCAGGTTACTAGAACTTAGAGACCTGTATTCAGATTTTGGCTTTTATAGTATGTTGCATTGAATATATATTGTCATTTAGTCTAACTGGAATAAATAAAAGTATTGCCTCTCTCCCAGGAAATAAATTGTTTTGAATTTCTAATGATTTCAGGTTACTTTTGATTTTCTCAAAACGTTTTGTAAAATTAAATGTTTTAAAAATATTTTGTTTAGTTTTCTGTTTTTTTTTTGATCGTTGTTTAGAACTGGGTTTTTCTGAAAAATAGTAATTTGTAAGAAAATTTGTTTATTGCTTTTGCAACACTTATTTTCACTAATTTTCATTGATGATCTCCTTCCTATAAAATCCTTGGAAATTGTGTCAATAAACAATATGTTATTATCAGATTCTCACATCAGATTTTTGAATTTGCTCCCAAAATTTTCTTGCACAATCAGTTAAATTTTTTAAGGTATGCATCAGCAGCAGTGTTATAAATCAAAATTTTAACAATAATATTTTAAATAATATAAGAAATAAATTTAGTTCACTATATTTCAACTATTATATTATAATTTTAGTACTCGCTAGAAAATTCAGCTCAATTTCCCAAAAGTTAGTACCTGATCAATGAGTGTACTGTAGTATTGGTTTTTTTTAGCAAGTATAAGTCCGTGACCTCAGTGTAGATTTTAACAAAGTCTATAAATTTGAATATTGGTTGATAATCAAAGCTGTACTGATATTTGGTTGTTTTCAGGTGAAAGGCAAAGATACTCCTAATTCAAAATATGCTGACAAACAGAAGGTGAGATTCAATCAGTAAATTACTGTAGTTCTTATTTCTCTTTATGTGATGCATGCATTATTTCAAGTATTTATTGCTGCATCTTATGACACCTGACAAACTACCTAGGTTGTTTCAATCATGGTATGAGGGTTTCAGACTAATATATATCTAAGGGTATAAGGGTTTCAAAGCTAGTAATATATATCTCAGGGGTTCTCAATATGAGGTGTGTAGGAAAATGTTAAAAGTAGGCATATTATGAAGACAAAAATCGTTTAATCTTAAAAAGTTTTCTTGTAAAAAAAATAAATATGATATAAATAATTCTTAATCTAAGCATAAATAATGAAACTAATAAAAGAGTAGTATATTTTAACATAATCAAGTCAATAATTTTATTTAGTATGAACAAGATTGTACTATTTACTGAAAAATTTTTGATAGCCCGAAATCACTTGTAAAAATGGTTCCCGTTAATTCATTAAACAGAAATATTGTTAGTACAAATGAAGGCGCTTGGTGTCAAAAAAATGTGTCAAAGAAGCACATACCCTAAAAGGTAAATAACACTTGTTTTAGTTATAAAAAATAAGAAAGAAAAATCATAAACTTAATAGATTTTCACTATGTTTAGCATTTTCACCTTAGTATAACCTAAATCAGTTAGAAAAAATTGATTTTAAAGAAATTTATGGTTTAGGAGTTAACTCCTTTGTTTTTTCTTAATTTAATCTCCAAACGCAAATATCCAGATAGTATCATGAACCGATTTTCAGAACCTTGGCCAGTTTTGGGGCTTTTTGTTCAGTAGCTTTTGAATATTTTTTTGAGGGATATAAGAATATACAAGCAAGTCTGTGTAATAGTTCAAAATATGAATTTTTAGTGCAATATCTACAACAAAAATTTGATCAGGTTTACAAATAAACCATAATTTTAAGTTTTAGTGCAATATATACAGGAAACAAATATCAGTTATCAAGTAAACAAAATTTTGAATTATAAAGGTAAATTTGAATTGTAAGTTTGTCTGAAATCCGTGTAGGTCACTTAACTTAAGTTAAACTAACTATAATAATAACTGTTTATAATTATCAAATATTAACTGCTTACTTTTTTCAACAGAAACAGAAGGAAGACGAGGCCTTGAATCCATTACTTTATGGCAATCAAAATGTGAGTATAGAAATTTACAAATCACACTACACTTGCTTTTCACTAATGTAGTGTACTCATTAAATAAACTACATATTTAATGTAGTGATTTAACTAAAGTAATCACATCAACAAACACAAGTGAACATGTTTATATTCATTAATTAAAAATCTTAAAACATTAGAAAAAGTTAACATTTTTATTTTTTAAATTTAATTAGAAATATGAACGTGAATTCTAACCACTATCAGGTTCATTTTTAATCCTTTTTTATTCAGTTTTTATGATTCTTATGATAGTGAAATCAGATTTTTTTAAATAAAAGTTTAAAAAGTCAGAAACTTTTTGAGGTCTTGAATGGCACAACTTTGAAATGTGTGGATGGATTTCACCAAGTAACGAACTTACCAAACTGTTGTGAAAATCATTTTTTGTGCCAAGTTTGAATCAAATAGAAGCAGATTTACTAACACTTGAGTGTCTAAATCTGAAATATTTTTACATATTTGAAAGATGCTAGTTTGGATTTGTATCTAGAAACAGTTTTAACAAAACAGAGGTACATTGAATTTCAGTCTAATTTGTATGTAATCTACATACAAATTTTAACAAGTTCTAAAACTAGGTCAGGGCTTTTGATCAGTGCTTATTCATAGTTCCTGATATGTATTTTACCAATAAATCATTTTCCAATGGAAATTCATTAATTTATAAAACTTGTAGCTTTTTAAATACATAGTTTCTGTTTATAATCTTTTAAATTTAAGTTATATACTTATTAATAAAGAACTTTTTATTTTGCAGCTATTTGCAGTAAAAAAGGATTCACTTCATCCAAACCCTGAAGAGGTATGTTTTCAATATTACTTTACTTTCTTGTTAACATTCATTAATTATATAGAGTAAGGTTTCTTTGTTTTATTGTATGTGTTTTGATTGTTATTTTAGTTATTCACATTGTGTTGGTGTGAATTTGAAGTTTAATTTAGTTCAAAAACATTTTCTTACATAATACATAGTAATAATCAAGATTTATGTTTTCTGTTAACACCAAACCCTAGCCTAACTGTCTTAAAATATAGACATTAAAAAAAAAATCAAGAACTAAGAAATTCAGGAAGTTGAAATTTTGCACAAATGTTATTTATAGGTTATAAAATGGTTCTAAAAAAATAAAACAGCCTATAAGTGGGGTAAACAATGGATTCACTAGTAGAGCATTGATAGGTTATGCACTGCTACCTAGATATGATAGAAACTGTTGAAAAACCTGGAATAACTAAATTTTGGGAACTCTATTTTCTTCACAAAACATAATTTAAAAAAAACAACTACTGTGCGACATTTATGACTTATAAAGTCATCATTATTACTGTGATAAGTGACTTTTATACAGTTTATGTTACTGTAGTATAGTCGATGAAATCTGATCGTCAAATATAATTTTTATTAAAATTTCACTATATAAATTCTGGGATAAATTAAGGAAATGATGCAAAAACATAATATCTTTTTATTGGTTTTAATGATTTTAAGCAAATTTAATTAAAATATAGTTGTTAAGTACCTAAAACATATGGGTTGTTACCTGGTTTGGGAACTATAGAAAAAAACTGGGGCATAATTTCTAAATATAGGACTTATACAATATTGTTCATATCTGAAGATTATTAACAAAACATTTTTCCAACTTTTAAACAATATTAATGTGTGTGTTTTTAAAGTTGTTAACATAATAACACTGATTACTGATTATTTGAAGGAGTTAATTATTTTAAAAATATATTTTTAAAATATATTTTGTTCTGCCAAAAAATGATTGAGTTTTTTAAAAACCTTATTTTTGCTTTTTCACTATTTTGTCATCCATCCTATGCCCCATTGCTTGGATTGTCAATGTCTCTGTTTCTTCACTACTTAGCAATAGTTCTTTATATCTAGCTATACTGGTGTAGTTATTGAAGAACACAACATCGCGTGCAGGACTGTGCGGGCAGTAGGTGCCCAGTACACATTGTTGATGTAAAGTAAAATTTAGGGATTATTTCTATGTTCTCTGTATAGTGTAATTATGATTGTGTACTCTAGCATGGTTAATCGAAATATTTTGACTATGAACTGAATGATTCAACAACTGAATAATCTAAACAACAAGTGTAAAGATTAGGAGGGATGATTTAATTATCACCATGAGATGTCTAAGGGATGTGATGAAAAAAGATTTATTTACGTAATTTAGCATTTGCGATTGACAAAATATAGGATTCCCTGGTTAAGAAGTTAAGAAGAAACTGAAAATTGACTTTAAGCCATAAGGATGAATTCTAATTTCTAACTTTAAGGATGAATTCTAACTTTAAGAAATAAATTTTAATTAAATTCAATTCTTGGTGAAAACTGCATGTAAGACTCATCAAGTTATTGGAAAAAATCCAGATGATGTAAAGCAATTAAAAAAATAAATAAACATGTTACACAACTGTCTTTCTGACATGATGGAAGTGGATATGTACATAATGTTTACATGAGCCGCTATAACTACGTAACAAACCCTCGCAGCCCCATGGGGTTATATGGTATGCTAGCTCAGTATTCCCCATCTATGATGAAGATTTCCAATTTGGAGCTGCAAGGGTTGGTTCTGGAAATATGGGTGTCAAAAGAGGACATCGCAAATATGGATTTCTTATGTCAAGTCAGTGAATCAGCTGATAATCGAGTGTCGAAGCATAACAGTCAAGTTAACGTGTTTAGGCTATCGATTAGAATTTAAAACCATGTATATAGATGACTAGAAATGTTCCAATGCATTACCTTTAAAATAGATTCATCACTTATTTAGGTTAACTAAAAGGATATTAACCCTTAATTGAAATATGTTTGTAATGTGAATTACCAAAGTCAAAGAAAAAACAGTTTAAATAAGCCAAACATTAGTATCTAAGGTGACAAAATAGTTCACTTAAAAATTCATAAATTACCATGTACATAAATGTATCAATTAAAGCAAATAAATGTAAATAACACTTATATTAGTATTATCGAACTGTATAGTTATAATAGTCAAAGTTATGATGCCCGTAGTAGGCCTAGGTCTAAACCAAGCAAAAATGAAAAATATAATTTGAAAATAAGTGTTAGATAGGGAATATACAATGTAAAACCAACAGACATCACCCAGTCAACGACGAGAGGGGACAGTACCTAGTCCAAGGGAAAACCAAATAGAGTGCAAAATGTTACCTAAAGAAATCAAAAACATTTTTTAATTATTAATAAACGAGAAGCTGTTTTTTTTTAAATATAATGTTTTTTTAATGTCTGAAATTCAATTCTAATAGTTAATGAATCATAGCTCCAGATAGTTTAATGTTAAAGTAAAACTAAATAAATATGATGAATTTAAAAGTATTTTATTTTAAATAAAGGTATTTATAGTATTAAAATGTACTGTAATGTTTTCAGGATGAAATAAATGTTAAGGGTAAGGATAAAGGAAGAAAAGAGAAAAAGAAACCAAAGAAGAAGGATAAGGAGAAGAAAATCAATCCTAACAATTTCTCCAGACCTAATCCTGACCATCTTAAGGTAAACGTTTTGTTAACATAAGTAAATAATTATCACACAGCTGATTAAAAATAATGACCACGTGATGTTCTATCATGGTTTGTATTTTTCTTATATCAAACATTGCTTTTAACTACTAAAATTTTAGTTTAATTGAAAAATGTAAATATAGCTACCATATTTTTCTATATGGCTAAAATATTTTTCTTGATATTAAATTTAAAAAAACACTTTATATATACAGAGTGTAACAAAAACATATTTTTTATTAAATGACAATGCATATTTATTATTATATTTCTGGACTCTTCACAATTCTGTTTATGATCTACCAAATATTTTTTTTTTTGTTTTGTTAGATAACCACAGAAATTATTTCTGTTGCCAAGCAACTAGAACTAACAATGGATTTAATTTATTTTCAAACAAATCTTTCTTCATTGATATTTTACCTATCATGTTGAATCTCACTGAAAAGAAAAGGACACAAAATATTAATAGTGATTGGTTTGACAATGGTGAAAAGAGTCAAGGACAAGTGTGATTTAGACTATTAATGAGTTTAATTCAAACAAAAATGTAACTGAGTGCACCATGATAAAAATTTGAATAAATTTTTTTATAAAACTCAGTAATACCAACAAATAAATAATTTATATTTTTTGTTACACCATTTACAAAATAGTTTTTCCAAATTAAAATTGATATTCACAAAAAAATTAATAATAATAAATTTGTAAATAGTTTGAAAATGTATATTGTTTCTGTATTAGTTTCCTACAGAACAAAAGTCTACATTCAATTAGTTCAAAAGTTTAAAAATAAGAGAAATGTTTTTGGAATTAGTTTTGTAGTTTCAAAATTAAAAAATAAAGAAAATACCTCAAATGGGACTATTTATTTTAAATAAAAAAGAAAATATTCTGCTTTGTAGCTGTTATTTTAATATAGATACCAGCTAAATGTAATTTGCTCCAGGTAGTGATGCGCTTGAAGTTCAGTCTGTAGGATAGTGGGCAGGTTACTAGAACTTATACCAGTATTCAGATTTTGGCTTTTGCAGTACATTACGTTGAATACTTAATGTCAATTAGTTTAACAGGCATAAATTAAGGATCTTACTTCTCTCCCAACAAATAAATTATTTTGATCGCATTTAGGTTAATTTTAATTTCTCCAAAAATTTTCGTAAAATAAAATTTCTTTTCATAATTTTTTCAGTTTTTGTTTTTTAACGTTTTTTTAGAATTACATTTTCCTGAAAAATAGTTATTTGTAAGAAAATTTGTTTATGCTTTTGCAACATTTATTTCCACTAATTTTCATTTATGATCTTCTTATATTAAAATCCTTGGAAGTTTTGTCAAAATGTATTTTCACTGAACAATATGTTAATATCATATTGTGCCAAATATAAATTAATACTAATACTGTTTGTCTTGACCAGATAAGTAAACTATACTGCCTTAATAAGGAACAAAGGGTTGAAATTTTTAAAGAAAATGTTGGAAAATGTAAGAAATCCACATTTAATGTTACAAGTTTAGCAGTTCCATGGTTTTTAATAAGTAAGGCTAATGTGTTTTAAATCCATATTTTACAATGAGATCTTTGAATTTGCTCTCACAATTTTCTTACACAAATAAGGAAATATTTTAAGCTATACATCACAAACAGTGTGTAAATCAATTAAATAACAGTGTGTATTAAAAATAAAGTCTGTAAATTCGAATAGTGATAAAACTGTTACTCATATTTGGTTCTTTTCAGGTGAAAAGCAAAGATGCTCCTGATTCAAAATATGCTGGCCAACAGAAGGTGAGATTCAATCAATAAGTTACTATAGTTCTTATTTATCTTTATGTGATGCATGCAAGTATTTATTGCTGCATCTTATGACACCTGACAAACTACCTAGGTTGTTTCTATCATGGTATAGCCCCGCAGAGGGGGGCAGACTAGCTGCACCTATTGAGAGGATTTAGACGTTCCTCGCGGTACACGAGTCTGACACACACTTACATTTACAACACTACACTTTTGACTTTAATACTTTACACTCACACTTACATTTAGGAAGCCATCTCAGTGTGCTTTTCGCTTTAAAATAACAACAACAAAAAATCTATCATGGTATATATATTATATATAATTACAAATACTATAATTATAGTTATATAATTTATAGGTTCATTTTTTAAAATTAAACAGTCTTAAAAGCTAATAATATATCTCAGAGGTTCTCAAACTGAGGCGTGTAATAAAATGTTAAAGGTAGGCATGTTATAGTGGTATAAATTATTTACTGGTAAACAATCCTCTTGTAAAAAAAATAAAATGAATATGATATAAATAATTCTTGGTCTATGTAATAATTAATAAAACTGAAAGAATAGTATATTTTAACAGAATTAAGTCAAAAATTGCAATTAGTACAACTAATTTATACTATTTACGAAAAACTATTCACAAATAGAAGTCTAAAAGTTAAAATCACTTATAAAAGGATCACTGCATCATTATACAGAAAAATTATGAACATTGATTGCTATTGTAAAGAAGCATGGTCTCAAAAATGTGTTTCAAAGGAGCACATGTCCTAAAAGATTGAGAATCCTTGCTTTAGCTATAAAAAATAAGAAATAAAAAATCATAAACAGTGGATTTTTATTAGCGTTTTCACAGTAAAACCTAAATCAGTTAGATAAATTTGATTTTAAAGAAATTTATGGTTTAGGAGTTAAGTCAATTTTTTTTCTTAATTTAACCTCCAACTGCCAATATTCAGATAGTGTGATGTACCGATTTTCAGAACATTTGCCAGTTTTCTGGTTTTTTGTATAATAGCTTTTGAATATTTTAATGAGGGATTGAAGGACATACTAGCAGTTTTGTGTAATAGTTCAAAATTTGACTTTTTTGTGAAATATATACAGCAAAAAATGTTCACGTTATAAATTAAACCCAAATTAGATGTCTTAGTGCAATATCTGCATTATAGATTTGATCAGGTTAGCAAGTATACGAAAATTTGAAATTTTATTGCAATAACATAGCAAAACAATTGTACAGCTTATCAAGTAAACCAAAATTAAAATATTTAGTGTAATATCAACAGCAAAATGTAGATCAGGTTATCAAGTACACCAAAATTTGAAGTTTTATTGCAATGTCAACAGCAAAAAATTAATCAGTTGTCAAACAAACAAAAATGTGAATAATAAAGTTAAAGTTTAATTGTAAATTTGTCTGAAATCTGTGAATGTAAGTTAACTTAGTGATTAAAGTTACTATATTCATAACTGTTTTTAATTATTAAATATTAACTGCTTACATTTTTCAACAGAAACAGAAGGAAGACGAGGCCTTGAATCCATTACTTTACGGCAATCAAAATGTGAGTTTAGAAATTTACAAATCACATCACACTACGTTTTACTAACATAGTTTAAACTCATTAACTAAACAACTAACTAATTAACTAAACTAAGCACATCCTCAAACACAAGTGAACATGTTTATATTTGTAATTAAAAATCTTAAAATATAAGAAAAAATTAACATTTTAATTTTTTAAATTTTATTAGAATTTGAAAGTGAATCCTAAACGTTATCAGTTAATTTTTAATCTTTTTTATGCAATTTTAGTGTTTATTATGATGGTGAAATCAGATTTTAAAAAATAAAGGTTTAAAAATTCAGGAACTCTTTGAGGTCTTGAGTGGCACCACTTTGAAATGTGTGGATGGATTTCACCAAGTAACGAACTTACCAAACTGTTGTGAAAATCATTTTTTGTGCCAAGTTTGAATCAAATAGAAAAATTTGTTAACACTTGAGTGCCTAAGTCAGAAATATTTTTACATATTGAAAGATGCTAGTTTGAATTAATTTTGTATCTATAGAAACAGTTTTAACAAAACAGAGGTACATTGAATTTCATTCCAATTCGTATGTGAATCTATATACAAATTTTAACAAACTCTAAAAATTAGTCAGAGCTTTTCAAGCGCTTGTTCATAGTTTCTGATATGTATTTTACCAATAACTCATTTTCCAACGAAAATTCATTAAATTATAAAACTGGCAGCTTTTTATATACATAGTTTCTGTTTATAATTATTTAAATTTAAGCATATAGGCTACTATTAATAATAAAGAACTTTTTATTTTGCAGCTATTTGCAGTAAAATATGATTCACTTCATCCAAACCTTGAAAAGGTATGTTTTAAATATTACTTTATTTTCTTGTTGACATTCTTTAATTATAAAGAGTACGGTTTCTTTGTTTTATTGTATGTGTTTTGTGTATGTATGTGTTTTGTTTTATTGTATGTTTTTTTTGCCGCCTCGGTGGTCTAGTGGCTAGCGTACTAGACTTTCACCCCCGAGGATCCGGGTTCGATTCCCGGCGAGGGCTTGGCATTTTCATACGCTATAAATCATCCCACCGTCTGCATTAGCCCAAGTGTGCACAATAGTCGGATGTTAAAAAAAAAAAAAAAAAAAAAAAAAAAAATGTATGTGTTTTGATTGTTATTTTAGTTATTCACACGGTGTTGGTGTGAATCTGAAGTTTAATTTAGTTCAAAAACATTTTCTTACATAAGACATAGTTATAATCAAGTTTTCTGTTAACACCAAACCATAGTTTAACTGGCATAAAATATAAACATTAAAAAAAATGAAAAATTAAGAAATCCAAGAGTTAAAATTTTGCGCAAATGTTATTCCCAGGTTATTCAAGGGTTCTAAAACATAAAACAACCTATAAATAAGATAAACAATAGATTTACTAGTAAATTGTAGGTAGGCCATTACTGCTAATTATATATGATAGAAACTGTTGAAAAACTTAAGAAAATTAATGTTTGTAAGACTATTTTATCTATAGAACATGTAAATTAAAAAAAAAAAACGAAACTATGACATGGCCATTATAATTGTTTACTGTTTTAAAAATATCAGGTTTGAGAACAATGGAAAGTAGGTATAATTTCTAAATAAGGACTCATAATATTTTGTTCATATCCGAAGACTGATAATCTAATTCAGTGTTACCAATTTTTAAATAATAGAGTATGTGTTTTAACTAAGGGAAACACTGATTACCTTTTATTTATTTATTTTACTCAAACTGTATACACTAACATTAATTATTAATATTGTCTTCTAGTTGAGAATGGTAGAAATTTTTAAAAAAATATTATTTTTTTACAGACAGGGAAGAAAAAGAAAAAGGACGAAGGTTTGAATCCTTTACTTTACGGAAATCAAAATGTAAGTATAATAGTTATAAAATAGTGAAACAATTTTGTTTTACTTTACAATGTGTAGGTATTGCATTAATTTGCTGTTGCCGTAAGATTAAATTGGACAAATGATCATTAAGGCCAAATGTATACTTCTTAGCTATCAAAACTCTATCAAAAACGTTTTTCCTCTATCATGATTTTTACATAAGTTTTCCACCGCACTTGTACATAGAATGAATTCAAAACATCATGTATTGAAATTTTAAGTATTTACTAATCAAATGCAAAAGCTCTGTATAACATGAATAATAGAATTTAAATGGAATTGAGTGAGAAGTAAAAAAGCTCTGTAGCCTTGTAAAGCAATTTTTAGCAGAAATTGAACTGCACATCTCGTAAGCAATGATCCATTGCTTAATTGTAAAACTGTGGTTGGCACAGATGCTTAGTGGGTGATTGTATGCTACAAGGTTGTTGTAGTTGTCAGATGAATCATTTTAAAAATAAATTATTTCAACAATTTGTCAAGGTTTTTCAAGATTTTTAAAAACACTTATTTTTACTGTTTCACTATTTTGTCATCCATCCTATGCCCCACTGCTTGCACTGTTATAATAACTCTGTTTGTTTCTCCAATACTTAATAACAAATATGTTACAGAGTAACAGAGTAACACTACTTCAAATTGTCTTAATTTGTGTACAGTATAGTTTATACTATAGTGTGTACAGTAATCAGTGATCAAACAATTATTTAATGTGTATATACATTATAGATAGTAATATCATATACATACTTTTTTATTTTACATAAAAATACTGTACGTAAAAGTTACCCTGCTAAGAATGTTATTAACAGACAAAATGTTAATAACATCTCTGCGTAAAAATGTTCAGTGTTCATAAGAGATTTGATTTAAATTTTGAAGAAAAATTAAATATTTGTAAAAATTAGGTGTACTAAATTTAAATTAATTTAAATCATCATCTATATTTAATTTAATTAATTAATAAATTTAAAAAAATATATCTAGCTGTATTGGTGTAGTTATTGAATGATATAACATTGTGTGTAGCATTTTGTATTTATGTGAATATTCTAGGCCAGGCATTTACAAAGGCAATAATGACGTACGTCCAGAAAGTAGGTAGACAAGATAAGACTGTATATAGTATATTGATTCAGCGAAGATGAAAAATGTGAACAAAGCACAACATACACAATAGATTTCATTTTATTTAGTATAGCTGATGGCTTGGTGTATAATAGGATATATAATTCACCAATCATTTCAGATTTCTTAGGCTAACAAAGAAGTTGTCTCCTTACAGTACAGCTGCATTATTGCTGACACGTCATTTTGTACGTGTTACTTCAGAATGTCTGTGACTGTTTTGAAATATCTATAGTACAGTAACAATGGCTTTTCACAATTTTTTTTTTTTTTTTTTTTGCTTTGCAATATTATTTTTTTCCTTTCCAGTTGATAAGACATGAATTTGTTGACTAACAATTAGCTAATTAATAAATTTTTACAGAGTAACACTACTTCAAATTGTCTTAATTTGTGTACAGTATAGTTTATACTGTATCGTGTGCAGTGATCAGTGATCAAACAATTATTTAATGTGTATACACATTATAGATAGTAATATCATATACATACTTTTTTATCTCTGCGTAAAATGTTGTGTTCATAAGAGATTTGATTTAAATTTCGAAGAAAAATTAAATTTTTGTAAAAATTAGGTATACTAAATTTAAATTAATTTAAATCATTAACATTTAATTTAATTTAAACTGTTTAATGTACTGTGATTTTCCATTATTTAATTTTGTATCTGCATTATCCATTCCGATCTCATTATTGCAAATAATTGAGTTATCTGTTAATAACATTCTTAGCAGGGTAACTTTTACGTGCAGTATTTTTATGTAAAATGTGTGTACGCTATTGTATTGTTTCTAATAAGTGTAACCATAGTAATACAGGTAAAAATTTACCTATTACAGTATACAAAAAACTTTAAAGTGTATCTAACATGTTTTATTAATAAAGTCTGTAGGCCTGTTTGTTTTGTGAATCCGGGTTGATCTACCACTTAATGAGAATTGTAAAACAAGTAATTCTCAATGTGATAACAATAACAGGCTAATACAATTTTTAAGGTTTTAGAAAAGAGGTTTACAAAAATTTCTGTTTTACCTTCACACATAACTTGTATTTTCCCAATAACACTTTTTCCTCAAACCAGAGTGATTAGACTTTCACAAGCTATACTTGTAGGTCTGTAGAGATTCATGAAAACTGTTGATACGAAACAATTTTGGTTGCATATGAATTTAAGAGCAACTTTATGAATAGAAAACTTCATAAGATTTCTTTGAATCAATCTAATCACGTCTTTATACATCAACTTTATAACATCAACCCGTGATGGTTATGTATGGACATGTCTTAATCCACTTAAACATTTGGATGCAGGTAACTTCCACATTATTCTGTTCAATGTGTGTATGAACTTGTTTGTTCCAGCTGTTCAGTGCAAACCATAATGACTACATCAAGCTCAGCGACATTCATGTGAGTACACCATCATGACATTATATTATACTTCTTTACCGTGAGCTAGTGATGGACGAACCATTATGTAACTTTAGATATATCTTCAAGACAAAGTAAAGTTGTAGGGGTGATATGAAGAGATCTTAGAGGCTGAACAACTGATTCGGTTTTGTTAAAGTGTTGAATGTTAAAAACATTTTCAAAAGTCATGCATTCTTAAAAGTCCTAACGTAAAACAAAATGTACTTGGTTTATTTGCGTTAGTTGAAACTACTTGATCTGTTTTTGCCTCTTTTATTAGAGAGTCTATTTATTGTCATTATAAAAATTATAAAGAAAGTATGGTATTCAACAAAAATATTGATTTTAAGATATTGAGAGAAATATCCTTTCTCAAATTCTATAATTTCAAAAAGTGTTTTTTTCTTGAATGTTTGTCTGTCTGTCTTAATTCTGTAATGAAATTTATCATGTATTTTGCCCATATTTTGAGACCATTATTATTTTTTTTCTCAAAAAAAACTGTTTAGCTTGTAATTAGCACCTCTTCAAATCTCCTATAAAAATAATATTTAAATGTAGTCTATAAATAACCAAATAAAACACATGGGTCACTGAATACCCAAACAATTTTTTTCAAGAGCTATATATAAAAAATAATTAATAATTGACCTAATTTTGTTAAGATGAATAACGTCAGTGTACCAAGTATGAAATAAATAAAATATAGGTAGCAGTAAATTTAGAAAAAACAAAATGAATTACATAGGCGTTCTTTTTAAAGAAATTATTAAGAGCAAGAAGTTTGTGTAATGTTTTTTCCAAAATCAGCTTTTAAATTGTTAATTTTACACATAAAAGCCATATATTGTATCAATTACAAGTGCATTCAGTGTCTTAACACTATAGAAAGGTAGCGTTCAAGAAACTTATGGTATGGGTAAACTATATATTACCGTATCAAACTATACACATATATTTGACGTATAGTTCAGAAACGTATGATATGATCTTTTGCTAGTTCTGCTGTAAAATGATATATTTTTTTTTTTCTATTATTTTTATTTATTTCAGTTAAATTCAACATTTTAAAAACACTAGGCACTAATTTTAAAAAATAAAAAAAACTTATAAAAAACAAAAATGAAAAGAACATAGTTTTTATAATTTCATGATTAAAGTTTTATTAATATATTTTTCAGCTTAAAGATGTCTGTGCTAGTTTTAGTTTAATATATTGTTTAAAAAATAAGGTTAAAGTAATGGTTATACTAAAATTAACTAAAACTTCTTAACATTAAACATAAGGTATAAAAGGAAAAGGAGTATAGCAATTTTTTTAACTGCATTTGGGGCAAACATTTCTTTCATGTTTGCCTCAAATAGTTTTGCCGCCATTGCTGTGAACTTTTGTCATCTCTTTTTCCTGACATCGCAGAAAACACAATACTTCCTTGCGCCTCTCTAGTCGGGCATTGGAACAACTGGTTTTCTTTGGCTGAAGTCGCCTACGACCTTCTCTATTGTCGTTCTTAAGTCACAGCTTATACTTTTTTCATTGAGTCGTATTTCTTGCCAAAATTTGATAAGTGTTGTGAAGATCTAAACAAAAATCTTGCCTTGACAATGGCTCATTTCATTTGTTCTAGAAACGTCTGTATTTTTTCAAACAAAATCATGTAAAACACACAAAAACGTTTCAATAAAAAAATGTATGTATACCAATGTTATAGAGAGTGATTACCTATAATAATTCCATGAATAAAAATTGAAAAAAACGAAGTCCTGTAAAACACAAAAATTTCACAAATAAATATATAATACTGTTATATAGGTAGTGACATAAAATGAACGTACAATAAAATATGCTTAGATGGTAGTGACACATCAACCAGACGTCTGACTTCTAGAAAAAAAATAATTACAGGAAAAACTAATCACAAATACACCTACTCACAATGCTAGCTGGCCATCAACTAACTACCTAATGCACTGATAAGAGGAGGAGGGATTTGAGTGATTAAAAAGGATTAAAAAGATTTGTGGTTATTTATTTCATACACGTCAATATGATGTACACCACCTTTCTAGGGTTAAAGGAAACTTACTTATTTGTTCTTACTTTTTACAAATGAATATTGAGACAAAAAATCATTACCATAGTAACTGCTGCAATGGAATTTTCCTGATATGTTTCTGTATTTACTTAAAATAAATTTTGTAAGTTTGCATTCAATTGTTTTTATTCAAATTGTAAACTGTTATTAAAAAATCAATTTAAAACTCTTCTTTTAAATTTTCTGCATTTTAATCAAAGCCATATGTATGTTTAATTTTGAAATGTGTTTGTTTCAGTCTCCTTTTGCAAAGCCACCGTATGGAATTCCTATCGATAGTGAAATTAAGGTATGTTATTTTGATAAAGTATTTATTGGTAGTTAACATGTTTTTGTATGACAAGCTGATGTTATAATTATTTTATTAAGAAGTAAGAAGATAAATAGTATAACGTTCTTTCATTAAACAGCCTTTGGTACTCTAAAAATAATAAATTTATGTGAAAAATAATATTGCTAACCAGCAGACAAAAACAATATAAATTTCTATTTGTATTTTACTGTCATAAAGTGGAAATTTATTTATCCATACATGTTCTGAATGATAATTTTTTCCTGCAAATGTAACATAAATCTTCAATATCTTATGTTGTTCATATTTTTTAGACAGGATTTATATGCACTAATAATTGTAAAGTGTAAAGTCATTACACAATTTAAAAAAAAAAATATTGTGAAGTCAATCCTTTCCCCAGAAACTGTCCATAGTTTACAATGTGCAACCCTGATATACTGCGTCTGTGGGAATCGGTGAAAAATAATAAAATGAAAGTTTTTGGGTACAATCTACCCTTGGGGTCTGATTGTCATCGAGAAGAAGTAGTGGTTACCCAGGCATTTTCCCTTGCTTATTCGTGGACACCTGATGGGATCTAGAGATCTACCACATTGTGAAACACCAGTCTATCACATTGATAGATGTAATTTATGATTGTGATGGTTTTAGAAATATGTGTCAAACATGTGGAATTAGCGGTAGTTTCCGTGAGATATTTGGAGATGATAACTTGGCCATGAACTACGTGCTAACCTTATTGCATTGTGTGATCATATTTGATAAAATTTAATTTTCTTTCGCTTAAATACAGAACCACTTTGCAGCCCTATTGTATTTTTACAAAAATACAACTAGAATAAGTTACTATTCTATTGTAACTCTTAATTTATTAATTTTAATTGTTAATTATTTTTAGTATTGTTACAATTGTATAGATTTGTACACTGTTATTTGGATGTTACATATTATTCAAATGTTTTTTAATTGTATTAATGCATTAATTGATAAAACAACAATAAAAATCACAATGCTAACCAAAACAAACTCCAGAACAAGTACAATCACTGTCAGCTATGGGACAGTGACTAACTCCACTTAAGTAACAATCAGCTGTTGATATAGTAAAACTTCTCACTTCAAAATAACGGATTTTTTTTAAATTTTCAATAAATAATTGTCTATTTGTCTTCTGTTATCATGAGAAGAATGCAATATATCAAGTTATAATGGTGATTAGAGCAGATACTATCTTTATCTTATTTGTATTCAGAGTTTAATCATGGTTACACAATACTGGAGTTAGTTTTATTTGTCCAATCCTTTTTTTAGGTATGAGAGTAAATTTTATTTATAGATTTAAACATGGATACATCAATGTTTTTGTCTCGTATATTTTTGGTTGTGATTTTCTCATGTTATTCATTTGGCAAGGTTAGTTTATTATTATTTTAGAAAGTGTTTTGAAATGTTTCAATTTTTTTTTTTTTTGTTTTTCAATTTTTCAAAAATCCAAACAAATGAATAATAGAGTAGGTTTCGTATTTAAATTTGGACATAATTATTGTTTATAAATGTATAATATGTATATATATTATTATTATGTTACTTTTTAAATGTTTATAATTATAAACAACATTTCTTAATGTCTCACTTATCACTAATTCTCACACTTCCCATATTTAGAATATGTATTTCTTATTTAAATTAATTAGGAATCAGTGAAATGTTTTATTCCAATATTTTGTCATTAAAAGGATAATTCACAAAACAACTCTTGATTTGTAATAATGGTTGCTGTAGTAATACAACAAAATCATTAAAATTTACAATTGGTTGCTATGGTAACAAATTCAGAGAATTAAAATTTAGTATTGTTTGCTATAGTAACAGATTTGAACAATTAAATTTTTAATATTTATTGCTATGACAACAGTTTAAAAAAATACATTTGAAAAAATCAAGGCCATAGAAAGCAAGTATAACAAGAGTGTTAGCACACAGTCAGGCAGGTGTTCCCTCTATTAGAAATTTATACGTATGACAGTCATAAAGTAATTATATTTTTATGTAGTTGGTCTGTTTTTAAAAATCTTGGTTATACAGAACATAAATTGTTGAAACTGTTGACAATTAATACAACAAGCATTAATAATGATAACCTATAATACCACCTTCTGTATTTACATGCTTTTACTTTCTAAGGAACTATACTTGATAAAACCTTGATAAAAATACTTGATAAAAACTTAGTTAAAAAAAAAAAAAAAAAAAAAAAAAAAACAGCCGGGATTGTAGATAAGATTCTAACACTCCTTTGTAAAATCTGTTGTCAAGACAGGACATTGTGTGTTAATCACAACACCCAGAAAGTTTGGCAAATAAACAAACCTATAAATGTTAAAAATGTTTTTCAAAACACTCAATGAAAAATTGGCAAAACTGAAAATCGTTCACAAAGATGAAAATTTACAAAGAAATATTATTAGTTTTTTAAGAAAAAGTTGGGATTTTTTTAACCTCAAAACCTGTAACCTGTTTTGAACATGTCTTGTAGCAGTTAAAAGCATTCTATGAGAAAAACTATAAAGATAGTTTTTCAGTACGACAAAGCAATCATGTTTTGGAGTTATAAAATTAGTTTTTTAACAAAATGGACATGTTCAGCCCAGTAGGAACGTATTTTTGAGATATTTTCTAAAGGCGGTGTTGTTAACACATGGCATAAAGAATGAAATAAGGGTGATATGTATGGAAGTTGATACAATATTTGTTATACTCTGTAAAGACTACTATATAAATAAGTGTTATCAAATAAAGAGATTATGTGATGTTATAAACAATAGTATCCATAGGAAAATGTGGAAATTTGTGAAAAGAGTGAAAACTTTGGTATAAGTACACTTACTTACTAGTTAAGTAAACTTACTAAGTACTAACTAAAAATATTTTCAAATTCATTTTAAAGAGGGTAAAAACCACAAAGGTACTGAGCCAAACAGACACTATGGAAAAACCAGAGATCAACTATATTTTTTTTACATAATTTCAATTCTGAAGGTATAGAGTTTTACAAACTACTGTATATTTTATTAATTAAGTTAAGTTTATTTATTAAAGGTTTTTACACAATGAGATGTAAAGTATTTTAAATTTCATGTTTTTTGTATAGTTAAAGTTACATGTCTCCATTTTTAGTTATATGTTTACATTTTAAGTTCCATGTTTTAAGTGTTATGCCTATGTTTTAAGTTCTACACTTTAAGTGCCATACATATGTTTTAAAGTGTTATGCCAGTGTTTAAAGTTCTATGTTTTAAGTATCACACATTTTTTAAGTTTCATGCTTTAAGTGTACATACCTATGTCTTAAGTTCAACATGTTAGTGTCATGCCTAAATTTTGACATTAATTTTTATATTACAATATTATTTCATCTGTGGCTGGACAATTGCAGGAAACAGCTGCTGGTTATGCCTAGCAGAGATTGATTTAATTTTGTGTTAATGCATATATAATATTTCTAGTTTTTGGTAACTTTAAAACTATGAACTTCATACTAAAAAAAATTGATTTTGTTAATAGCTTAAAGAAGTTTGTTGGCCAGCGTTTCAAAGTGGTTGCAATTAAAAATATTAAAAAAATAACCTCAATTTTACACTTCTTGAACATCTGTTTTAACGTCATAGTTGTCATTAAAATACAGAAGTACCTTAAATGAAAATATGAAATGTTTTTTATGCAAATTTGAACCTTGTTCAAATTTAGGTACAAAATTAAATGTTATTAAGTATTACTTAAATTCTTTAAATACTTAGAAAAGTCTAGAAATTTTCTGCAACAATGTATAGTATGTTATGTTATTTCAGTTAATGTATTGTTTCAGGTTTACAGAGACATGCACGAAGCGCCTAGTCCTGTGTTTTATAAAAATCTAAACGTAAGTTTCACGTACTTTAAAAAAATCAAATCACTTTTTTTCTTAAACATTTTATTTTACATTTTCTAAACAAATCAGAAAAAAATAATGCATGCTTATAAAAAAATATGATTTAGCCATTTTATAAAATCCTGTATGAAAAAATTATAATTAGTCAGTTTGGCAAACTTAATTTTTTGGTGTGTTCCCATTAGAGGCATTCTGAACTATATAGCATTATATTTATGGAAACAATTAAAATTGGGGGGATAAAAAATTTGAAAAAAATGCAATATTAAATTTCCTTATAATTTCAATAGCCAAATTATAAAAAAAGTAATAAAATATCTTACACTTAAAATTCAAGTAGTAATCAAGTGCTTTTTGAGTTATGAATTTTTGGAAATCTAAATTTAATTGTATAAAAGCATTTTGAATATTTTCTCAAGTTCCAAGAAATTATTTGAGAGAGTTTAAAGCACAGAGTATGAGATATTATTGCTGTACAATTAGAATAAACTGAAAAATTGGCTGGATTTTGCTAAATATCCGAGATTAAATTTAAAAAAATTAAACTATGATATTATTAAAAATGTGGTATATGCAAACTTCATTAATATTAGAAAAAATATTTCATGTAAAATTATGAACTTATGCTAAGAGGAAAACTATTTACTTGGTTAGTGTTACAAGAAAAACTCTCATAAATAGCGTAAACAATGGTCACACGTCTAGTTTTGTGTAGTGACTTATATTTTCTAATGTGACTTTAAGTAACTGTAAACAGTAAATAAGTTTATTACATGTATATACACTCTAGGGTAATAAGTTTTTTGCACTGTTGTTCAACATGTCAGTGCATCATTAGAATTTTTTGTATGTTGCAGGACAAGTATTCAAGGCAAGAAGTAATACTGGAGAAGATGAATTTGTTAAACGTAAGTATCTTCTGGTAGTTAGAGTACCTAGATATCCACCAAGGATATTGTTAGGAAAATACATATAGAATACAAATAATCATTCTGAAATTTATGAAATTTGGCAGTTTTGTAAAGTATCTGAATTATAATTTATAAAAGTTTACTGGATGAAAAAAATTAACAAAATTTCTCACATTCAAATACTTCTGAAAAAATGATGTATCAAAGTTTTTGACAAAAAAAAAAACACAACCCGATATCTCAAAATCAGTTTATCAGGTTTTGTTCAAAATTTGGTGACATAATTATATAATTCAACTCAGTGTACCATATTTCAATTAAAAATTAAAAAAATGTTCAAGAGTAAATAATTGAAGAAATAAATGAACGGCGGTCTTTCATTTAAGAATAATGAGTAAACTGACTGTTTACTTTAATATAGACTAACTGGCTTGTCCTCACACAATTTTAACCACTTCATGGAGAAAAAGCATAAAATTCTCAATAAAGAGTAGGTGCAATAACATATTTCATAAATGTTAGTTACCAGTTAAATTGGTAGAAACATGTCCATGTGCTGTTGTAGAGGACTTTTACTGTAAGGTCTACTGTTCTTTTAACCACTAGTATATAAATTGTGTAATATCAGCAAGTTAAAGTGTTTTGGATATTGTTTTAACTTTTTTTCACAGTTCTATTAATTTTTGTTTCTATTTATGGTTTAAGGCCCTTAAAGAACAGCGAGCAAAACTACGTGCAGCTGCAAGGCTTCATGCTCCAGATGTAAGTATAAAATTAATTTCTTATTAATAAGATATCTCAGTGAAGGCGACTAAAATATTTTTGTTATGTGATGTAAGGTTTTGTATAATAACAGTTTATATTTTTTCCAATCAATGATGTAAATTGTACAAATTTTCTCAGTGGGTCAACAAGCTCAGACAGCAGAATCAGGGTTCAAGTATGAACCCTGTGTCAACTTCCCCTTTGCTGTTCTTACCTCATGAGCCATATCTCATAACCCCACAACCAAAAAGAAGTTTCCAGATAACCCCAGAGATACACCTGAGAAAGTCTTTAACTTCTTCCCAGTCCTAACTCCCTCAAGAAGAAATTCAAAGATTTTTCTAGAAGGTCCTTGCTCCTACCTCTACAGCATTGAAGTGACATTAGAAGCCTTTCTGTTGTATTGCTACGCATAAAGTTTCATATTATTTTTATCTGTTGAGGTTCTGCTTCAAAATGTTCATTCCCATTGGACCATGAGTTCCACTACAATTGGCAAACGCTGATCCTTAGAGTAAGCAACTAGGTCTGGACATTGAGATGTTACAGTGAGATCTGGTGGGAATTCATAATTAACAATTATATTAAGGCAGATGATCCAGTCATGAGCATCTCCTACAATGAAAATGCCACTATCATTGTCTTCTGCCCAGGACTAACAAACACTCTGGCTGGCAGAATAGCTTGTGAACTTTAGGGTTCTCCTACCTAATCCAATCAACAAAGTCGCAATCTCTTCAAGAATAATAAAGACCTGTTATGATGCCAGACAAACTATCCCTTATTCTTCCTCTCTTTTGAGTTACCTTAGAGCATCTGAGTCTCTTTTTTATAGAACTGAAAGTGTGTAAAAATTTAATGACTGTGTTGCTGGATAGGGGTTCTGATTGTTGTTGTCCTTTGAAACAAAGTATCCCAGTTGTCTGAAGTTGCCAGACTGAGAGTTTGAGAATACCCTGTGTTGTCAAGTAATCTTACAAAGTAGGAGGTGCTTGCTTGTCTGAGTCATTGAAAGAAGGTCAACAAGCTTGAACAGCTTGTTTAAATTTAATTAAATTATTAAAGGATGTAAATGAAGCTGTTAAGAACCTAAAAAAAAGAAGTAGTATTGTTATTGTTCAAAAGTCGTTCATAAAACATTCAAAACCATAAAGTCCTGGGATGCATAGGATTCACATTTGTTTGTTTCTAGATTTACTTACGTACTTATGGGCTAAATTTTGAATAAAAATATTAAGGCCGAGGGCCACTAAATGCAGAGTGGAGTTGTGCTGAACAGAGCAGACTACATATTCAAAACCAAATAAATTATTTTTAATATAAGTGCGTTCAGTGACAGCGAGGCCACTTTACTCCACTCAGCTCCGTTACTCAGCAGCCGCGCTTACTTTAAAAACAATTGGTTATGTTTTGATTTTGTAGTCTGCTCTGATGGCACTCCACTCTGCATTTGATGGCTATCCAGCAAAAAGCTAATTTTTTGAAAATTTAAAATGTAAAAAAATGTTTTTTCGGTTAAATAAGTCTTAAAAAATTGTAAATATACTAAATTTCATCAAAACTAAGTAAATATGTTTAGTTACCACTTATCACTAATATGATAAACAGTTATACAGAAAAATAAATACATAAAGAGTACTATTTTAATCAGTTTTCTTGAAAACAGTTTGGTTATTAAAAATCTCAAAATTTAAATTGTCATCAACATAATGTCTACAATTTTGTATTTCATGTGTTGTGAGAGTAAAGTAAAGTAGGGAAAGTAAGTAATTATAGATAGAAATATTTCATGTATTCAATTTAAACTGTAATTAATTTCCCTACATAAATAATTTACTTCAGACTATTTTCGTGCTGTTATTAATTATTCTTTATTTTTTGCAGCCCAATAACTATCAACATCAAATTAAGAAGCAAGATGAGGTAAGTTGAATTTTCATCAAGACTGTTTGTGAATTATGGTGGTGGCTGCAGAATTTGTGATGTTTAGCTTCATTGTGATTGAACAACGTTTTAGTCAGGGAATTTGGGGTCGACGAAAAAAAATCAGGGAATTTGGTTGTGTTTATAATAGTATGATATAACTAGTGGACACCTGTGCTCATTTTGCGGACCAAAACAGCAGACAGATACAAATTTACATAAATAATAAATAATTAAACATAGATTTTAAACTCATTGTTTTCCATTAGTTAATTGGTAAATGATTTATTTATACATTTTGGAAATATGAGCCTTCTTCAGGAGTTCAAGAATGCTCCTGAAGAAAGAAGAAGAAGAAGAGTTGCACCGAAAATAATAAACAAGCTTTCTTACATTCTTATTTGAAATATAAGAAATTAAATAACATCTGTTAACATTAAAGTAACAACAGTTACTACTTGTTGAAAATCCAAATTACTGGCGAAAATCCAAATTAACACTTATCAATAGTCCAAATTAATTAATACTTGGTGAAACTCCAAATTAATAATACTTGGTGAAAATCCAAAATAATACCTGGTGAATATCTAAATTGTAACTTAATAATATAAATCCAAATTAGGTAATAGAAAAAAGTACAAAAGTCTGAATAACAAATGTTTAAAATTTTGCATTGAAGGTTTTTTGCCAAAAATCAATTTTTTTCAAAATCAGATCTGACAATTTTGATCAAATTTAGATTTAATTTGCTCAAATTTTGATGTAATGTAGTTTTTAAACCAAATCAAAAGGTGTAAAAACACCTTTCAGGTGCTGAGTCCTTCAAAACTTTAGTTAGATAGCTATTGAAAAAATCGCTCCTTATTTCTTTAAATGGATCAGAAAATTTCAGTAAAATTTTGGTCAGTAATACAATAAAATAAATTATATGAATATTCTATAGCTCAAGAGAGTGTACCAAATTTTAAATAACAATTATTTGTGCTGTTGTTTGACAGTGAATGTAAAACAAAATAAATTAAAATATACCATAAACTAGCACAAAAAATGATAGCTATTTAAATTTGTTTTTTTTTTTGATACTTATGTCTACTCTCAAACAATTTTTGTTTTCAAATTTGTACGTCATTTGAGTTATGAATATTCAAAAATGATTGAGATTTCAGCAAAATCTGATGAACCAATTTTGAAGAAATTTGGTTTTTTTTTTTATAATGAACCAGATTTTTTGGTGTGAAATAATTGAGTGTAAAAAAGTTTATGTAATATTTTGCACAAATAATTTAAATTAGTATTGTGGAGCTAGTACATAACTTCTGAGGTTACTTACTGTCACCTGTCATTTGAATTTCTCTTTTAATTGATTTACACATCAAATGTTTTGGGCTAAATCATCAATTTTTAGTTATCCCATTAGTATATTTTATTGTTGGCTTTTTATTACACTTCAATATTGAGTTTCTAAATGTGTTTTAGTTTTATAATTAAACACTTCACGTTAGTACCAAACTTTCAATTTTCAAGGGAAAAATAAAATGGAATTTTGCTTTGTTTACAGGTGCCTGACCTTAGTCACTTGATTAACAAGCGAGACGTTGTAAGTGTGTCTTTATTAAATTAAACTTTTAATGTTAATATAGATAATGTTAATGTAATTATAAAATATTATTTGTGCATTTTCTCAGTATCTTAGAGTAATTTTTTTGTGTAAGATAATTTGTTCATAAATTTAAGGAAAACATTTTAGTGTAGAGAAATAACTCACTGAAAAAATTTCTTCTAAAATCTATTTAATTTGATAGATTCAAATTTCTTTTAAAGAGTAACTGAAAATTTTTTAAATATAGTGATACTTACTTTTTGGTAGAAGCATCCAATGTTATAATTTTAAATTAATGTTTTGGTTCATATTAGTAAGTTGTTCGTCACCCTAAATTTTCTTGCAAACCAGGATTCCATGTTACAGCGTCTCAGTATAACTGGGAAGCGCGAGTTCCATTGGTAGGTTGGTAGGATAGCGAGCCATTAAAATTTAGTTATTATTGTTATCCTTTCCTGTATTGTATATCAATCCTCTGTTGTCTTTAGTTTAACTGGTAAAGACATTGGTTGATTGACTGGATGTTAGAAGTGTTTCTTCGGATGTTAGTGGGGCGATCTGGTGACCCCTGGCATCATGTTCAAAGAATCTATTGTCAAACAATGCCAAGTGGTAATATTTCAGTAAACCAGTTCTCTCAATATAAGTTTGAGCAGTTCTTTAACTCATTCAGCAGAAAGCCGTTGGGTTCCTGGAAACAAAATACCCTTTACCATTTGCTACAAAGAGCTTCACAATTATAGATTGTGTGACCTGTACTTTGCTCACCCATCTTGCTTAGCCTATAAAGAGTTTTTCTATGGTTAATTCCTACCCTGTCCAAATACACCCTGAAACTACAATGTCCCATATTCAGTACTATGATTCTCTAAACAGGCCCCCCTAAGTCTATCTAGAAGACCTCTTTCATTAGGTATTCCATGCTAAAAGTCTGTCTTCCTTGTTGGAGTACAGTTTTCCATCAGTCCTGTTGTCACAGCAATATAAGGGCTGTTTTCATGCCAAAGGTTTGATCCCAGAGAGATGTCTGCTTCTAAATTTAATTTAAACTTTATTTGCTACCGCCTCCTCTTTTCTTACTTTGTACTTTTGAGCTTCTTATTATAGACTGCCGATGACCTTACTGATTTGAGATGTTTGACTCCTTCTCTCACTTCTTCAGTTACTGGTTGGGTAGGTCCCCACAGTCTGTTGTAGTTCACTGCTTGTGTGTTCCATGTGTTTAGGTTCTGATTCCTCCTGACGTGTTGGAGATTGAAATGGATCAGTAGCTACATATTAACAAGATTCAAATACTCTTCTAGCAGCCTACCCTCTACAAGGATTATAGTGGAGTACCCTAAAGTAAAAATTTTAAACCACAAACAATTATAAATATAATTCCCAATACCTTACACTCTGTCAGCTTAAGTCAAAGTTGGTATCTTTTGTGATTATGAGGCCACATACTGGCCCTTGAAAGGATTGTTGGGGTTTGTTGAGGGCATTTTTATATACCTCGAGTTCACTAAGTGGTTTACAAATCAAATATAGTTTTCGTACAATTGACATTTTCTACTCACATGTTCATAATGTCTTAAAATTTTGTGACGTAGTTAATATTCAATGTAGTCTCACTAATCTGACCTAAACTGGACGTGGATGGGTCGAATTAGCGGGAAAGTCGAATTACAGAGAACCATTAAAAAAGTTTAAAAGTATTGAATTGAATGTATTACATTAAAGAACTTTGAATTACATATACTATTACTAAATACATTGTACAGCTCACATGAAATAGCCCACAGAATCTCATTACAGTAATAAAATGCAGTAGGCCTATGTGAAATCATCAAACTTGATGAATTTTGTTTGTAATTTAAAATTACAACAAACTTGATCAGTTTGTAATTGTTTTTTGTTTACCAACTGTTTGACGTTTTCTCGCCACTACGTCTCGCAATCTCATGAGAAGTAAAATATCATTTACCTTTTCGAAAACAGCGAATAAATAAAATACGTGAAACGTTACGAAACACACACATAATCAGAGTGCACCCTAAACGTCAACTCTTCCACGAATCTGAATTGATACTAAAAGACAGAAACGAATGAACAGAGCAGTTATAAGGGTGGTCAAACCCCTCTCTCTTTTGGAGAGAATATAGCTCATCGACTGAGTGTGTAAGTGGCACATAGATGTAAAGGCCTGATATGAAAGTTTCACTCGGGCATCGAAATTTTGGTTTTGCTACAAATATTTTAAATTACTTGAAATATTATTTTTTGAGACTAGTGAAGGTCGGATTAGTGAAGGTCGTACAAGTGGGACTTTACTGTATTTATTATATTCTATATTTTGTTAGTATATTTAATAATAATATTGCTAAAAATAGATATGTGTTAAAATGTTAACAATGTTTCTTAGGCATGGGCCGCAGAACGATTAAACCCAATGCAGTATGGACAAAAAGTGGTGAGTTGAAAAAACATGTTGGGAAGCAATTTTAATATTTTGATTATTGGTAAACTTAACTGTTTTACAAGATGCTATTCAAAAGTTACGAGAATTTCCCCCTACAAATAGAATTGCTTACCACCACCTCATTCAAATTTGTCACTTTGGGCATGGATACAGTGATCCTAGCATTTTCCTGTGATTCCGTGCATCTCTGGATGTCTGCATGTGTAAGTGTTTGAAGAACGTCCCGTGAATCTGCCTGAATATTCTCAATTGTTTCAAAACAACATGCAATCAATTTGAACTTTATTTTGGGGAACAGAAAAAAGTCGCACAGGGCAAGGTCAGGCGAGAAGATGAGTAGGGAATCACTACCACATTTTTGGGAGTCAAGAAATTTCGAATGGCTAGCGATATGTGCGCAGGCACATTGTCATTGTGGAGAACTCAGCTGTAGTTGGAGAACTCCAACTGTTCTGAACACTTGCACCTAATGCTGTCATGTAGCTGCTGCAAAAACTTCACAATAAAATTTTCAATGAACAGTTTGACCATGGGACAGATTCCTTATAAATAATGCCTGTGGTGTAAAAACATGGACTTCACATCGCTGCAAACTTAACATCTTTTTTTTAGCCGCAGTGAAGATGGTAACTTTCACTGACATGACTGCTGCTTTATTTCAGGGTTATAACGGTAAACCCGTGTCTCATCATTGGTTACGACATTGGAGATGAAGTTGGGGTCATCTCTTGATGCAATTTTTAAATTAAGTGCAGACAGCTACATGATGCACTTTTTTTTGGGTTGCTGCTCAGCAGTCTCTGTACAGATTTGCAGCAGTGTATCTCATGCCCAAATTGTCTAACAAGATGCATTACCTGAACCTATCAGCATTTCTACAATTACACAAACATTATGTATTTTTTATCTGCGATTTGCAACAATAGCCTTTTACTCTTTCACGATGTTTTCCGATATTGTGCTTGTCGATGGTCATCCTAAACGCTTATCAACATCGGCATCAACTTCATTGCAGCAAAAAGGTCTTACGTTGACTCACAGCATTTTCACTAATTGCTTTTGCAAGTATGCGATTGTAAGTATACAAGTATGTTGCAAAAGCAGCAGTTTTTTTAAGCTTGCCGCAAAGCTTAATGCAGATTCATTACTCCTTAAAATCTGTCATTAAAAAATCGCCACATCTCTGAAACATAATGTTACACAAACATATGAAACTCAAGAACGCAGCCTGTCACCATCAAAGCTGTTGGCATAGTAATTCACAAAGCGTACCGTTTACCCACTGCAACTGCAGCAGTCGGTCAATGCACAGAATGCAAATTACCTGCACTTTTCGGGTAGTATCTCATATATTTATTTTAATGTAGTGACAGAGCAGGCCTTAACTGGTAGCAAATTTCAACTTACCACGTTAAGAGACAAACCTAAAGAATGTGCATATGAAGTGTGCATAAATCCTTACATGTTTAATAGTTTTTAATGAATCATTGATATAAGTGGAAAATTTTTATCCAGTTTGATGAAAAAATTGTCAAAAAAAATGATTTTATTATTTGCTTGACAAGTTTGTTACTTATAAAAATCTCTTTTGAAACAAATAGATTTTGCTGGAAATTATTGCGAGGAACTTTTATATTACACTTTTTAATAAACAAACTGAGTTCATTGTGAAACAAAATAATCAACTATAATATTAATATAATAATATAACACACACACACACACACACACACACACACACACACATGTATATATATATATATATATACATATATATTTACATTTTTTATTAAGTACCAAATTAAATCATTCACTTCATAATTTAGTGGGATTTGAAAATTTAAAATCTTACTTTATGCAGCTTTTAATGCTTGTTATGATGCTAATATCATCTGGTAATTTCATACAGTGTAAGATAAAAATGTTATGAATTTTATTGTTGTCGTGATTCATTTCTGAATTTTTATTATTAAATATCGAAATGTTCATTTATGTAATGTTTTATAAATTATAATTTTTTTTCAATCACATGAGCACTACATTTCTACATGTGCTAATTTCTTTTACTGTTGCTCTCTTAAATGAATTCATTTTGGTTTCCTTGTTTGACGGAAAACTTATTTTTTATTATATTTTTTTTTTAGATTCCGAAACCTAAACATGGAAAACACTACCATAGGCTTCAGTCAGTAAGTACTTAACAGGTCATTTAATTTTTTATATTGAGTTAAATACTGGAGAAATTTTTAAATGTTTTAATATAATATGTAAAAATATTGAATTAGTAATGATCCAGAAGGCAGCTGGCCTCTTCTTTTATTATGAATGGCTCTCTGTACTCAATGTAATATCTCTCAATATGGATCTGCATCAATCCACAATCAGCACACTTTCATGGTTCCAGAATGAGTTTGCTATGACTTCTCTGTTGTTGAGTGTGTTTTTGAATTATTTTGGTTTGTTTGGAGAGAAACATGAGGCAAAAACAACAATTCTACCATGGTGTTTTGGAAGAATTATTAACATCCTGGCACAACACTATCATTCATGAAGTTTTCAATGTATACACACAAACCTTGTTTTGCAATGCATTTCTGCGCCTTCAGTTTAAAGAAAACGAATGTCACTTAGCACTTCTCAAGTGACTCCATGTGTGTTGAATATGGTCTGAATTGAAAATTTACCAGATTTTTTATTCAGGTCTGGAATAATGTTTGCTGCTATTAATAATAATAATAATTTGTATGTATTAACAAATGAATGTTAATAAGTGCTACTCAGGTCAAAATAGCATTATGAAGTTGAAAGTTGTAGTAGGAGAGCCTACTTCTGGATAATAGGCTACTTCGTAGTAGATGCAGAGGTTGAAAAAAAAGAATAGCCCTTGTAACTATTTCAGTTTTCACAAATTTTGAAGTTTTTGTTACTTCTTTTGCCTTGGTTTTTTAAAATTGATATTTAAAAATTTTAAAGTAATTTTTGTTCTAGCAGTAAAATGTTGCTGAATTAAAAATTTTGGTAACTGTTGAAAATAACGTGTCCACTCTTATTGGAATTAAAAAAAAAATATATGATATCCTGAATATTATAAAGAAAATTTTTTTGTTTGGATTCAAAAATTTTCCTTGATTTTTTAATGGAATAAGGTAGCATTTTCGAAAATTGCTTTCTTTGTTGAAATATTACATTTATATCAGATAAAACAAGATTTTTGACTGAATAGTTTAAATATTACATAAACTATACTTTTGTTTACTTTTATTAAACATTTTACAATGTTTACTAAAAATGATAAAACCTCTTTTTCATTTTGAGGTGTATTTACGAATTATTTCAGAGGCCATCTTTTTGTGTCATTTTTTTTTGTAAGAGTCAACTTGTTCCTTGTTTTGTAATTAATAAATTTCCAATGATAACAATAGAAATTTTAAAAAAATGACTTGAGCCTAAAAGTTTCATATGAAATTAGTATTACATGAAAGTTACTAAATAAATCTTTAAAATATATTTTTTTTTGTTATTTTAATTTGAAAAGCACATTGAGGCTATTATCGCCTCCCTAAATGTAAGTGTAAGTGTAAGTGTTAGTCATAAGTGTAGTGTTATAAGTGTAAGTGTTTGTTAGACTTGGGTACCGTGAGGGACATCTAAATCCTCTCAATAGGTGCACCCCCTGCGACGATCTTAAAAATAAAAGATTATAATATGTAATACGGAAAAACGTGATTTCTTTAGTGCTGTTTGTGTCAGCAAACTAACTAACTTCACTGTATTAAATATTTATTTAGTTTAGTGATGTAATAGGAATAAGAAATGAAACAGACCAAAATATGTAAACAAAATTGTTGGTTAAAAATATGTGTTGGTCAAAAAAGTGTAGGTTAAAATATATTTAAAAAGTAATAAAATTGCTACTAGATTGTCATAAACAATGATTATATAAATAATAATGTATAGTTAATGTAATATTTGTACTATTCAGTGATAAATCTTACGTTTTATCCAATATAAAATTAATATTTCTCACAAAGAAATCAATTTTCAAAATCACTGTCTTATTTCATACAAGCAGCAATTTTCAGAAAATTGCTATGGCAAAACTTTTTACTATAATCAGAATAATATATATTAACAAAATTCTTAAATAGGGGTGGTCACAATATTCTCCACTAGTACAATTTTTTTATAATTTAAAGGCATTTAATTTCATATTATTTCTGAAATGTAGTTTTTGTTGGCTTAATAGCACCCAATATAACAATACATATACATTGAAATTGTTTGTATTTGCCTAGCAACATTTTTTTATAAATATTTAATCAAGTTTTTATTCAATAACTACTTTTATTACATAATGTTGACAAAATTAAATTCATTTTTATTTATTAATATAGTCATGGTCATTTAATCCTTTAAACTTCTTAGAAAACTAATTTGTTACAGTGGTATTTAATACAAGAAATTATGTATTGCCAGTATCAACAATAATTTTGTAGTTGCTTCTTGTTTCTCTCTGGACTACTCTTAGTAAACAATTACTTACCAGTTTCCCATTACATATCTGTACATTCACTTATCTTTGTGTTTCTGCTCTGTTCTAACAATTGTTTTTGAAAACCTGAAGTTTAATGTTTTTATCATGTTTCAGGGGATCAAAGACCTCGAATGGATGCCTTATATAGACATGTATTTAACTCGGGTATGTATTCACTTTTTTAGTAGTTTAATCCATTGAATCAATGGTGAAGCATTCAGTTATTTGATAAGACAGCTATTAAAGTTAATGAAGAGATAATAAAAAAATAGAAAAATCAGAGGATATGTATATTTAGTTAGAAATCAATCAGAAGACTATGAGAAAGAACTAAAAATTAATGAAGGATGTCCTGAACCTAACATAAGTATACTGGAATCACTAGTAAATAACCCAAAGAACTATACTTTGTACTTCCTTCGTTCTAATAGTATGTTGTTAAATGGGTGTAGTCTTATTTTTTACTTACTTCTCACTGTATGACTCCAAGGGATGCCAACATGATGTATCTTATACAATCTTATTGCAGCATAAAGCAGAGTTGGATTTCCAGAATACATGTCAGGAGCACTAAGTTGTCTGTAGGCTTCCAATCATTGTCTTCATGTTTGTTTTTGACAAGTTGTTCTCTCACATGTCTCTACTAATGTTTGATTCTCTACTGTCCTTTTGCAGTGTCTAAACGTCTGGAGTTAGAGAGGTTGTAGCGATGCAGATATGACCAGTTCTTGCTTATGTTGTGAAAATCTGCAGTTCTCTGTTGAGTCCAACATAAATTATGAGGTCATTTGATATATGTTGTATATGGTGCAATGATGTCATCCTGTTGGGATGTCCTTACATGCGCTTATTACATCTGCTCTGAGTTTTCTTTTTTAGTAAGCTGGTGGTGAAACAAAGATAAAGTCTAAGTTGAAATCTTGCTTCTTCTTTTCTCTCACTTCTCTCATTCTCTGGTATACCACAGTGACCTGTTATTCACTGAATAACAATAATGTTTTTTGCATTAGTTTTTGTATATTCTTCATGAGGTAGTAACATTATGGTATGTAATCTGAATACTGCAGTTGGATAAGTTTGCATGTCATAGCCGCATTAAGTTCCTTAAAATATAGTTTCCTAAAAAAGCTGTGCCGCTATCTAGCAGCGTAATGTAGCAGTGGTTAACATCACTAAAAAGTTTTCAATGCAAACCAGATGGCGTTTGTTTTCTAGAGAGCGTTTGACCGTCAAATACCGGTGCCACCACTTGCATGACGGAAATCATAGCGGTAGTGAATAGTTTTGTGAATAGTTTTTACTATGGACGGTGAACGTTTTTTTTTAAAGAAAACATTTTTTGTAAAAAAATGAGTGAAAACAGTGCAACTTTTATCATTTGGACGAGCGCAGATAAAATTTTAATTGATTTTGTAAAAAGTAATTATGGAAATTTGCAGTTGAAACAACATTGTGGAATTTCAAATGCCCCCTCTTTAGCATGACTTTTAGAGATATCACTTTCCTCCAAATGGTTTTCATCATCTGATGACTCCTTAGCCTCCAAATGTGGTAATAATGAAATGTCTAGATCATTCGTTCTCCAGCGCTATTGTATGTCTGTTGATTATGTTGTCTGTAACTTTTTATGGCTACAAATCTGGACTGCCGTACTACAGACGTTTTAGTACGTCTGTAGGGTCACATCATAATACAGCTGATACCGCCTTCTTAGGAAACCATAGTTTTACAAAGAAGTATGGTTAAGTGTGTGGCCATCAATCTAGGTCCTGTGAGGATCAGGCTGTAATACACCTATACTGCTTACTTACAAAAGTTAGTAAATTTTTGTCTAGCCATCAGTAATTGTTGTTTATCAGAGCTATTTTCAACAAGTCTCATAACTTATAACACAAATTGTGGCCTTAAAAGAACAGGCTGGTTCTGCCCACTGCCTAATTGTGTAGATTGTAAAGTTATTGTGTTTTTTATTTATTTTATTTAAATTCTGCAACTCTATGTACTTTAACCCTTTGCAAATTGAAGGCCACCATGTTTTATGCATCTGGTTGGAGTTTGTACTAACTTTGCTGTTTTTTTCAGATTTGCTTGGCTTTGCTAGGTTGTTAATCATTATGACTATGTTACTTTGCTAGCCTGAAAATGCTTTTAGCATATGATAATGTTGTGGTTTGTCAAAGTTTAAAACTAATGGTTTTAATTCTTAAAGAACAACATGGAAGAAATATTATTAAATACGGTCAATATTTCTTATCTAAGTTCATAAAAGAATGTGTGTGTGTGTGTGTGTGTGTGTGTGTGTGTGTGTGTGTGTGTGTGTGTGTGTGTGTGTGTGTGTGTGTGTGTGTGTGTGAATGTAAGCAATTCAACGCTTGTCAAAAAAAAAGAAAGATTTATCATAAGTAATCACATAACAATTCTGGATCATTATAGTGTTGCTTAAAAGAACAGCACAAATGTTCATTCTTGATTCCTTTTGCTCTGGAGTGAGAAGTTTTGGCACCATTTTTGCCTAATCTGTCAGCATGTATAATGATTTATGTAAAATCTGATGATACTTTCTTTGTTAATTACTGAAGTTTCAGTAAGAGCTCGGATACTCAGACGACAATTGTCACAGATCAGTTTACCAATTTTCTGGATGTTGTAATTCGTTTTTGACTCTTGAGGGTAATCTGGTGCGCAAATTGTCTTTGGTCATTTTATGTTCCTCGTTCAACCACTCAAAAAGTTGTGTGCATGATAAAAATTCACTTCTGAACACTTCCGTTAACATGGCATGAACTTCGGTAGCAATTTTTCCCAGTTTCACAAGAAACTTGACGTTAACTCATTGCTCCATCTGAACACTGCATTTTTTCGACAATGCATGGTCCTGTACAAGGACTTAAATGGGCAATTGTTACAGTGAGATTGAGCAACGTACAACCATACCAATTGATCTCAGAGTAGGGAAAGCATCAACAGGCACAGACATGTTGACTATTGTAGCAGGTGTGGCACGCTTGCTGTTTGCTGGTATATCAGCACCAATCTGGTTAGTTAATTGTAGCACTTCATAGGTCACTCTGAAACCTATTGTTTCAGTACTCATTTATATTTTAAATGAATATCAGTCCTTCTGTACTAATTATCTTCATTATTGTAGCTAATATTCAAAGTACTAAACTTATTCTTTAACTGTAAACATTTTTTGTTACCATTATAATAAACCTTTGATGATTACGTAAAATTTCATACCTCATCGCTGCATTTTATGTGTGTAATTTCTTTAGTCAAATATGTACTTTCAACTAAAAATTTTAAAAGTTGTTTTTTTTTTTTAGATCTTAACTAGTAACCCAAGGATAGCGAAAAAACGACTGCGAGAATACGCAAAGGTAATTCTGCTGTAAAATTACTAAGTTTTGAACACTAATTCCTATGAAATTATTTAATTATTATTGATATTGGATGAGAAGCTTATTTTCATAAAATGTTTTTTATTATCCGTTGCTGTGTATACGAGTATGTCTGTCAGTAAGGCACGCCTAGTGCCTAAAAAGGAAGTTGGATAGTCACAAAACTTTGAAATTGTATTAAGTAACCAAATATATAACAAATTGTAGATGCCATAAAATAATATTTGAAAATTTACAAGTTATTTGTTCTAGAGAAAAAACTGATAATATAAATTGTTCAATTTTAAAATGTGTTTAGCATTCTCCTAAGGAGTTTTTGGTATCAGTTACATAACCTTAACTTTAACAATAGCTGTAGTAAAAACAAACATGACTAATGATTTTTATAAAAATTGGTTCAAATATAAAAGACCTATATTGGTCCTCATCTCCATGAAAAGTTCTTGTTCAGAGGCAAGTAAAAACACAAAAACCTCTATTATATTAGTTTCAACTGTTTTTTCAAAATGTTCAGTTTTTTGTAAACTGTAACAAGAGTTTTTGTTTTTGTAACAACTAATACATGTACCTTATGTTCAACTCAAAAAAATTGAACAGTGTTTACAAAAAAAAGTACATATGCACATTAATAAGCAGACTTCAAAATATGAATTCTCTGTTTCAAAATGTGCAAAAAGGTGCATATTTCTTTTTTTTATGACAAAAAACCATAAGGTTATTGTCGAAGTTGTTAAATAATGTTAATATAATATTTTGTTAATCTTTATAAATTGTTTCCAGTTAATTGGTAGAGAAGTCCCAAAAAAAGGTTACCGTATTAAAAAAAAAAACGTGAGTAGCCATTTATTTGCTGTTGTTTCACCAGTATGAAATACGGTAATGTACACAATTATATTTTTATAAAATAGTTATTTCTTAACGCCAGAGTTATGCATAACTGTCAATGATCTACCTGCCTTTGAATGGCCATGATACATTTGTGTTAAATAATGTTATCAGTCAGGAAATATTAATATCCCCAGTTATTGATTAAATGTGCTCAATTACCATTTTTATTTTTGAATCATTATCAGTAGTTTTAAAACAATTTCTTTATTAAGTGTGTTTCCTTTGGAAATTAGAGCAACTGTTAAGACCTAGACTGGGACAATAATAATTATAATGCATTACCAGGAATATTTAAACTTGGTGCATTTATTATTAGATGCAGTGAAACTTTGATTAACCCATTACTCTTTTAATTGTCAGTCCATTATTTAAAGTAAATAATTGAGTTACAGTAAATAAGCATTATTTTACTTTAAATTATTTTTACACAAAGTTTTTAGAGAAATAGTGAAAGTGAAAACAATAATTGATACATTACAATAATATGTACAGTAGCAGGATTGTCATGAAAATAATCTTTATTGCTGAGCAGTGCATGTGACAAAATGGGGCATATTTTTGATTTAGTAATGAGTCAGTCACGTTTTGATGCACCTACTGTAAACTATCTCTCATGTCAGTTGCAGACATTATAGTTGTGGCTGATTAGTTGAAGTGATTGGTGTTGTTTACATTATTTATTGCCTGTGGGTAGTTTCTTAATTGTTTCAGAGAATGAATAAGGCATTCATTTAGAACAATATAAGAGTAGTTCCTAGTATTTTATTTTATTGTAGAATGTATAACCAGTTCATAAATGTGCATTTTTAAATCTTTTGTTGAGTGGTATGGGTTGTATTTAAAGGTTTTCTTTTATCGTCTATTTGACTGTTAACTGTTACATTCCTGGTCCTGAACTTGATCGTTAATCGAAGTTTCACTATATGCATTAGTTTGGACAGGTTAATGATCTAGAAAAATTAAAAAAAATGTTTTAATAGAACATCAGTTGAAAATCTTAACAAATTCATTACTGTTTTTATCTTAAACTTTTTTTCAGTTACATATATTAGCATTTAAAATATTCAGTTTTGATAGAAAATACAAAAAAAAGATTGCATTCAGGGTTTTTCATTGCTTTTTCAGTTGAAAAATAAACTATCAATTTATATAGATTTTAACCACAGTATCTGATAATAGTTTTAAATACTTTATGAATTTTAAATACATAAACTGCTGGTTAACAAACAATTCCAAGCTGTTACTAAAAGAAATTCCTTTATAAACAAACTTCAACTATCAAAAAAGTGTCTGATGTGTCAAAAATATCATTCAATAATCGTTATCTATAATATATTATTAATTACTGTACATATAATAGTATTTTGCCGAAAATAAACAAGAACATATTAATATGTTTGTAGAAATGTAGGCATACATTTAATAACAGCACACACCACATTAACTGGCAACTTATCAGTAACTGTTATTGCAAAAGCTGATTATTTTATCACAAAAGCCAGTTCGAGGATTAGTTTCGGTGTTCAATAAAAAACCACACAGAACTTCCTTAATTTAAATATATAATAAAAAAGCATAGTAAAACATAGGGCTACTATAGGGAGAAGAGATGAGCTATAGAGGAAAGTAGTAGACAGCTGCAATGTCCTCTTGTATCAGGTGACTGGAATAAGTAATTTATTAAGCATAGCCTACTGAACTCAGTGTGCAAAAAAAACAAATGCAGTAAATGATTAAGTTTGAAACGGATGTTGGTATTGGGTGTTGTTCAAGCTAATTGGGTGCTTGATCGTTACGTTGGTTCAGAAAGAAATGATAGTTTTGATTGTCTAAACATGCGTAACAGTAAAACCTAATCTATTTTAAAATGTTGCAGTTTATGGGCAGAGATGCAAGAGGTTTTAAGAAAACTCTTCATTTTAAATATGTGAGTAACATGTTATCTATATATTATAAAAAAATTAAATAAATGTAATACAAGTCAGTTTAGTTATTTTACTTTTTTTTAATTATAGATATTTAAGCCCAGATATGTCATCAGGCTTAAACCTCTTGCATCTCTGCCCATAACTGCAACATTTTAAAATAGATTAGGTTTTACTGTTACATATGTTTAGACAATCAAAACTATCATTTCTTTCTGAACCAACGTAACGATCAAGCACCCAATTAGCTTGGACAACACCCAATACCAACATCCGTTTCAAACTTAATCATTTACTGCATTTGCTTTTTTTTCGCACACTGAGTTCAGTATGCTATGCTTAATAAATTACTTTTTCCAGTCACCTGATACAAGAGGACATTGCAGCTGTCTACTACTTTCCTCTATGTCATTTAGGCTATGATTTTTTTTCTTTAAAACATCGCCCTATTGGCTTTTACAGTTCCCATGTTAATCTTATTGAAAAGATCTCATTTGATCAAATGATTACTTAAACATATGTTCATTAATCGTGAGAGTTGATGAGGTTCATCTCAAAAATATGATACTGTTTTATTCTCTGGTGTTTTAAGTTTATGTTGTACAGATTTTTTAGGAGGAAGATTTGTAAATATTAATTAAGTTTGTGTGTAAAAACTTATTGATAGGTTTGTCATACTGGAAAATTAAAATTTTTAAACATATTCTTTCCAAAGGAATTTGACAGGAATATTGAATGTTGAATAATAAACGTGTTTACTGTAAAACAAAACTTAATATTTTTCATACTCAATGTTTAACTAAAATGTTGAATAGTTTTGTAAGTTATCATAAAGGCACTTGTAAAGTACATATTATTCAAACATTAATATATTTACTGTGCGTACAATGTTATTACTTTTACCAAGGTGATTTCTGTTTTCAGGAAAGAATGAGAAGGCAGAAATTGAATCCTAGAATGGCTCTCCGCCGCCAAGTAAGTAAAAATAATTTTACTACCATTTTTAATAAATTGTAATTATTTCTATTGTGCAAGAACAAAACAGGGACAAAGAACAAAATAAAAGACATTCTGAAACCTACAGAATAAAATATGATGTACGACTGAAATTCTCTATCATCAAAATAGTTCATATATGGTGTTGAATGTGCTCATATCAAATTAATTATGTCAAAATATGGTTTATCTTTATAGAAATAACTTTGTGCACTATTGATACTAAAAAAAATTTTGATATTTGATTTGTACTAAATGTGAATTGAGTCAACAATTGACCATAGATAAACTACCAAATAGAAATTCATCTATGAAATGTTTGTGTTTTTAAACTTTAATATGATTTATTGGCACAATGTAAAAGTAAATTTTTATCATATTTCCAGTTTAGAATTGAAATATTTTCTTTTAATGAATAAAAATCAAGAAAAAAAATCTTACAAAAAAAAAAACAGTTTAAAGTTTATTGTTATTTTAAGCAATGCACTGTAAAAATATTTGTATTTATTTAAAATTTTTTTCTAGGAGGAACGTAAAAAATTAATGCAGATGAACATGTTTGTTCCAACCACAGATAGTGTAAGTGAATTTATTATAATTGGCAACACACACTATATTTGGTATTAGAGTAAAACTGTGTTCCATTAAAACTGTGTAAATAAACAAAAGCACATTTGTATAACAATTATCAACTTTAACAGTTAACAATGATTGGGCATTTTTTGTGTTTAGTTGTGGTTTTTATTAGTACTGTAGAAGTTTATTCTGAAATATTTGTAGATATCAATTTGACCTGTTAAAACCTGTTCAACTTGTTTGAGATAATGGAATCATTAAAATCAAGCCAAAGTTCAGCGGGTGCGAAAAATGTAGTCAGTAAAAAATTCAGTTACAGAATGTTGAACTAATATTATGTCCTTTGGTTTTGGCATTACATTAGAAATGAGAACGATTCTTGATGTAAGATATTTTATATGATGCATGGTTTCATATGTAAGAAATTGCTGGAGCATTCTTTCAATAAGAACCAATGGTAAAGTAACAATGTTTTGGTAGATTTAAGGATACCTTTGTTTAAAAAAAAATTATGAGATCCACAGTTACTTGACAAGATTTTTTTGAGTTTTAAAGGAAGAATGTGTGTTCCACAACAATCCTTGTTCGCTAGAAAAAAAAAAAAAAATAATGTGAGGAACACACACACACACACACACACACACACACACACACACACACACACACACACACACACACACACACACACACACACACCTACCTGTCTTGCTGATAAGGTTTGTGTGTGTGGTTTTAAGGTTTTATTTAAATATATATATATATATATATATATATATATATATATATATATATACATTTGCACTATTGCAAGCATTAGAGGTAAGGAACAAGTGTAGCATTGCTCAGCAGTAGGTAAAGGACATAATTTTTAAGGACCTCCTCAAGATCTGTTCTAGATGTAAAAATAAATGCTTGAGTCCCAGATAGAAGCTTAATATGGTGAGCTTGGAAAAGCTCATTTTCCAAAAGACATTCTCTAACAAATTTTAGTAAACTTTAGTTTTCTTTTTCAGCCGGACAAAAATACAGACGCTCCGATAAGAATTAGATCACAAAGTGTGAGTACTGAATACACATCTTTGATCTAATATTTTTTCATTTTTATTATTTAGTTTAAAATGTTTTTAAGTGCTATGAAAAATTCATGCTCAAGTCAATTTAGAACAGTGTTCTTTTTAGTTATGTTGGTCAATATTATTATTCAATTTTGTCTTTAAATTAATTGTACTTTCCGGTTTATTTGAAATTGTGAAAAATTCTTTCGAAATGTGAGTCTTAAATAATAATTAGATTTTGAACAGTATTCAAATCATGTATGAATTTATTGTTTTGGTTTATTATATTTAATGAGTTCATGTATTACATTTTTCTCCATAGAAAAATGTAACATTTCTCCATAGAAACATTTTTACTTTAATGTTTAAACACCATTATACCACTTCAGTGTACAAAGTGGTTTAACTTTTGGTGTTTTTGAAAAAAGTAATATAACTAGCCTAAAGTAACAAATGAAATTTATTACCACAAGGTATGTACAAATGTGGTTACTTTTTGGAATAATCACTGTAAACATTAAAGCATTTTAATATCTATGGATGACCTTTCCACGTAAAGCTACCAGTGAGTTGAGATTGGCCGTAATATTGTTTAAAACCTTATTAGTCTAAAACCACTGCCCTCCTAGCCACTTTTTCATTAGTTTTAAATTCTTAATTATATATAATGTGTCAGTGCTGGTAGAATATATGCTAACACATAAGCTTCATACAAGGTTGTGAGATCGGATCTCGACCAAGATTTTTAAAGAGAGTATAAATTAACAAATGCGTGTTTATTCAGAAGGAGATTAAAGATGGTGTTTCTGTATGATGTGATGTTGTCACACATTAAAGAACCTAAGCCAGGCTTAAAAAATAGAGCAGACTAATTGTCAACTCACAACTGATTTGCAAAATATACTAGTCAGTGAAAACTGATGTAAAATAAAAAGATAACAGGCAAAACATTTGGAAAGTAATAAATGAAAATTTAAATAATTTTAAAAAAATATTTTATTTCTTTCAATACTATTACTTACAATGACACTCATTTTGAAACAAAAGTTTTACTAAAGAAAATACACTTTCACCCTCTCTTCAATTGTACCTATCTATAATTTTTTTATATATTTAGCTGTAGTTTCTGCCGTTCCTTTAACGAGTGTTGATCCCTCGTTCTTATTAGCTTAACTGTAATAAAGTATAGACATTAATAAAATATATTTTTTTCTTTGTCAACATGTATATATTAACATATAGCAGAGCAAGTCCAGTTAAGTACCTCAAATATTTCTCAACCAAATTTTGATCAGTTTTTTGCATCAAGAATCTCTTTCTGCTGTTTCAGTTAACACAGGAAGAGAAGAAAAAACCAACATAAAATATCTAATTGATTAATTCCATTCTCACTCTCAATATAAGTGTTGCAACAAGTGACATGTGTACATATGAACAAAAATTGATATAAAAAAGTACATACAAAATTTCAAGTAAATACAAAGTTGAGATCAGGTTTAAATAGTGTGTCAGGTTTCAGGCCTGTCAGAGGCATCAGATGCCGCCTTAATCCTTTTCTAGAATATTCACCTTGAAGCTATTAATATACTTCCATTTTAGGGAAGCAAAGTAGGATCTATTCTTTTGTCTTGCGAGAATGGTTGTCCCCGTTTCTTATGTCAATTTGTCCTTGTTTAGAGAACGTTTTAACTTTAAATCTCAGGGTTATATGCCAATTTTCCATCAAAATTCCTACTATATACTTCAATTTTAAGGAAGCAAAATAGGATATAATTCTTTTGTCTTGGGAGGGGTGGTTGTCCCTCCACCTCACTTTGATTTGTCCTTATTTAGAGAACAGATGTTTTTTTAACTCTAAATCTTAGGTTATATGCCAATTGTTCACATGTTTTCCATAAAAATTCCTACAGAAGCTGTTGAGTTCAAGTGAGCAGCACTGTGAGTGTAATTATTAATCAGAAAATCTGCATGCCTCTTCTTTAGTTTTGAATGGTTCTCTTTAGTCTTAAAGTCTGACAATAAATAGCCTCATTAGTTTATGGCTTAGTAAATTCAATAAGCAACATACTTTTCTTGTCCCAAAATATATTTATGTGTCTGCAACTTGGCTTAAAATGGTGTAATGTCTATTGGAAGTGACAGTCGTATATGGAGAGGGGGTGATGTACATATCTCCCACTTTGATTGTTTACAAACATAATCACAGGTTCAAAAAACAGTGTTGATAATGGATTTATTGGAAGAGCTTTGCCTCAAAGAATTGGAATTTAATAAAACTATAACTTTTTATCTCACCGTGATTACTTTTACCGTGATATATACATTGAACTGTTTGTTGTTTTATAAGTTTTTACCAAAGGATGAATCCTCAAATTCAAATAAGAGAGTTCTGACACACTCTGTATTTAAAGTAATATATTTGTAGCAGCCCCAAATTTATTTCTTTTATAAATTTGAATAAAATATGATTTCAGGAATACAACATCAATTCCTGGATGCCATACGTGAAAATGAATGATGCAGTAGTAAGTTTATAGTTTTTAAATAAAACTAAATATATTTAGCTCTACTGTGAATCCACTTTACTGTAATAAAATTAATCAATCTGTGTATGCTGAATTATAGTTTGGTTTACATAGTTATGAAAAATATATAAGTGGTTTTTATAATCTGTGCACAAGACTGAGGAACTTTAAAGTGTAATCACACAATACTGAGAAGGGATAAAACGAGATGATATAAAAAGGTGTAGTCCTAAATTGCATGTAAACACCTCAAGATCATTTTTACCCTTTCTATTAGCACTAATCTTGTATTCTCATTAGCCTAACCGACATTAAGTATGGACATTAAAAAAACGTTAAAATTTACTCCAGAATTAATTAATTAAAGAAATTCATGATATATTGTAACTGGAATTGATTTTTTTATAATTTTAACAGCACATTCATAAACAGTGAACATATATTGGTTAATATTTTATACAAACTTTCTTATTTTCAATTATTTCCATTAGATTTTCTGAAATTTTGGCAATACATGTAGAATTTCATAATTATTCATAATTTGTCACAAACCATTGTACTAACCTTTAAATAATAGACATTTAAAATTTGAAAGTAAATCAATAAATTAAGATTGTTGTGAACGTTTATTTTAGTTTCCCTGTTTTACTCCGGAATTATAAATATCTTACTTCAAATTTGCCGCACGTATCAGTAAAATTTAAGGAAAATGTGGTTAGCAGTTTATTTTATAGCTTCTAAACTGATTAAAATTGTTTGACCATAAACAAATATAACTCTTTTGAAAAAAGGCAAATCATACCTTATAACTGGGCGAAGATATGTTCGAGTTTTTAGATATATTGCACATTGTTGATCTGTTGTTAAGAACTCAAACTAGATAAGTCAAGCAGATAACAATCCTTATATTTCTGTTTGATTATTGACTACACTCGTAACTATTTTTAGTCAATATAAATTTTACATGGCAAAGTGTGTGCACAGTTTTTGCTCAACGCATATAAATAATTTCTGTGTTGCAGCTCAATGCCATTAAGAAGAATCAAGGGGTCCATAAAGCACACAAAAGAGAAGTAAGTACTTTGTTTCGCTGGTATTTGTTAGAGTCTTATGTATGTCCTAAAGGTGCTTGTTATTACTTGAATTTCTAACCATAATGTCTGTCTTTCTGTCACATCTTCTGATCTTACCTAGTAATTAAGCAGTAAGTTTAAATAATTATGAATTTAGTAGATTTGTTAAATTTCTGGAAAAATTATGTAAATAGTTATAAATAACTTCTGTTATGAGAATTTAGAATATATGAGTAAAAATTAGTAGAAGAAAATGATATTTTGGAACTTGAGATAAACCTAAACAAAATAGGAGGGCAGAAAAAGAATCTTCTATTGGAATACAAGACACAAATCAATGGGTGTACAACATAACAAGTATTTGGGTATGACATTGGGTATGACTGATGGACTCTTGAATACAGCAATAAAAGGATGAAAAACCTCGGAGAAGAGCAATAAGGATACAAGCATCATATGAGATCAACAGATATTGATAAAAATAAAAAACATAGAGTATATAATACAATTATAACATGTATAATCTTATATGGAAGTGAAGTAAGGCTACTGAATCAAAAAAACAGAAAAATGTCTTGAAGCTACAGAAATGGACTATTGGCAAAGAACCGCAGATTGTTGAAATGGAAAAGATATGAAATTTAACAGTCCTTGAAATCATGGATGCAAAGCACACCATTGTAGACAATGTTGACAAAACAATTTTAATGGTTTGGTCATGTCTAAAAAAATGGACGAAAATCAACTTCCCAAACAGATTCTAAAAAGAAAACCACATGGTCGCAGAAACAAGAGGAAGACCAAGACTTAGTTGGAGAGAAGCAGTTGACAAGAAAATGAGAGACAGGGGATTGGATCAAGATCTATGGAACGACAGAGAAAATTGGAATCTAGGATTCGGAAGACACCAGAGAACATTTTAAGCCGAAAAATAAGAATATGAAACTAATTGGAAATTAGAATAATTACTGAAAATGTGATCATCAGATTTACTTTGGTCATTTATGAAGATACACTAGTAATATTTCTCATTGTATTTAAAAATATATTTTATTCAGAAATATTCTATCAGATCTTTCATCTAATTGAAAGTGTTGGGGAAAAATAAAGCTAAGCATCATTTTAGATGTATTATTATTTTTAATATAGATGTTTCACAAATATTTATGTTAATTTTTAACAGTTTACATTTATTAATAAATATCTAATCTTTAAATCTCTGCACTTTATTTGAACTAATTTGTTAATATATATTTTATATATAATCAAATTTTAAAAAGTGAATTTCTCAAAAAATCAAATGATGCTTGGCACTGTTTTCCCCTATGACCCTTCAATTTATTTAAATTTTTTATTTCATTTTATTTTATTTATTTATTAAAAATTGTTTTTACTTGATTTTTTCAGGAAAAGTAAACACAACAATACATCAATCAGCTGTTGAATTAATATTATATTTACTTTGTTTTGTTACAACTATTATAGAAATGCACCAACTTAGTATTAAAAATAGCAACTATGCAGTTTTGTTGTTTCATTTATATATATTTAATGTTTGTTATTTCAATTTTTTCTCAAACTGTAAATATACTTTATTTCAAAGTTGTTGCGCTGACATACATGATAAGTGTAAAACTTGAGATATGAACAACATTAATAGCAAAATTATGAAACTATTTTGAAAAATTAAGCTGTTTTGGGGGTCTGTAGCTTCTGAACTGGGGTTTTCATAATTAATTGAATGTAAGAAAAATTGTGAGATTTTTTGAACATTTTTTTAAAAAATTGTGGTCATATTGGTGAGCAAGTTCTTTGGCTCACTGAGCCTATTTTTGAGTATATCTTTAGTTTTCTTAATTTAGCCATTATTATTATTCGCATTGTGTGTGTGTGTGTGTATGTGAAAATTTAATTGTGTGAAATGAATTAGTGTTATATTTTTTATGTAACCATATTAAAATTTTACCTTTGTTTCCAGGTAAGCGATTATTTGCCAAATAATCAGGATGCCCAACAAGTAAGTGATACTTTTAACAAAATGTTTTAAATTTATTTGTAATATCTACTTACAAGAAAAACAAGAAAATTCAAAAACTTTTCCCCCTTTTAAGCACTTAGCTTGTCAAAAAAACGTAAATCTGAAATTTTGTTTAAAGTTCAAATGTAAATATTGAAATAATTCAGCTCTACAAATTTTAATTTATTAAATTTGAAATAGAAATAAAGGCAGTCAAAATATTACCATAATGTATTATTTGTACTTGTCTCTTAGTGTTTCACAATATCTCCAGCGCCTTACAAGAGATGCTGCACGTAGAAAGCTGCACAAATAACATATACAATTTTAAACAATATAAATTTAATTTTAAATACATCATGTAACATTTCTTTATCCTAAAATGCCTAAATATCATAAAATTTAAAAAGACATTTATTTAAAATTTAATTTTTTTAAATTTAAAAAAAAAATTAAAAATATAAAATTTAATAATATCATTATTACATAAAAAATAAAATATCATAAAATTTTATGATATTATTTGAAAATTATCTTAGCTTAAGCATTAGCTATTTTATATATTGCTGTTTTACTTTTGCAAAATTCTGTTTAAAATATGTCTGTAATTGTATTAATTATTCTTTTATTCCGGTCCTGTTTTGGTTATTGTCTTGTAGGTTTTTCCCCCATAAAAAAATTTAATTAAAAAATTTTTATTTTTCGATCAATCATTTCAACACAAATTTGTTTGTGAGAAAGTTTATCTGCAGCAATAATGAATTATTTTTTAATTATCTGCAGCTGCCATTTTGAAATGGTTGAAAGGATTTAGCTGTATAATGAACCATCCCAAATTATTATCAGAATTATTTTTGAGTACTTATTAGTTTGTAATTGGAACAAAATTAATGTGAATAATAATGATAAACACACACACACACACACACACACACACACACACACACACACACACACACACACACACACACACACACACACACACACACACACACACACACACACACACACACACACACACACACACACACACACACACACACACACACACACACACACACACACACACACACACACACACACACACACACACACACACACACACACACACACACACACACACACACACACACACACACACACACACACACACACACACACACACACACACACACACACACACACACACACACACACACACACACACACACACACACACACACACACACACACACACACACACACACACACACACACACACACACACACATACCTGAACAGAGCCGAGCTGCGCTGAGTGGAGTGGACTATGCATTCAAAACCTAACCTATTGTTTTAATGTAATTTGTTACATTATATGGCCACTGAAAATGAGCCAGAGCCATGCGACACCACTTGACTCAGTTCTGTTTCACCTCAGTGGCTGCACTTACATTAAAGACAATAGGTTAGGTTTTAAATGCATAGTCTGCTCTGCTCAGCACAACTACGCTACACATTTGGTGGCCATCCGGTTTAACAATATTTCAATTAGTTATCTAGTGGTCACTTCAATGTCCTAGTTGTGGCGATTCTTACCATTATGGCTGCTGCATTAGCTCAATTCTAAAGGAAATTACTAATTAGCATAACAATATGAATTGTTGCCTAGTAGCATTATTTTTAATTAAAATTTAAGTTTGAAAATAAAATAAATATTACTCTTTACAGTTACAATTATTTATTCTTGAGAAAACATTAAAAATAACATTTTGTTTAGTCTTTTTAAAGAAATCTTATTTATTGTGTAATAATTTGTATTTATAATTATAAAAAAAGTTTTCGCTTATTACTAAAGTTAAATGTTTTTTAAATAGCTTTTCTCAATATACATTTACAATTTTCATTTCAATAATACATTTGATTGTTGTTTTACAATTGTTGTCCAAATAACAATGACGTTGATTGCTAATTTCATTAATTAAAGCAAATTGGCATTCAATTTTCTACTATAGGTCTTTTTTATTTATATTATTTAAATGTAATTAATACATTATGTGTTTTAGCCATATATGGAGACACCTGGTATTAGGCACAAGAGAGCAACAAGTGTAAGTCAATGATTCTTAATATTTCAAACATAGTTCCTAGTAATTTTGCAAAAACATAGATAAATATTAAAATTGTTCATTCTTTGTTGATTTAAAAAATAATACATTTTTAAAATATTGTTCACCAAATTTTAAAATTGGTTTTAACAGTTGATTAATCTTGATTGATGTTATTAAATTTAGATTCTGTGTAATATTTTTAACACTTTTAGTGTTATGCACTTTTTGGTATGAATGAAATATAGTGTTTGTTTTTTTTTACAAATGAATAGAACATTTTCATTTTTTTTCAACTGGACACACAGTACGTAATAAATATAGTAAAACAATTATATATAGTAAAAGCAACTGTTGGTCATGTGTGCAACTAATAAGAACTTGCAAATTTGTAAGCTTTCACCCAAATAGTTTATTGTTTATTTATGGTGGGCCTTGTCCTCCACTTAACAGAGAAAGCATCACCCACTACAAGATTTGAACCCACTTATGTTTTAACATGTCACACTGGCCAAATATAGAATCTTAGGTTTGTCTTTGGGAAGACGTTTGACCATCTGAAATACTGACACTTTAAAAAGTCTCATGATCCATTGCCTATTGTATTATATTTTTGCTTTTTTAAACAACTTTTGTTACTACTTGATATTCTTTTAAATTTTTTTTTAAAAAGGTGTTTTATATATAAAAAACAGTCATGGACTTTGGTACTGAAAGAATTAAAATATCATGAAAGCAAAACAACAGTGATGGTTAATAAGACACATTTTACTAAATATTAATTTTTAAATGAAACAAAAATTTTTTACTGTAAAATAGAAATATATAAATAATCAAGTAAAACCTTACTTTGAGATATCTTAACAACAAACAATAAAAACGAAACAATGGATTTGTTTAAATTTTTGTTGGTTAGTCATGCCTTTGCCTTTATAGTTGTAGATTTTCATGTGTAGCTTCATTTAAAAAAATATACTTAAATTGTACTAATAGGTTCATATAAATATCCCATTTTCTTATGCTCTGTTTTGGCCATGTGGCATTTTAAAAAATCAAAATAATATTATAAACAGTAAATTGTCCCCTTTTAATCCAATATCAAACACAACTTGCTGTGGAGAAATAATATTTTTTAAATATTTTTTTAAAGGTATTTAAATTTTACAAAATATTTTCTCAAAACATACATTTTTGGAGTTGACAAAAAAGATCTGGTAAATTAGCCTAACATTGTTGAAATGTGTGGTCTTATTTCAAAAATGAAATTTTGTGTGTACTAAATTTTGAACAAAAAAGATTTCAGGCCCAAGAATAAAATGAAAAAGCAAAAAAAACTCAACAACAATAACGAGTTCTTTATTTTAATTTTCTCTTGAATGCTACATTTCTTTTATTTAAAAATTTCTTATACTGATTTAAGTTATAAATCTTTATAATGTGACCAAAATGTTAATTTTTTTTACATATAATTCTTACACTTGATTTTTTTAATATTATAACATTACAAAGTTTTGTTTAGGTGTAAATATAAGTATGTTTTGATAGCAATTAATACAAAAATTGTGTAAAATCCAACTTTTGTTTGATTTTTACAAAAAAGCTAAAAAAATAAAAATTAAAAAATATCATTAGGTATAAGGTAAACGTTCCAAAATTAGTCCATAGACACAAAACATCCAAGACAAAACCACTTTTTGAACTCAGAGGTTTTGAAAACTGTATATTTAATTTTTTTTTCACAAACACTATACTTTTTATATACTTCATATAGTGAGAAAAAAAGTTGTGTTTAAAACTGCTACATTAAAATTAGACTTTGTTTTGGTACTATCTGGGCATGATTATTGACCAATGGACAGAAATGGTTGCTAGTGTATAACTACCAATTCGGAAGACAAAGCTGAGTCATGCTGGTTTTAAAAGCACAAGTATTTTACGGCGAGTCACTTTAAAGTAACGGATGATGTTGTTAACTTAGAACATAGGAAAATAAATGTGTTTTATTGAAATAAAATTTTGTGAATAAAAACGATCGACAATTTCCAAGTGCAGATGTCGTGTTGTGTTTATTTTTTTCGAAACACTATCAAAAGTACTTTGGTTTTGAAAGTGGAAATTTGCTGTGGCGAAGTTTGCAACGAGGAAGATTTTGTATGTCCTTCAGAGCCCTGAGGTCAGTGCTAAGTATCAGTTTAAAATAAAGTTTCTCTCTTATTCTTCTTCTCTCTTTTTCTTTTTAGTTTATGTATATTTCTTTATTGTTAAATGTTAATGCTTTGAAGATTACAACTTATAAGATATATTAAGTTTAGGCCTTTTATTATGCATTTTGGTAGTTTCCTACAAACTGAGGGGATGTATTTTGTATCTCGAAAAAGCATAAATTGTTCCTTCCAAGTTAAATGCAGAAACTGTTTGTCTTCACTAAAACTGAAACACGACACTGCACTTGGTATTTGTATAACATAAGTTCTGATTTTTTTTATCATTAGTTCAATGCTAAGGTGCGTTTACACTTGGGGAACATTTGTTTGAAATAGTTTGTGACAAATGTAATAAACAGGTCTCATGCAATCTGTCATTTAATAAAACAGATGCATTTTTTTATATAGTGCAGTTTGGCATTTGTTTGTGTAATGTTTTCTTTTTTAAATATTTGAAGGAAAAGTTTTTGAAGTGTTATTAATATTATGGACTACGCTAAAAAAAATAGATTGAAGGTTATATTTTGAGAATATAATTTGAGTATTTTTATTTTCTAAAATCAAAATGTATGGAAATCATAACCCAATATTTTTATATTATTATTTTGTATACCATATGTTGAGCAAACCTGTCACTACACAAATTTTATTCTGCTGCACTTTTGCAAATTATAGAATACAAATTAATTTTTACAAAGACCATTATTCCAAACTGTTTACAACATGATGCAATATTGAATGATCATTGTATGTGACAAATCTGAACATCGTTCCAAGTGTTAACGGACTGTTAAGATTTTACATTATATTTTTAAACATCACTCTCCTCATCTCCTTGGATTATAGGAAATTACCTAATTTCTTATCTCACATTATATCACATTTTATTTTATGACTTAAACAACAATGCAAATGTTTTATGTAATGCATTATTTTTAGTTGTCAGAGTTTATTAGAGTATTATTTTTATATTTTTGTGTGGGCATCAATTTTGGTACTTGTTCATGTCTGGTTTCTTGCCCAAACCTGTTTGAACTGGAATTTTTGGGCCTGTACTACATTTGAGCCAATCTGTACTTTTCTTTACTAAACCTTAACATTAATTTTTTTATTGAACAAAGATATATATATATATATATATATATATATATATATATATATATAGATAGATAGATAGATAGATAGATATGTATACAGTAGAGTTTCAATAATCCAACCTAGACAGGGCGCGGCCGGGTCTAGTTAGCAGGAAAGTCTGAATACATGGAGAACCACTAAAAAATGTTTAAAAGTATTAAATTGAATTTATTGCATTATTATTAGTATATTTATTATTACTAAATGTATTATACTAAACATAAAACAGCACACAGAATCTCAAAACAGTAATAAAGAGCAGTATGTAAAATCACCAAACTTGACGGAAAAAGTTGTAATATTTTTTTGTTTATCAACTACTTGACATTTTCTCCCTGCTATATCTCGCAATCTCATGAGGAGTAAAATGTCTCTTACCTTTTTTAGAAAATAGTGAACACATTGCATTATTTTTTATTATACTTTGTTTCTAATTGATTAATTTTAATTTTCAGTTTTTTAATAGTTATATTTATTTTAAAAGTTTTAATATTTGAAACAAAGACAATAGTTAATAAATACAAACACTTGTCTGAAAAAGGATTTAATTTTATACAAGAAACATGACAAATATTACAGAATTCTTAGTGGTCACACTTATCAAAAAACTAAATTTATAAACAAAAATTTAAATTATATTTATTTACAAATTTAATCTGAATCAACGTCCATTGCTTCAGCTTCATGCAAAACAGTTTGTGCAAACAGCGATCATCTGGCTGTGATTCTTAAAACATTCTTATTACATTCTTTGTAGACAATTTTGGTTCTGTTATTTTTGTGTGGTCCGCAAATATGACAAATAGGTCTACGTGTTGGTACTTGAGCCTGTTGATTTTCCAATAACTTATATTTGCCCAAAAAAAACGTGAAGATCTATTGGAAGAGTTAGGATTGTCGCTCTAGTTTTCAAGTGTCCACTCATGAAACTGAGTGACAATTTTTTCAAAAATTTTCGTCTTCGCTGGCTATAATCCAGATAGTTGAATTTGTAAATTATATTTTCATTTATTCTGGCAATGTCTAAATACCAATAAAAAAAGCCATTGTCGAACGTCTCGTGCTTTGGGATGTCATGTAACTGGCACTTTGATCGACATTATCAATGCCACATTTTGTAGTGTTATAATCCAAATTTACAGTAGACTTTTTGGAATCTTTGTCAATAGAATAGAAACACAGTAAAAAATACTAAACTAAAACACTAAACACAAAACAAAACAAAAAAAGAAAGGTAAAAGTGACTATGTATGCACAAATATAGTGAGAATAACACTACAAAAGCAGTTATACGATTGGGCGCGGCAACTTGGCCGCAGACATAACTATCTCGCATTCATGTCTTATTTTCAGATGGACTCTAGATGAGGTGGTATTATTTGTATACAGTTCGTGTCCCTCAAAGTGGTATTGACAAATACTCAAAAGCCCTGAATACATTTCTCTATCGATACCTACAATAAGATGTGAAAGTAAAAGATTGTGGCCAATTTGCCGCTAGTGTGCCCACTTAAGGTATAAGCAGAATGCACTCTTAACGTCATCTCTTCCATGCATCTGAATTGATACTAAAGAATTGAAAGCAATTTTTAAATTTCAATGGATTTTTCTGTTTTAAGGTCCCATAAGCCTGTTTGTTTTACTTTGGTGTTTTTTACTTTGAGTTTTCTTTTTGTGTGTTTGCACATATCATCTGGGGACACTAATTGACTGAATGGTGGAATTTCGCACAAATCTCATTGGCCTATTTATTGGCAATTTTTTAAAACATTTTTTGAATCTTTATTGGTAAATTAAAATTGGCTTCAATGTTACAGAATTTTACTCAATTGTAGCCCCAGAACATTACGTGTAACTTACTAAAAATTCCAAAAAGTCTGGTTCAAAAGCTATTGAAAAATAACTGAAAAATCAAACTAATTTTTCATGGTTGGATCATGAAATATTTCTCATAATTTTGATCATGTATGAATATTCCTAGAATATCATAAAAGAAAATTATAATTTGGGAGAAAATAAAAATACATAAATTAACTCTGACTACTGTTGGGTTTCACTTGTTTTTATTTAGTCTCTAACTTTAAAGTTTTTATATTTTTAAATGTGATAACTTGTATTGATTTATGAGTGTTTATATATGTCAATAGTGTAAGCAAAATGTGAAAAATCTATTTTGTGAAATTTATCTGACTTTTGTGGGTAGCTTCATGTACATTCCATATGTAAGGCAATAAAACATTGCTTATAATAAAAATTTAAAAATTGAAATGCAATTTTGTTCTAAAAGTATGTAATATTAAAAAATTCATTTAATTAGAAATTAACCATTATTTTAATTTTTTTTCAGGAAGTATTGGAACACTTAAATTCATTGATTGGCTGAAGATTTCAAGGATGACGATAATATTAGTTTACTGATAATCACTGATTTATATTATTTATTATTATTATTAGTAGTAGTAAAGTAGTGAATAAATAGGGTATGCTGGTGTATCCTTAAGGGCAATACTGTAGCTAATAGAGTGGAGTCAATTTTCTGTGAATGAACTAATAAGAAGTGACATACAGACTGGTCAACCAGTAATCAGTGAAAGTTCATATTTCAATGAGTAAGTTTAATTTTTTTTAAATTAATTATTTTTATCTCCAATTTCTTCCACAAGAATTCTTTCTTTTCTTGCTTTGTCGGTCTTCTTTGTCAGAACCATTATCTGTTGTCAGTTTCTACTTTAATTCTTTGTGTACATTTTTAGCATCATAATTTTAATAGTTTGTTTTTTTAGTAATTCAGTACTTACTACTGTTTAATTAAGACCATGCTTTTCAGTCGTTCACAGATAAACACGCTCTTGTTTTATTTCTTTGTATGTATTTCTTTCTTTTGACACTTTTCTCAGGAACTTGTACTACTTTTTTCTTTTTTTCTGATGATGCAATATTTCTTTTGATAGCTGGTTAAAATCCTTTCTTTTCAGGTGTTAATGGAAAGTCACTATTTTCTTTCTTGTTGTTACTGTATTTTTATATTTTTAATGAATTTCTTCTTGATTTTTAGTTTTTATGTATGTTTTCGTTCTGTAATTTTTTTGAAAAACTTTAGTTATTTTTTCTGAATCTCAAGCTATTTCTTTTAATTACCTCTGATAGACTTTTATTCATTTTGTGAGATGATTTTTGACAAAATTATTCAATGGTGAATACTGAATTGTTATATCCTGTTTCCTTAGATGAAATTAGAGTTTCAAACTTGTGTTCAATTTGCTCTACCTCCAGAAAAAGGATGTTATTGTGAAATAACATCCTTGGACATTTATCACTTTATTAAAATTTGATAAACAATCAATTTCTTGAAATAAATTTTTGCAACGACTAAAGGTTATACACATCATTTTTATTATTTTGAGCCTTTCACATTTTTTTTCTACACATTCATACATTACCATCTATAAAGTTCTTTATAGATTATCGTAGAAACTGAATTATCATTCCGAATAGTTTCTTCCTCCAACTTCAAAGTTAAATAAATGAAAATTTCTTTCTAACAACTTTATAATGGATTTTTTGTATACAAGCATGAATGAAATTTTTTTTATAACTCTAAATTTATCTCAACTTTAACAAATTTCAATTTCTGTGCAAAATACTGACTGAAAAAAGTCATCAATATTAAAAAGTCTACTTTTAAAATTTCAATTGGTGGTAAGAGTTTAATTATTATATAGCTTAAGGTTATTGGGAAAGGTAAAATTAACACCATTAAAATTTCTGAACGAAAAATTATAATTGAATTAATATTTTAAAATTTAATCTAGCTTCATTGATACCTTCATTAAGAAATAAATAAATACAATTTAGTGGACCATATTTGTATTCTACAATCATTTTTTCAAATTTATTTTTAATTATTAACTCTAATGTATTAAAAAATAAACATATTTAATAATATGAAATTAAAAAAATCCAATTCATTATTGTATACTATAATTATTACTATACATGTATCTTGACATGTAAACTGAATTACAAATAAAAATTTATTTTATTGTCACTTTTTATTTTCTGTTTCCTTTGTGTATTACTTGTAATTTTTCCCTACATCCTATGTTTGACATCCGGTAATTTGTAAATAGCTTTTGTTCAAAATCAGCCATACGTAAACAGAATTTTAGCTGGATTTAAATATTTATTTCCAGTCAGAAATAAATGATTAATCTGATTATTTATTTAATTGGAGTTAATAAATTTTTCCGTAACAGTTGTGTACTATACTTAAGTCTACATCCTGTAAACATTGAAATGTAAAGGTGATTAACAATTTATAATAATGTTTTGATATTCTTTAATATTTTAAAATTAGGTTTTGTAAACATTTCATGCAAATTAAGACCGTTTAATAATTCCACATGTCATCAAATCTTATAAATGGAAGTTCTAAAAAACATTGCTGACTGACTTATTTGAAAGTACATTAAACACTTATATTTGACCTAGTGAGGCATTATAGTAAATGTGCATTCAAAATCGAAGCTATTGTTTTTAATGTAAGTGCAACCTCTAAAAGTATAATGGAGCTGAGCGGAATCAGGTGGTATTGCTGGGCTGTCCATGTAGCTTCAACTCAGTGTAGGTTTGGTTTTGAAGCTGATTCTGCTTCACTCACCACGCTTTCAGACAATTCTTCTGGACTTATTACTTCTCATTATCTAGTTTAGCATTGCTTAGGTTACAGTTTTTAATAATAATAGTTCCTTAGACTATGGTAGAAAATGTTACGGCAGGCCTACAAAAATATAAACACATCCTTTAAACTGACTCAACTTTGCTTCCGGTTGCCATTGATTTTCAGTCCACTTGGCTCAACTCAGTGCAGCATTTTAAACAATTTTCAGTCCATTCCTGGCTAAATTAAAATTAAAAAAACATAGAAATGTTACCATTTAAATAATTCCAATTATAGGAACTGATTTTACCGAGAAACTATTACCAAAATCAAAATGAAACTACATTTGAAGATTTGAAAATGCACTGAAATGTAAAAATGAATTGTGACTGCCGTTAGTTTTTCTCTTATTTTCAATAAAATTTAACTTTTAATTCAATAAGCGTTTTTTTTATAATATGTTTGCGTTATTGTGATGACAATGAGTTTGCTTAAAGTTATGGTTACTCTTTGTATTAGTTTAAAGTGTACATATGTTACTTGTGATTACTTTAACTTTAAACTAGTTTTTAATTATTGCTTGTTTAGAAAGTCAGTACCAATATGAACATATATCAGACTAAATAAGAGCTGTTACGAATCTGACAGAAACTATACAGCAACAATACAACATTTTCGTGCTTGTAATGGCCCAAGAAAATGGTTATCAACCTTTTTATCAGTATTCACAGCATGGGCTCATACTAAATACCCTGTATTATAGGAATGTTCAATAATTATAAAATACCAAGTCTAAAAGGGAATTAATATTTTTTTAAGCGATTAAGCCTGGATTTATTTGTAATACTTCTTGTTGCTTTATTTCTCATTAACCTCTGTTGTAGTTAACGTCTGTTGTCTGTCAGTCTTTTCAAAATTGACAAACAAATCAAGCAGAATAATTAATACATTTTACTCATTGGAATTTGGATTTCAAAGGGCTTAGATTTTAATATACCTATTTTTATAATGAAAAAAGATTATTAAAATGATTTTAATTGGAACATATTGGAACATAATATATATATATATATATATATATATATATATATATATATATATATATATATATATGTTACAATAATTAGACGTACATGAATTTTATTTTTATTTTCTAGCAAAAAAATTATGTAATATGCTTGTTGGATTAGCATGTTTTATGTAATTTCTTCTTTGTAAACTGGCAAGCGACTTTAAATTTTCAGGTGTGAATCTGTTAGTGAGATTGTTATTTTGCTTAATTGTGTTTTTAAAATAGTAATGTTTGTAATAGAAAGATTTGTTGAATCAAAGTGACGAGTAAAACAGTGCTAGATAGTGCACAATTTTGAAATTACTGTTTTCGGATTAATTTCCAAAATTATGTGTAAGCTTAACTGATTGAATGTTATATAATTTCTTTATATTTACTTTTATTGGCCAAATTATACTGAATGTCAATTATTTTCTTCTGGAGTTCATTGAAGAGAAATTGGAAAAGGAATTGAATTCAGTGTCATAAAATGCAATATTTTGAGTCTTTATGTATATTAACAAATTTCACAATAGTGTGTGCCATTTCGTATAACTCCATATTTAAATTAACTATTGCAATTTGTGAAGTCTTACGTTGTACTCTTATAAAATCCAAATTAAGATCAACTTAAAGATACTGATACTCTTAGAGATACTTCATTTCACCTTGTCATTGCTCGGATGTTATTGTATGAAAGACAGCTACATAAAACCTTAGGCCTATGGATCAATGAAGCACACTTTAATCTAAATGGCTGTGTAAGCACTCACAATAGCAAAATATGATCTGTTACAAACTCTCTGAAAATAGCTGAATAAGGTATACATAAGTTTAAAGTTAGGTTTCTCCTTCAATTTTATCATTGGTTTTTTTTTAAGAAGTTCAAAAGGGATTCACCGAAACTGTAACACAGTCACAGGACAACATTACTTAGATAAGCTACTTTGGTTTCAGAACTACAAGAACATTGTACAGAGAAAATAACATTTTTGTATTAACGTGTTTCGCCACACACTTACAATTTAGACAAAACCTTTTTTTTTTAACACACACACACACACACACACACACACACACACATACATATATATATATATATATATATATATATATATATATATATATATATATATATATATATATATATGTGTGTGTGTGTGTGTGTGTGTGTGTGTGTGAAGTGTGTCAGGATCAGTACTAACTCAGAATCCTAAAAGTGCAAAAAGTTAATATTTCTAAATTGCACAACACTAAAAGAGCAATGTGTTTATTTCTGCATACTTTATGACACAAGCAAATATCCATAAGTGTAGATTAACATCAACTAAGAAAAATACATAATTGTTCCACACTTTATTATTTTCATTAACAAAACAATTTTATTTCAAAAAGTGTTTATTTTATAAATGAATACTATAATCAGTACTGAACAGCTATTTAAAAATGAATGCAAGTAAAATGTATTCGTATCCTTTGATATTGCCTCTTTATTCCTATCCTTTAAAGCCTTCTAGTTTTCCCTGAATGAGCTGAAGAAGTGTGTCTCGGCAAGTTGTAAGATTGGTTTTAACACACACTTGACTGTCATTCATCCGTACTGCAAAGCTCATTAGTGCAACAGATTAGATATAGTATAACTCTTTCAGGTTGTTCAGTAAGTCACAGTAAGTAGTAAACATAATTTGTGTTGAAATAATTTTATAAGTTACCATTTACCATAAATTTATGTAAAGATGAGGAATTTTATGCAATGTTTGAGTCTGTTTTATGTTGATGTATTTAACATTTGTGTTTTATTTTAGGATGAATCTGGAGAAAAGAAAGGTCAAAACAATAAAGTAAGTAACTTGTTAGTGTTGAACTTATAAGTTAAGGAAAATCCTTTATTTTCAAAATCAGCTGTAATTGAATTATTTTGGTCATACTTTGCTCAAATGTAGTTTTTAAGATAAATAAAGTATAGTTATGAAATAAATTTTGCTCTTCTGTAATTAATTGTTGTCTCTACAGCATCAAATAGGTACTTATCTATTTTACAGTAATATAAATTTTATTAATAATAATTAGAAATAAAATAAAAAAATATTATGTGTTATATTTTTATTTCAGAACACTATTTTTTAAATATTTACATTAATACAATAGATTCTAATAATATACATTAGTTTGTTTTTAATTTAGCTCCTACTCACTGTGGCACTCTTAAATATGGGGTTATTGGTTCATAGGCCAGCCTCATCTGTTACTATAGTAATAATCACACATTATTTATAATTTATAAATAAAATAATGTATATAGTTCTTTTATAATTATATTAAAATTTATTAATTTGTAATTTAGTAAAGTTCTCTTGAAAAATTCTACCCATTTAGACTCACATTTAAAAATGTATGGCTCAAATTAATTCTTGAACTGAAATTCCATTCCAAGCACATATCCTTGTTAGTCTCCAATATTATTTATTCAGATCTTATATTTGTCGATTTTACTATGATACAATTCTTTTACATTTTTGTGTGTCTCTTGTCACTTGTTTGGTAGCCTATTTCAAACTAAACACAGTTATTACTTTTTTGGCAATACTTTTTTTAAAATGTAAACATATATCTGCCTTCCGTGGTTCCTTTCTGTTAATATTAATTCCAGTGACCTATACTTATGCTATATCTTCTAAAATTTTATTTAACAAAACAAATAACATTTTGTAGCTCTAAATATTAAACTTTTAACTGATTCATCTTTAAAAATCATTAGAGTTTTTAATGATCTTTAAAAATCATTGCGTACAATAGTTCACATGAAGAACCGCATAAAAGTATTTACCTACCTATAGTTTGCAAATACTGTTTTTAATTATTTTAAGTTAGTATTAACAATTTACACATTTGACATTTTATTATTACTGTTATTTCATTTGTTTCTTTATTTGTTAATTATTTTGGTTAAATAATGTCCACAAGTTAGAATTAAAATTCACAGTTCAAAGGCACACAAGAAAACATATACGTTGTTAATACGTAACTGTGATAGGTGATATCCATTTTTGTTGTGATCAATGTGAAAAATTACATCAACTTTAACTTCTGTGACCTGGATCATCTTGATATCTGGACCAGGGCTATTTGATATACTGTTTGACTGGGGATAATGTAATATTATAAGAAACAATGTCCCCAGACATGGCATAATCACAAATTACTAAATTCAAATTAGGCATAATCAACAAATTGTACATAGTGAGAGAAAATGCGAGGAACGAATGAGAAAAATGCATACACAATGTTCTTTTCTGAAATCATAATTTTTTTGAATTGGAAATTATTTTGTTAAAGATGTTTTACTCAAATATAGTAAATGCCACATAGTTTTGCTTGCTGCAATGAATTTAAACCAATGTTCTATTATAAAAAGAATGTGACATAGTGACATCTTTGTATGACAATTGGCATAATCAAAACTAATTTTTATTTCCCTATTATCATTAATCACTCTGTTAATATTTCAATTATTTTAATATTTGTTTTGTAACTGTTTATAGGCGAATAAAGGCAAAAGAAAATCAAAGAAGCAGTCTTCAGTTGAAGACATGGTAAGTTTTTTAATTTATTATAACTTGTTTGTCTTGGATACAATTTTTGAATCTAAATTATTTGCTTGTTCCTGATTTTGTGGATTGATGATTAATTTTTAAGAATTATTCGTAAATTTGGCTAGTTATAATTCTACATAATTAAAGAATGAAAAATAAAATAAATTATCTAAAATATTGTTTTTGTTTTTTTTAAATTTTTTTTTATAACAGTTACCTACTAATACTGCTTATCAGTAACTATGTACTGTAGTATAAACTCAAATATTTTAGTTAAAAATTTAAATGTCATTAAAGAACCTTAATTTACTCACATAAAAGAAATTATAAGATACACTTTTTTAAACAAATTGTTTTTTTTTTAATGAAACTAGCTAATATTTACAATATAACGCTTTTACAAATTATGGCAGATGGGAAATTACACAATAATTTTCTTAAAAAGATCTCGAATTGTTAAAAAAATATTTTATTGTAAAAAAATAAAACATATAATATATTATTTATAAGAGTATTTAATTCGTTTTTAGCTGAGAGAATTAAAATTTCCTATTGTTACAATTTTTTTAATAAATGTATATTTTTGTGCAATATTCTGGTAGAAATCGAAAGTGTAATACAAGAACTTTTAGAATTAATATCTATATAAGCATTAGAGTTACAGTAAACATTTCTGGGGAAAAAATCAGTTTTTTTTTAATTTAAGACAATTTAATAACTGAAGTGATATAACTTATATGTTTACATTGTTGTAACATAAATAACTTCAATATCATTGAGACTCTTAATGCATTACCAAACAATATTGCTCATTTGATGAAAGAAATAATATTCTTAAAGGAAGCCAATAAAAGGAAACTATTTTAATTGTTAATGAAACAGCTGACATATATTTTTAAAGTTTAACAATGTAGCTGCATTTTACAATAATGGTAGTGTTAATCAGTGAAATGAGAAAGCTTTGTGTTTACTTGGCAGTTATTTAACAATATGTTTAGAATCATATTTATCTATTTAGTGTTTTAGTTCTTAGTGTATAGTAAAACATTTTCAGAGTTGCAGTAAGTATTTTATTCTGGTTAAAATTTGTTTCTAAAATTGACCAACCTAATAATAATGGAGCTACAGTATTGTTCAAATGTTAGGAATTAGTATTTGCAAATGCAGTTTTTGTGCTTAAATGACTCCAAAATGCAAACATGTTTTGTAATTGTTTTTTAAGCCACTGATTTTTATTTACTCAATTTCTGTAGCCTGTGCAATTGTCTGAGTTCTAGGTTATCAAAATTGCTATATTAGCATATTAGTGGGATTTTACTGTAGACTAAAATTTTGTCCTTCATGTAGGTATAACTTCTGCTATATTTTAGTTATGTGCCAAAGTGTGGGGAGGTATTGCAAACAGATATTTTTTTAAATTTATCTTTAATTAAACATTTAAAAAAACATCCAATTTTAGTGCCTCTACTTTACAACTTTATGTTATTTAACTTTGCTTTAGTTTTTGTTTTAACAAAACTGTTTTTATTTCAGTTTAAAGAAGTCCTACAGTACCGTTTCCTCTCCTGACATGTGGCACTTATCCTTTAATTGTTTCAGTTTGCTTCTTACTTTGATCACAGCCCGCAGATTGCTGTAACCGTTAGGCCTTCAACAACGACTCATCCTCCAACTATGGTGCCGGAAGATTCTTCTGTAAGTATTTGTGTAGTTGGCCATTGTATTTTGAAACCTATAGTGTTTTTAAATGTTTGTTTCAAAACAATGGTTGATTATCGGATTTTATAAGATTAAATATCTTGATTTAATAATTTTGTTGGTTTAACAACAGATACAGTATACAATATTTCATTTTTTATCTACATTTTTAGTGTTATTTTTGTGAAATAAATTAGGCTAGTATTGGTTAAGAAGATTTCCTGTTGAAATAAAGTACATATGTTAAGGTAATTAAAAAACAAAAAATAATTGTGGATGATGATTCAGTTTTGGAATTTTAAATTTTTTATGAATATTTACAGGTTAAATAGGTTTGTTTATGTTAAAACATTAAATAGTGTTTTGCCTTGATAGATTGTTATTTTTCTCTGTGATTAGTGGATAACATCGCTTTTCTACATTGTAAATATGAAATTAATGAAATAATCATACACGCTTACTAGAGAATTTAAAGTTATATATTACATAGAAATAAGTAACTTCAGACTTGGAAATTCTGTTCAAAGTGTAAGTGCTGTTTTATACAGTTCAACCACAGCTGTGTAAGTGCTGTTATGAATGCATTCTAGGCTTTTTATTGTTATGTTTTCATTATTTTTTATGTTGATTATATTTAACCAGTGTGTGACATATTGTCAAATAAATGATTTGTTGAATATAAGAATTTCAAATTTGTTGGTAGATTTTAGAAATTTAGTTTAGTGAAGGTAAAACAAATGTCCGTAGTAAATCATAAAGTATACAGTGTTTTGTATTAGTTAAGAATTTGTAAGAAAAATGTATTAGAAACTTGCTGAAAATCGATGTTATTCATTTACCTTTAAGTACAATGAATTTCTACTAGTAGTTCAAAGAACATTAGAGCTCATAGTATATTCTTAATTAATATGGAGCACAACAACAGTGCTCTAACCTTTTCTGCCAATTTAACCAATAACCAAAATATTTATGAAAAATGTCACTGTACCAACTTTATTGGAAATTTTATGTTCCTTCTCCATAAAGGCGATTAATTCAGAGGCTGTTATCTTGAAACAGAAGTAAATGGGGAAAAATCTTATACATACTCATTTAGATTTTATACGTAACAAACAAAGAATCACAAACCAAATGCCGAACAGTCGACTTGTAAAAGAGCTCTCATTTTGCTTAATCAAAAAACATTTTGAGAGTCTTTAAATAACATTTTTACAATATTTCTGATCAAATAAGCTGATACAGGTAATAAGTTTTATAACCAAACATTTACTTTGGTGTCTTGTGTCAGTATCAGACACTGACAATATTTTGTCAGAAAATTCACAATAAGCAACTAAGCATGCTGGGTTACGGAATTATGTTGCTGCATGACAATCTTCTTGTATGAAGTTTTTTTACAAGAAAATGGTTTTTAAAAACACCTTGTATCTTTGCTTTTCTTTGACAGCTTCTCACTGGCTTATCACTTATTTTATTTTGTTTTTTTGTACTGAAAGAAAAACAGAAACATTTTCTATTTAAAAAGTAAGTTTTGTAGTAGCATTTCATAGTTCCTACATTCCAGTATTTAAAAGTACATTCTGAATTAAATGCCCATGATTCACCTTCATTTTACAATTAAATACATTTTCAAATATTCATTATAATGTATGTAGTACTCTTAAAATAATCTTTATTTTCACATAGTTTAAATATTAAACCCTGGACCCTGGCACAAATACTGGTTTACATTGTTTCTTACCGTAAAAGTTAAACAACATACGAGCTCGTATATAATATAGCTTTAATTGAAATCATTTATAAAACATTGTTTTTAAGGTTTTTTTATATTTATAATTTGTAACAATAGCTATTTCTAATTTTCAGTTATAACCTTTAAGGCTAGCCTTAAAGTACCTTACTGTCTACTGTCTACTCAAATCTTATGTTTCTTCTTTTATGGCTACCAGATTCAACAGTCACTGTCGTCATTACATTAATGCTATCATAAAGTAAGCAGGGCCAATTTAGAAGTCACAAAGTGCTCCTCCACCCATTCTTTGATTTTATATAAAATGTACTAGCTGTGTACCCATGCTTTTCTGTGATAATTTGTCCGCTAGACAAACAAATTTGTAACATTAGTTTTGGTTTTCCAGTGTATGAAATGCAAACAAAAAAATATCTACAGAAAATTAATTTAGTTTATAGATCTCATGAAAATACCCAGTTTTAAAATAAATCAGGGATGTTGAGTGACTGCCATTTTGTTTCGGTCAAGTGTGTGACTGTTAAAGATAGCTTATTAACAATTTATTGTATTTAAGAAATATAAAGGTTTTCAGAGAAATCTATCAAATCATGACCCAGAGTAAAGTGCACTAGTTAGGCTTTTTGAAGTAACAGACAAATAAACCAGACAATTACAGTGCCTGCCATTTTGCTTAAATTAGGTGTGTGATATAACAAAGAAAAAATGTTTTATCGAAATGTGTGAAGATGTTTTCCGATGAAAATTGGACGAATAGTGCTAAGAGTTAGATTTTCATGTTTAGAAAGAAGCATTTTTAAACCACTTAAAATATTCCACATCTAGGCCATAAATAAAGCAAACATGCAAAATTTTAAGTCTGTAGGTTTTGTTGTTTTTGAAATACAGTGATCAATTAGTCAGTGACTTTCATTTATAGGTTACATTTTATGTACTGACTGTGATATAGATAGATGAATGTATGAATGAAAGAAAAGGAAAAAAATATAAGTATTTATGAACAATCTATATGTGTATAACAATAATTCATTTGCATATTGCTTCCTATTACTTTCATAAGTAAAACTATTTATTACCAATACTAGATTGAGAATAAATTTGCCCCTAAGTATCAGTATTTTTCAATTACTTTTTTGACTTTATTTCTTCAAATTTTGTACCACTAAATCTCTCGCCCCCCTAGGCATGTGCTCATTTACTAAATCGGCCCTGAAAATAATCATTCCATGTGGCTATCATCATTTTACATACATTTTAGACTGTTAGTGCATGATGGAAACATTACTTAAAAAATCTTGCATATGTGTTTTAAATTGGCCCTCTCCTTTAATACCGCTATGTATCCTACGAGGGTTGTCCGTAAAAATAACATTCCCAATAATTTTTCACAATGAAAAACATATTTATTTGCATTGAATAATACATTTTTGGAAAGCTTACAATTTTTTTCAACATAATCGCCGTTGAGATTGATGCATTTTTGTATACGGTGAACCATCTTTTGTATTCCTTAGTCGAAAAACTTTTCCACCGAGCTGCGAAGGTAGATTAAAACCTCTTCTTTCAGCTCGCTCTGGTACTGAAATGTGTCCCAACTACGTATTTCTTCAAATTAGGGAAGTTATGGTAGTCACTTATGGCTAAGTCTGGGCTGTAGGGTGGATGTGACAGTATACCATCCAAATTGGTTGATGAGATCGGTTGTTACACGTGTGGCGTCTTGATGGAAACAAAACTCCCTTCGTGAGCATGCCTCTCCTCTTGTTTTGAATCGCGTGGCGAAGGTTTCTTAAGATCTCACAGTAATGATCAGCATTGATTGTTGTACCGGTATCCATGAATTCACATAACAATAATCTCTTCCTGTCCCAAAACACGCTCGCCATGACTTTGCCAGCAGACAGTGTTTGTTTGAACTTCCGTGGTTTCGGCGACTCTGGATGTTTCCACTGACGTGATTGTTCTTTCGTTTCCAGTGTCATATAGTGTACTCAGGTCTCGTTTCCAGTGACAATGGAGTCCAAGAATTTCTTGCCATCGGTTTCGTAGGCCTGAAGAAATTCGCGGACCGCATCAATCCGTTGCTGTTTGTTGTCTTCTTGGGACCCATTTTGCACAAATCTTGCTCTTACCCTAAATGGTCTGTCAAAATTTTATCAATGCAGGTCTTGCTGATATCAGGGATCATCTTGGAAAGATCCCGAACAGTCACCATTCGATCGTTCAGCATTGTTTTTTCCACTTTCGCATTCGTTTCGTCTGAAACAGATGACCATCCGGAACGCTGTTCATCATGAACATCCGTCTTTGAATTCTCTGCACCATTTGTGCACGTGTTCTATGCTCATACGTTTTTCTCCATAAACTTCACACAGTTGGATATGATTGTCCACCGGCGCAGTGTTTTTTGCACACAAAAAACGAATCACAGAGCATAATTTGCATCTGGCGGGAGACGGCTACCAAGGCAAGACTGAGCGTCGCAGACCACTCGCTGAGTGGGGATTGGGAGTGGAGGAACCAAGATGCAAGCCAAGGTCACCGGATGCCGCATAACAACGTTACTATAGCGCCTTGGGAACCTTACTTTACGGACAACCCTCGAACTGTGATCCACTATTCATTTCGTATTTATTATTATTTTTTTTGAAGCTAGTGAAACATTAAATAATTATGGTTTGCAGCAGTTTTGCGGATATGGTTTCTTGGAATTTTCTATGTTAAATAACATTTTGTTATGTAAAAATCAAATTTGTCTTTGGCTATAGCTTGGACATGTTTGTAATCCAACAAAAATCAATTGTGGCAGCAGTAAAAATGCATATATATATATATATATATTTGAGAATATAGTAAAAAAAATGGAAATATATCTTATTGACTATTCTAAAACAATAATGAGATATTTTGTAAAGACAAATTCTTTTATAAACCAAATAGTTAAGTTGAAATGAAATAAAAACAGATAAAATATGGTCAACAGTTTCTGGCAATTGTCAGTTATACTAACTTCAAACTGGCTTTGTACTTATAAGCTAATTACAAAGAATGTAAGTTTACTAGTGACGTCAAAGCGTTAACACAGAATTCTGTCACGTTTTAAATCGTTGCTTACTGTTTACAGTTTGAAGAATACAAAGATGAAATAGAAGATGTAACCGCTTACCCTGGCTTCATGTACTGGACAAGACCACCCAGTAAACCCCCACGCACGCACAAACGTTACACTAAGCCTACCGTTAAAGAGACTGTGAGTAGTGCGGCATTGTATAAGGCATGCCTGACTTAACTTGTTTTTTTCTTTTCAACTCTTGCCTTTCTTACAACATTCTTTCGTGTGAAATTTGTTGTTTGTTTTACTGGATTTTTGAACCGATTCATGAAACGATTTTGGAAGAATAAAAATTTAATTTCTGTTTTATCTTGTATGTTTGCTACTTGAACACAGTAGAAAGAAGCTTTCACGTATTAAGCTATGACCAGATGCTGCAATTAGTTAGTGCAACTTGTTTTGTAATTACAGAGTCACTTTTATATGCTATCGTAAGACAAAGAGACAATACACATCTGCTTTATACTTTGTCATGATGCGTTAAGTGCTCAAGACTTGTAGATCTTTGGATCAATCTGAAAAAAAAATTAAGATTTTGTTACATGAAAATCAAATGGCATACAAACTAATGTTGGTAATAGCTTAGATACATCCATTACCCAATAAAAATATGTTCATTTGTTTTAAAGTGGTAAAATGGTGTTGCTGTTCAAAATCTTCTGTGAATGTTGCACAAACGTTATTGTGACTTTCCAAGTTAGTCTCAGAAGCTATGAAAAATCAACATGATTTCATCACAATATAACATTCTATTAATGTTTTTATTAATATATATTGTTTTGAAACATTCATTGTTGAAAAAAATTGAACAACCACCATTTTGAAAATTATAAAAATATTTTTCTTGTGTTTTTTCACTTGTAAATATAACATATTTATATTATACCAAATTTAAACTCAGTAACTTATCTATTTCTGAAATTAATGGAAATTTTAATTTAAAAAAACAAATAACTGTGTGTGTCTAAATTAAGTCGAAAGAAATATATGGAACATTTTTTTGTATGTATAGAATCCAATCCTTGTCTATCTCATTAATTTTTTTGACACATTCTATATATATTAAATTTATTTTCTTTTTACCATATAGAAGTTTTCTACAGGTCAGTAATGCTACAGATTTCATGGTTCTTGACCCAGTTCTTACTGTAATGATTTCTTCTATATATTATTTTTATTAGTAATTTTACATTTCGTAATTACTTGATTTTGACCAATAGCACTAGTAGATTTTTAAAATATTAAAAATAACAAACTGTACAACTCTTGTTCATAATAGTCAGGTGATAATAGAAAAGTTTCCAACTGACAACAGAAATAAGTTCATACAGCAGATCTATTGACAGCATAAATCTGTCATGTATCAACGCATGAACATTGCTCTATTTACAACAAACGTTGCACACAAGAAATTGCATTGTCTGAACATAGCTTGACCTTCACCATAAACTTTAAGTATATATTAATAATAGTTTTAATTTGAATGACCTGAGAGATGTTTATATAGTTTTCCTGGGTTGTTGTCAAATTTTATGGTTATTTTTATAAATTAAAAAACATAAACTTTTTTTTAAGTTCATTCTGACAAAATTGAGAGATTAAACATGTTAATCTTTAACAAGCTAAAGGATAAGTTATATAAGAACAATTTTTTTCTGAGCAATATTGTGTGAAGCAAGTGATCGCCTTTTTGGTTCATTTGAATGAGATGTCACGAATGGGAAGAGTGGCGAATTCTCTTCGAACTTCATATTGTTTCAATTTCTATGCAAAAAGATCATTCTTCAGTTGCATAAGGGCCTGTTACATTCATTGCACCCTTGCAAGACTAAACTGGTGGTGCAAGCTTGCGTAAGGAAACAAAATAATTTTATCCAAGAACTTAAGATGCGGAATCTCACTAGCAAATGTTTAAACTGTGCACATGTTAGATGTGCATTCATGCTTCTGGCTGCACCACCAGCCAGAATTTTTCTTCGTTACAAAATTGTTCCTAGGCACATTCTTGCTGCACGTGGATTGATGCTGTAATATTTTTATCTTTCTGTAACAATGGATGTTAAAATGTGAAATAGAGCTTCTCTCCTGGAATTACAAATCCTAAAATTTGTCTGGAGATTAATGGGGTTATTGTTTCCAGTAAGTAATAAAAAGTCAAAAGTATTTCAGAAATACCCAAAGAACTTTTCTATGCTTCTGAGGAGATCAGGAAAATATGTTTGTATTCTCTATCATCTTCTCTATCATTAAAATATTCGTTCTCCCTTTCTTCTCTTATTACAACTGAAGCCACAGCTCAAAACTCTGAGTTACAATTTCCATCATCAAATGCTCATCGTTTGATAAATCAAATTTTGCAGCATACTCGTGACTGTGTTGTATACATTATTAGTACTTTGTTCATGTGAATACCACTTGTGCACGCTCACACTCCAGTTACTTGTGCAAGTGTGCATTCAATGTAAAACAAATATGAACAAAATCATGATTAAATTTTTGTCTGTGAGGGCATGAATTAAACTCGATAAAATTTTGCAGAGATTGACAACACAGTTCAGAGATAAAACTACTAAAGTCTCAAGTGTTTGCCTGAAGCCAAGGAGAAGAAGATGAAAATGAGAACCACAATTCTTGTTGATAAAAAAGCATTAGGAGGAAAACATCAATATGATATGAGATATTCTTGAAAAAGAATGGTCTGCTGAGGCCATAAATCACACAAGTTGTCATTACTTTGTGAAATACAGAATACTTGAGGTTCCATAAAGTGTCTACACAATGGATCTTTTATTTGATGAACATATGAAGAACTGTAAGCAGCTCTCAGTGTGGTCCTTACAAGAAGGATGTGCTTGTCTGAATTATAGCATAACCTATAATGAAATTTGTGTGTACTGTTAGTTATATGACTGAGTCAAAACAAGCAAATATGCAGTTGCAGTCACCTAAGGTATTATCGTGATGATTGTCAACTGCCGAGGACCGTGTGCTGGAGTGGTGTTTGTTCGCTGAATTATTTAATGAAATTCAATTGATTAATGTGCTCTACTTCTGTGACCTATTAAACAACAGATCCAAAACATGATTATCCTTAATGATAATGTTTAGTCTACATATATTGCAGTGTTCACATATATGTATGGAATGTCACTGGGACATCCTTCCTTAAGAGTTTTGGAGCTCTAGGAGGCTAATAAATGCTGTAGCAGCCAACAGTTTAATTTTGACAACTGAGCAGAGGCCTTTGTGTACAATTAGTTCATAACGCAGTTATCTTCATTTTATAGTTGTGCCATTGAAAAATTTCCTATACTCTGGGAAAAACACATTTCCAAAAAAGGATTTTTTTCATATAGAAAATATTTTTTGTCCCATTTATATTTGATTCCTGCTGTAGATCATAAATAAAATCGAGGATTTCCTTATTTGGTATTTTGACATCGGTCGTTGTGTAGAATACAGTGATGTACAATTTCAGCATAACTGGTACCAGATTAACAAATTATTAAGAAAGAATGTTGTAAGTTAGTGTTTTCAAAAAAATTGTAAATTATAAAATTTGCACAACAAATCAAGTAAACCTTATACAAAACAATGCTCACGCTTCTTGCGTCTCTCAGGTTCATTAAGGTGTAAAGATAAACAGAAACCGCAAAACTGTTACTTGTATTTTACAGAAAAAACTTTACCCTTGGGCGAACATTAAAGAGAACGAACCTATTTACATCAGCATGACAAAACCTCCACCGAGACAGTTAGATCCTATTCAGCTTCGGTTTTTGACTCGAGCGACTCCGAAATACGTAAGACGTTCACAACATTGTCACTGCATGCAAGGTTGGCTTTGGTTTGTCATCATTGTGCTTTCTTTTCAATTAATTTTGTTTCCAGTCTTATTTTAAATGTTTTATTATTTCAGTAGCCAATGTTTTTATATTTTATTAATAATGAAAAGATATATTTATATAGTCAATATTCTTTGCTTTTTTAATTTTTTAAAAGTTGTTAGGCACATTTGTTATTCAGTTAATTTATTGCTATCAATTGGAAACACTGGAAAACAAGATTAAATTTAACAAAAAAATAACATTATCATTTTTACTTATCACACAACTCTTTTCAACTCCATAATTACTACTATCATTTTAATAATCTTACCTGCACATGATTTTACAAACTATAATTTTGTTTTGTTGTTATACGTATGTTACTATAACATATTTCAAAGCATTTCAGATTTCATCTGTGTAACCCAACTTTCAAAAATGTGTAACCTGTGATTAAAGAAAACAACAAGAATGGTATGTAATTAATTAATTTATTTGTAGTTTAATTAAGACTAAAATTTTAGTTAGAAAAGTATTTATGTAGTGCATTATGAGTACTAAAATATAGTTTGATATGATTTCTTTTAATTCAACATAATTTTATTTATTATAAAAGTAATATTTAATCTTTAAGCCAGAGGTGTAAGTATGCTCCATTCCACGCTTCAACGATCAATAAAAGTGTGGATTTAAGTTTAAATGCTTTGTTTGACCTTTATGCATCTGTGTATACATCAAAGATAATTGTAAACTGCATTCATTAAGTAACCATGATTGTTATCATTCGTGTTTGTGTGATGCATTGCAGACTGGATTTGTCATAGTAATATTTTGTTTAGTGCCTAATATACCTACTATTGTAAAACAACAAGATACAAGGGATATTTTTTCAACCTCCGAATCTACCATAACGTTGCCTTTAGTGGTAGGAGGCGGACCTACACACTGAGTAGTAGCTCATCTCTCCAATTAAAACCACTACCTTCTTCAACTCCATAATGCTGTTTTAAGCTTTGTTACAGACATAAACATTGATCCTTACAGTAAAAGTTGTAAGATACTTGTAAGATTACAAGAAATTCTACAAAGACAATTATTTTTTCAACCCCCAAATTGACACTGAAATGGCCTGTGTGTCGGAGGTGTTGGTAAGCACTGGACATACAGGGTGCATCTCTCCCACTGTAACCTTACTTTCAACTGCATAACACCATTCTGAGCTTAGTTGCAGACTCATAAACATGGCCACATCTATTGATTCTTCTGCCAAGTGTAAATTGCAAAGCGTCATTAGTTTTCATCAGGCTGAAGGGAATAACGCAGCAGGAATTCTTTGCAGAATGAGCAAGTATGGTGATTTTTTTTAAGTGGTGTACACAAACTCTCTGAATAAACGAAAACAAATTCAAAAACATATTGAACAACAGAAAGGTTATGGGTACCTTTTCTTTTTGTGACACCATAAGGGTATGGTTACTGTTGGATTTCATGGAATGAGAGACTACAATCAATACAGATGCATATTGTCAGACATTACATAGGATGTGGAGAGTTATTATGGCAAAAGTAGAGGCCTGCTGCCTTATGGAGTTGTTTTGAGTCATGACAATGCTCTAACCCAACTGTTCCTTGGGAAGTTTTCATTCATCCACCATTCAGCCTTGATTATGATTTTAATCTCAGTCATTTTCATAAACTGGCTCATTTTGCTATGCATTTCTGCCGTGTTATTCTCTTCTGACTAAAGAAAATGAATAACACTTCTCAATTTTAACTTAGTTGTATAGTCAATGGACATGGCCATGTTTACAAGTGTGCAACTCAGCTGAAAATAGTGTTATGAAGTTAGAAGTGACACTGGTGCTGTTGTCCACTGCACAGTAGTGCCTCATATATACAGGCCACTTCACAGTAGATTTGAAGGCTGAAAAAATAATTTCCCTTGTACAATTTAATACAACTTTTATTTTGAGGTACTGTTAAATAATATTTTTCTTCAAGATATTTAGTGCATAGTTTTTGTACAGTAAAATATTATTAAGTCAGCCTTCTTTATCCAATCAGTCTGGTTAACAGATTGATTTAGGAATAAATAAAACAATATTTCAACCAAAGTATGAAAAGGTAATAAGACTTCATTGCCTTAGAAGTAGATTTCATTGTACTTGTTGGTATTTGTTATTTGTAATTATTACTTTTAATTTGTAAATATGTATATTCAAGTGTGATTTATTTTTTACAAATAGCCCTTCATACTTCAATTAAATCTGATTAGTTGATAATATTTATCAAGGTTATATTATATTATAAACAAATATTCCAGTTCGTTCTAGTTCAATAATATTGTTTTATAAATATTTTCGTTGATTTATCCTCAGCATTGGCTTAAATCAAACCCGAATTTTTGGTAGAGGCAGTGCGATTAAAAGTAATAAATAGGTCATCTCCAATTATTTTTTTAAATATTTGAAATGAAATATAGTTTTACTTGCCTCACGTAACATGTCAGATTTCTATGAATGGTTGGTTTAGATGAAGAAAGAAAGAAATCAATCATCACAGTGTGATTGCAGGTAAGTTATTATTTCTTTATTTCTTAACTATTTAAATTATAAATGGTATCACACTCACTGTATGAAAATGTTTTCTGATTTTACATAGGCTTTGTGTAATTTATCAAACCTAAAATAAAAGTGTGAATGTCTAATAATCTTGGGTACAACTGAAATTTTATATCAGTATTTCCAATTTGTTAAGTTTGAAATAAAAGAAAAATTTATTAAAAAAGTTTAAATACTTTTAATTGTTATATGTATTAATATTCTTGAATAGGTTGAATTAGCCAATGATAGGTCACTGAAAAACAATAGCTTACTATTGCAGACTGTGAGAGACTGCATTTAACAAAGTAGCGTTGAACTTGTACATTATCAGCGCTTTGGACAATGCATACAAACATGTAAGTAATGTACAAAACTTATTGAAAAAACATTTTATTACCATAATATTCTGCTTAAAATTTTTGATATTTATAAAATTGAAATGTTTACCTAAGTTCTTCGTCTTTGTAGCTACATTTTCAGAACCAATCACAATGTTTGGAATCTTTAATTGACAACCAATAAACACCTAAAGTGAATACACAAATTTTCAGTTATTTCTAATGATATTAGTGTTAGAAAAATTGTAAACCTTTTGAATTTGCAAACATATAAACACAAGCTTGACATGTGACATTATAAAATGGCATTGAAGTCAAACTTGGATCTCTCATTTAAGAAATTTGCACGAAACAAAATGCCACTTTATAGTTACGTCACATTTCAATCGATCTGAGTGCCTGAGAACAATCAGCGATGTGTTTAAGAATTAAATGAACACTTAAATTCGAGTTTAAACGTGTTTGAAAGTGATATGCCTTCTGTCTATTATTAATTGAAATGTTCAATTTAAATTGTTTAGTTTCCATATGTTTATTTAATAGTTTACTAAAGTTATACCCACCCTAGTTCTTTAAAAATAAGAAGTTATTCAAACAAAATATTGGTTTTTTTGTGATAAATAAAACACCACAAGAAATGCCCTTACTAGCAGGTGATTTCTTAAAATTTTGTGTGACATCAAATGGTGGAATCATTTAACAGTTTTTTAATTAGGCCAATATCAGTCGTTTCTTTGCTACTTTGTGTACACTCAGCTCTGCCAATACTGAATGGACCAAACCAAATAACTTATACAAACTAAATAACTACAGCGTAACAAAACTGCAGTATAATAAATTTTATAATGAGTGATTGGATTGTTTAATGTAATATTCTGGGTGAATTTTTCAAGATGGCCCCCATTGTTATTTTTTAAATGTAAATGATAAGACAAATTTAAATTTTGGCTAGGACTTACTTTATTTTTTCGTTCTCTTAAAATTATATGTTCTACATTTTATAAAATAAGGTAATACATTTTGTAATGTGAACAGCATTAAAAAATAAAAAATTAAGATAGGCCTATTGATTTATACGTTTTTAGATTGGACATTTACTTATTCAGAAAGTTCTTAGTGAATTTCAATTGTTTAATAGCTGTTCTCACTGAAAAATAGGATATTAAGATTTACTCATTTTCTAAATTATTCCAAATTATAACTGTAATCTATAATAATACATAATTATAATTGCCACAAAGGCATTGTAGCACTCACTTGTTTTAAGATGTGATGGAAATAAATTAAGAGAAGCAACAAAATTTGTGCTCTGGCAGTTATAAGATTCATAACTTTATTTTCTAGCATTGTTTCGAAAATCTTATTTCATTATCATAGTAAACGTTAAAATCTGTATAATTAATATTTATGATGTAAAATCGGAATTTCATGTAAGTTTTATTTAAAAACCTTATGATTTTTATATATATTTTAAAAGCTACAATTTTGAAATGTTTGAACCTATTTTAGCTGAACAAACTTCACTAAGCCGTTAACTAAGGTAAATATTTGTACAAGGATTGAATCAAATCAGATCAAAATTTCTAATGCTCAAGTGCAAATAAAAATATTAATTTATTTAACTACTTAAATTGTATTCTAAAACACATTTTAAGGAGTTATTAAGAATGTTTTATACAGAGTGTTCAAAAAGTGATAAAACCTTATAGGGAAATGAAAAAGTTATTTTATTCTATGAGTTAGTTTAAAAAAAAATTGAAAGTGGACGCTATTACGCAATTGATACATCAAAAAAAAAAATTATATGAAAAGTATGCTATTGATGTATCATGCATCTGTTCCAAGAGGCAGATGTATTAAATGCCAGATGCACCAAAAAGTGGCCTATTTAGTCATCTTTGTAACTAACTCATAGAATAAAGTACATTTTTATTTCCCCATAATTTTTGAACACTCTGTGTATAAGTCAGAACTTTTGTGTTCACATGATTTGATTCAAATGTACAGAAAAAAAAATAGTTTAGACAAATTAATTACCAGCAAATTCCGTTTGATTGTTTCAAAATCTTTTTAAAAAATCCTTTTTTATAATACATACAGCAGTCGGGAACAATTTTATTATTACTATTTTTTTTTAGATTTATTCCATGTTTATATATTGAATGTTTGTTTATGTGATGTTCTCAATGTTGTTAGTTTTTTGGAAATACTTTCATCACGTTAGCAAGAAAGCTGCATGCCATGTGTATTTTTCTGTCAATCAGGACTGTTTCAGTTCAATTTTTATATAATAATTACGTTATAATCAACATTTAATTTGATTTCTTACCAGTAGTTTTTAAACAGATACTCCTATTGCTGGTGTATCTGGGGGCTAAGTCACCATACAATCTGTGGTCACTGAAATTGCAAACCTCAAGGTCGAAGAGACTGATGCAAGCTTTACCCAATCTGTAAAAAATCAATAATCAAAATTTACAGGCAGTGACATATAACACTTGGTTACTGCTTTGTAATGGAGTAAGTGTGATTTACTCTAGTATATGTATATTTATATTTAGTATACTATATTTATATGTAGTATATTTAGTATATTTACTCTAGTCTATTTATTGAACAAAGGTGTTAAATATACTATGGCTTATAATTTAGTATTAAAATATTTATAAACACTATTCTTAGTTGATATAAAATTATTTTTCAGGCACCTCAATGGATGGTGGATAAAGATAGGAATATCTATAACCCAAGGGTGAGTTTTAAAGTATCTGCCAAGTAGAATTATTGAAGCTTTCTCATGTTTTGCCCTTTTCGTAGTTTTAGTATAAAATGTTTTTAAATTTTGAATGCAATATAACACAATTGTAAACAGTACGTTATTACGAGTTTTTGTTATGTGTATGAATTGATGAATTAGAGTATTTAATAAAATAAAGTTGAATAACAGTTATTTAATTTATTAAAAAATATATTTTCAGGTCGGTTCAAAAGAGATGTATGAAAGAATAAATGCAAGAGAGAGACGAGAAAAGATGCGAAGGAATAGGGTAAGATATTACTTAAAACCACTGGGACTTTGAAAATTTAAATTTAAATTTTTGTAAACAATATTAAAAATTAAACTTGCTTTCATTAATAATGTTATACAATGTTGTATTCATATTGCATATATTTAATTATATTTAGAATTTTTATTGAAATTTTAGAGTTTTAATATAGTTAACATTTATACTTTCAAAATATATTGATTTTAAACAATTAAATTTATTTTGTGTCATATCTTTTATTTTACACAAGTTTTAAATGGTGTGATTTGTTATTCAGAAACTAATACCAGGTGACTAAATTTCACTTATTAGAAATTTATTGGACATTATTAGGGGAAAAATTGTCTTATATAAATACCTGTTATTTTCTTATAAACCATTATGATATGTTGATAAGTTAAATAAAACCTTACAAACAATATCATTTAATAATTGGCAATAATTATTCCTATACATTTTTTACAAATATTCCAAATAAAAAGTTCAGCTCGGTCAAGTGGTATCGTATTTAAATCACTGTTATTTGTTTGTATCTCAATAAATAAATTAACTCCTTCAGTAATATGACTTCAATATGAAAAAATATTGATATTAAGGGTTATTTTTCTTGTGAAACATGGCTCAGTTATTTATTTCCATTGTATTTATCACTATCATTAGAGTTTTAGGTAGATACTTTTATAGTCCAAGTAAACATGTTATTCTAAGCATAAAAGAATTTCACCAAAGATCAAACCCACCGAGGTAGATTTTTTGAACTGAAAAATGGTATATCAAAGTCATTAGAGCCATTTCCAAGAATAAGAGCACATCAAAGACAGCTCAATTAACATTAAATGATCTATCTTTGATACCTGATTATTTAGGTACCCACAAGTTATTGCACAAGTTTATTAGCACATATATTATTCAAAAATAAGAAAAAACATGATTTTGCTTTTATATTTTTTTATTCTTAGAGATTTAAAATTATCAGAATTTATTTTGTCTATTTTTTACCATCTAATCATAGAAAAATGGAAAGAGACAGATCAGTTTTCCAAAATAAATTCAAAAAAGGCAGAAGTCAGGTTTGATATACGGGTTTTCCTAAAAATTTATAACATATTTTTTTTTCTTTTGAACCGTATAAATATTTTCAACTTATACAATATTTTTCAGTTTACATTATTATTTTCTTTAATTTTCTATTTTTCATTTGTTTGTGATTGTATTACAATTGATTTTATTTTGGATACCGTCTCCTTTTTGGATGTTACCTTTGGCAGTTACCACTCTCTGGCTTATTAAGAAATTATTCAATCTATTATTTTTGTTATTAGCATTACAACAGATTTGGTCGGACTTTTTCAGACAAACATACACAGTTTTATGTAAGTATGGATTCGTTTTAATAATAATGTTCAATTTTTCTCTTTCTATATCCTCTTGTATTTACTTCAATAAATAATTTTATTAAAAAAATATATTATAAAAGGTGTTACACTTATAACTTTAAAATTGATTATTTAAATTTACTTTCCTTATAAATCAAAGTTATATTAGGGTAAATTAAATACAGACCAAATGATCACATATATTGTTTAGAATAACGCTTTAAAATTAGGCCTACATGTTGTGAACAGTCCAAATGTGTTGTTAAAAGTGAAAGATGAACGTAAATATCCACAACAAAAATTTACTCTAAAATGACAGCGTCTAAATATTATGTGAATGCTAACTTATAAAATTTATTACAGAATAAATTAACAATTTTAACAACTATATATATATATAAAAGTTTTTGAAATAGAACGAACATAACTTTGTAAGTAAATCCTATTTATTACTGAATATAGCCTCAAACTAATTTATCTCTTTTCCTGTAACCAATTTTTGAAGTGATTACTTCTTTATGTGTGCTACAGCAAATTTTGTAGTGCAGTTTAATCGAATTAAGAGTAATACAACAAAAACTTTGAATAAATTAAAAAGCTGATGGTTGAAACAAACAGCTGTTGAAGTGTTCCTTACGCTAGTATGGTAAATTTTTTGGTTCAGTGAAATCAAATTAAGAGTAATGTAATGAAAAGTGAATCATACGTAAAACAGCTGATGGTTGAAATAAATAGTAATCACAGAGATGCCAGTCAGTGTGTTACAATAATATTACAAAATAATATTACGATGATCACAGATAGATTATTTTTTTCGAATACTGAAAGGCAAGAATAAATAATTTGTTAAATAAAATAATGGTAGCATTAGAAGCATGAAGTGTTGAAAATGTTAAAATGAATAAAATATGTGAAGTATTACTTATAAATTTTGTTAATATTAATAGAAACTGTAATTATAGACAAGTGTGGTATTTGGCACTAAGAAAATAAAATGTATAAGGCTGATGCTGGTACCACAGTCGACGTGAATCTAAAAATACTTCCTTGTAATCGGTACGGCAAATTTTGTGGTGCATTGAATTCAAATTAAGAGTAATCCAATTGAAATCATTTACTTTCTTAAAGGTAATTAAAAAACACACAAGTATTCACTTCAAAAGGTTATAGTCTATATACAGTATTTATTATTTTTTAGTCCAAACACCTGCTTTTCTTTACAAAATTATTAGAACTCAGGAATATTTCTACTCCTGCTTCACCCTGTTTCTACTTGACTGTCTCTTTTTCTAATTGCCCCATTGTTATAATTTATTTGTTACTTGAAATTTTAACTAGAATTGCTGTGAATCTCCAGTTATATAACATCTGAATATACAATTTGTGGAAGAAAACAATAACTATTCTATAAGTGCAAAGTAAGAACTTGTTTTAATGATTACTGCATTTTCACATTCCAGACATTTTCTTGATTAACATTCACACAACCCACTCCTGTAAGATATTTCCACTCATGTAGTACAATTAGGGCCATTTTCATGGCTTATTGGCTCATGATTTTTGTGAACATAAGGAACCTATATTTATTAACTATTTTTTTCTAATTTATGCTACTACACTTCTAAATGCAATTATTTATTGTTTTATTATTTCAGGACCAGTACTATTTCTCTTCAACACAATCTACGAAAAAAGTGAGTGCTTTTAAACTTTACTTGTAACAAATAAAGTAATAAGTCATTGTTATTTTATCCTGATAATTTTAAGAAAACGTTTTAGTTAACAATTCTCTTTTTTTATTTTACTTGGATGCATAAATCATTTAATTGTAGTTTTGTAGTGCTGTAATAACTGCAACATTTAATTCTGTTTATAAAGCACTGCTTCATTACAATAGTTTTGATTTTGATTCCCTTATTTTTTTTTTATGTATTAGTGGATACTAATAATAATTATAAAAAATCATCATCATTTTCATTGCTGGCATTCTATGCCTGTCTCGAACTTAAGCTAATCTAATAAAATAAAAACTCCGTATTTATATGATTTAGTTTTGTGAAAAACTGATAATTTTTAATTAGTTACTTAAACATTACAAATATAAAGTTTTGCAATGTCTTTTTATTCTGTTCCAATTTTTAAATTGCTGAATTTTTTCACAGTGATTCTAAGAATATTGAAATAGAGCATAATCCTGCTAGCCCAAACCAATTAAAACTGAGACTGGTTTCGATTGGCAAAAGTTTTGATCAAATGGGTTTGTTTTATTATATATATACGAGGTGTGGCTATTAAATAACAAGACTGACGCTGCGACGGAACAAGTGCGCATGCGCCAACCGTCATTGACCGACAGCTGTTTAGTGTGAAGCTTTCTTTTCAGAATGCAGTTAATCTTGTTTGTGTAACCAACACCGTTTAGTCATAACCTTCATTTCCGTTAGTGTTGTTATTTTGTTTTGCCAGGAAAAATGAATAGTGTAATAAATAGGGGAACGAATTGTTTTTAAATTTCACTTCAAAAATTTGGGAAAACCGCTACTGAAACTTATAATTTACTGGAAGAAGTGTATGGCAGTGAATGTGTATCGCGGGCACGTGTTTTTGAATGGTTTAAGAGTTTTCAAGATGGCCGACAAGACGTTGAAAATGATTCGCGGCCAGGTCGCCCTTAATGTCAAAAACGAATGAAAATATCGAAAAAGTTGCTAATTTAATTCGGTCTGACTGTCGATTAAGTATTCGTGCAATTGGTGAAACTGTAGGCATTGATAAAGAATATGTACGGCAAATTTTATGTGACAATTTGAACATGAGAAAAGTGTGCCAAGAATTCTCACGTTTGAACTATAAGCAGCTCGCAAAAATGTTTGTACTGACATTTTTGGATGCCATTGAAAATTACCCAAATTTATTGGAAAGGATAATAACGTGTGATGAATCGTGGTTTTTTTAGGTATGATCCAAGAACAAAGTGCCAATCCATGCATTGGAAGACTCCAACTTCACCGAGAGCCAAAAAAGCAAGAATCAGCAAGTCAAAATTTAAAGCAATGATGATTGTTTTTTTCGATATTAATGGGATTGTGTACCTTCACTGGGTTCCTGAAGGTGAAAAAATTAATCAATATTAATGGATTGATTAAGTACCTGGAGGTACTTGGTAAACTACGTGAAAGAGTAAGGAAAAAATGACCTGAAATGCGGAAGGACAAATCATGGGTTTTCCACCAAGACAATGCGCCAGCACATTCCGCGTTATCTGTCAAGAGGTTCCTGGCCAAGTACAGCATCCCAGTGTTAGAACATCCACCTTACTCACCAGACCTTGCACCATGTCACTTCTATTTGTTCCCTAAGGTGAAATCTGCGTTAAAAGGGACGAGATTTGAGTCCGTGGAAGCTGTAATAGTGAGTGCCAAGAGTCCTGAAAGAGTTGACAGAAGATGACTTCCAGCATTGTTTCCAACAACGGAAAATTCGCATGGAGCATTGTAGGGATATAGAAGGGGTGTATATTGAAAGTGATAATAAGTAATTTTGTATAAAATGAAAATAATTTTTTTACAACGTCAGTCTCGTTATTTAATAGCCACACCTGGTATAATGTTTAATCATTTAGTCGAAGTAGTTGTCTAAGTATTACATTAATATTTCTTTTTTAATCAAAAAAGGGTGTATTTAATGCGTATATCATATTCTAAGTAGCTTTGCTCTTTTAGTTTGTATTCAAAATTTAATTATTTAAAAAAATGTATATATGAATATATGTATTTTTTTTTCAGCCAACAAAACCTAAAAATGAAAAGAAGACCTACATACCCAATGTAAATGTCTTAGTAAGTATTTATTGTATAAATATTCCTTAATTATGTTTATTAGATTTTAATAACAGTTTTTCTTATCTGAACATCATTTATCTAAAAATCTTAATGTATTTTGGAACTATATTCCATTACAGTTTGTACATCAATGTAGTAAAATCATCAGGAAATAAATTGTGTAAAACAATTAAAAATTGTAATTTTCTATTATTTGTCCAAAATTGTTGGCCAAAAACAGGAAAATGATCTTATGTCTTGAAATCACATTTGGTATTGCACAAAATTTGGTCACACACTAATTTTACTAATAACTGCAACTATTGCACCAAATTAAAAAAATAACTAATTTAAATTTATAGAGCCAATAGAACAAGCAAAACAAATGGCGGTAAGAGTTTTTGTTTCTCTTTTTTTTTACTTCTGAACCATACATTTCTTTTATTTTAAATTTACCACAATGACTACAACTTTGATCTGTGAACCTAAATACAGGACTGAAATTTTAGCAAATAAAGCCAATTTTCAAAACAGGCCTAAATAATGAAGAAGGTGTTTTGAAAAATCAATAAATGTTCTTAATATATGGGAAAACCTGACCTAAGTGTCAAATTTCACCAAAATCAATTAGTTTTGTCACCATACACAGACATCCAAGTGAAAACCATTTTTTTTTACTCAAGATTCCTTGAAACTTGAACATCCTTAAAATTTTCAAGAATGATTATTAGTTATCATCATGATTACCAAATATTTTTAATACTTTTTATAGTGGGAAAGTAAAATACAAACACGAAAGTGACCATAATAGCATTACATTCAATCAAATCACTTTTCATTTATTACAGACAGTAAAATTATAAACATTTGTGGTGCGAAAGTAAAATCATTCAATACCAGTTAAGTTAATTTTATTTCAGGTAAAAATAATATTAACCTACTGTGTCTCATGTTAAAAGTATTTTCAATCTTCATTAATACACGTTTTCTGGGACACTTCTCATGACCTATTTTAGTTCTTATTCATAATAATAATACTTTATTTATCACAAAGAACATGTATTTGTATAAGCATTTTAAGGCAATGATCACATAGACTGACAGTTGGTATACTTTTTTGTAAACTTACACATCTATTCACATTTTAAATATATATGTATAAATTCTTTTTTAACATGAATTTATATTTTTATAATTTTGCATAAATGCTTTATATTGAACGAAATTACACCCCACACCTTTAACAATAAATATTATTACTATTAATAATACACTTCTTTATTAAGTCGTATCTGTACCTATATGCCTGCTAAACATACCAAGCTAAGCGGTCCTAATCTCTTCCATTTAAATATCCATTAAAATCTTTTGTTGAATGTTCTATTTTGTTGAAAAACCATTTTCCAATGTTCACAAAAATGGACCCCTTACAATGAAATGGAAAATGTCATCTTTCTCTTTTAGATTATATAAATATGGGTAAAAAATTGCCCCCTCCACCCAAGGCTTGTAATTTAATTACAACAATTCTGTCCTGCATTCAATATAGTTATGATAGTTTGTACATTGCAGTGTAGATAAAACCAGTTACCTAAATCCAAAGTACTGTAATATTACGGTAAATGGAGCTGTTAGATGCCCGAATATTATCTTGTTTACTTGTTTGCTGTATACCTTCCAAAAAAGGTAACAAAAGGTAATCAGACCTTGCGATTCTGCTGAGTCTGTATGTCCCTTGGCGTAAACACTACATATTTATCCACTATAAGTTTTTAATTGTTATTTCTTTAGTGAAAAAAATAAGCAACTTGACATTTTTAGAGGTTTTAATACATATTTTATATTTAATTCAATCATTAAACAAAACAATTTATCTAAATCTACATTTGGGGTATTATCCGGTAAGTAAAAATACACATTTAACAAAAAATATCAATATTTGCTTAACATAGTCATATTGTTAAAGCACCAGACTTGTGTGCATAACATATTAATGATCTCTGTTCAGCATTAAAACAAGACTATTTCACTGTCAATGGATTTTTATTGTTTTCTACCAACTATGGCCTCCCACACACATTCAGTAAATTGTATTCTTACCGGCTGTTTGTTTTTGTGACAGATATGTTTGCAAAGATTGTACTTTGGAATATGTGGGTTAGAATAATGCTTACGCATTTGTAACTATCAACACATTCTATCTGTGCTTTTTAATGAAACCAACAATCCCTGATGCCAAACTTTCTCCAGTCTGAAAATCATTATTGTGAGTTTGTCTAAATAACTATTTAGCTCAAGTGTCATAAATTACCTGCAAGCATGCTGATGTGTAAGAAATTAACACAATATTATCTGCATAAAGTGATTTAGGCACACAATAAAGTGATTGGCCTTTGAATTCACAACCACCTCCTACAGCATCACAAAGATTGTTTATTTATAAAGACTAATTATTTAGTGTTATAGTTCTTTATAAGTGACTTTTGCTCAACTCAGTAAATTTTTACTATATTTTGTTCTCATCTGTTCACAGAACGTACCGAAGGATGATTTGTTTTATGAGAAACTTTTTGAACCAGTGACGAGAGTTGTAGTGAGTATTTCATTTAATGTGAATTGTTCTGGACACGTATTATACGCATTAGTAGTAGTCACTGTTCTTATTTTATTGTACAAGGGTCATCGTTAAAGTAAGAACTATTTGCGCATCATATCTACCCAGGTTGTCACATGACATGAACTGAGTGGTTCAAAGTTAGACACTCTCGGCCAGTCCCCAACTGTTCCAGCAGTATATTTCATGTCACTGCTTGTGTTGGTTATTGCGTAGCTACTGTTTTCTTTGTTGCCATGCCAATAATCAATATTACCTACTGTGAAGTGAAATATGTAATTCAGTTTTTAAGCTCAAGAAATATTCACACTGCTGAAATTTGCCGGCAGTGAACTTCTTGAAGTTTATGGGAAAGGTGTAATGAATGATGGCAATATGTGTGGTGCAGGCTTTTTAATGAAGAAAGAAAAATGTACCTGATGTACAATGTAGGAAGCCTACTGTCATAAATGAAGAGTTGACACAAAAGCTTGACAAGGAAATTTGGCAAAAAAGACGCTTCACTATTGACATGTTTCATCAAAAATTTCCTGAAGTTCAAAGATCATTAATTTATGAATTGTTTTCTAATAAAATTCAATAAAAAAAAAAACTATGTGGGATGGGTACCAAAACTGTTGACAGAAGATCTTAAAACAAAGTGCATGACATATTCTTTGTCACTTTTGGAGTTTTGTGACAAGAATGATGACCAGTTTTTAAGTCACATTGTTCCTGGTGATGAAACATAGATTACTTACTACACTCCAGAAACTAAACAACAATGCAGTGAGTGGCATCATTCAACTTCTCAGACAGATCCACGAAAATTCAAACAAGAACCATTAACACAGAAAATCATGGCCACAGTTTTCTAGGACTAGAAATGTTCTCCTTATAGATTTCCTGCCGAGAGGAACAACAGTAAATGCTGAAAAGTATTGCGAAACCTTATTAATTGCTTAGGTGCAGTATTCAATATCATAAGCAGAGACTGTTTTCAAGTGGCTTCACAATAATACTCAATACATTGCAGGAAAGACAAAGAGACAACTGACAAAAGTTCGATGGGAATTACTGGATCATCCAGTATGCAGCCCTGATTTAGCACCATCAGACTTTTTTTAAAACTTAAGGAACTTCTCGGAGGAAAGCATTTAGATAATGATAATGTGTTGAAAAAAATTTACGAAGTGGTTAAATGGACAGGCAGTAGAGTTCTTTAAAGTTGCTCTTCAAAAGCTTGTGCCATGATTAACAACTGTTCAGATATTAATGAAGTCTATATTGAAAAGTAAAAAAAAAAATATTAATGTTTTCATTTTCAGTAAAAGTTATGTTCGTAAGTACAGTTTCTCTTACATTGTCATGAAATGGTTCTTACTTAAAAATGACCTTCATGAGATGATGCTGGTTTAAACTTGGGAGAGGTTTGTTCTGTAAAAACTGACAAAGTATTCCTGTCATAGCAGTTGATCAACATATTTACTACTTGACTACACTTCCTGAAACTTTACGAATCCTATTGACACTGATAGAAAACAAAATTTAAAAAATACAAAAATTTATTTGAAAAAATATGTACAACTTATAAATTAATGGAATTGTATGCAAGAGCTGTTTCTGCTAGAGGTAATAAGAAATTTATTACAAAAGAAAATCATGGCATGCACTGGTCATTTTGGAGGGAGCGATGAACCATGTTTTTGATATTTTAAAGTGTTTTGTTTTATGAAAGACCAAGAAAAACCAACAGTCAAGATAAGTAATATTAAACAAGAAGCAGGTTTTGAAAAATATATTGAAAATACATCTAGTTGAAAATTAAATTATACCAAAAAGATACATGTATACAGTAACAACCCATTTGCAGGCTGATTTGTCAAATAAAATTTCCCTCTACCTCATACTCATTCCAAACCCATCACACTATATAGCAAAGTACCAAAAACTGACCAGTAGGCATGTCAGTGAGTATTAATGAATGTATAACCCTTTGCACGCATACAGCAAGATTATTTATATTATATGATGCATATCCACAAAGTGAGTCCCGTTTTGTTCTACTGCTACTGCAGCGCTGCCATCACACATGCGCACTGCAGTCTTCCTGATTCATTACCTCCTCACTGATGCCATTACAGTTGATTTATGTAGTGTTTCCGGATTTCTGTGTGCATTTAAAATGTATAAGAATAACTCATGAACCCATCAACTATGAGATTTGTTCTGTCATTTGGTTTTTGAATACAAGGTACGTTAAGTCAGCCAAAATTCCTTGTCAAACACAAGATATTTACGGTAAAAATGCAACGAGTGATTGAATGGTGAGAAAGTGTTTTAGGAAGTTTAATGAAGGACGCACCAATGTTGACTCTGCAACACAGAATGGGTAGCCTTCTACGATAATTTGTTAAGCAAAGTTGAGAAGAAAATTTGAGAAAAAACAGAGTATCCGTAGTGGCAATTTCTGATGAATTTTGTAAGTTTCATAAACTGTTTTGCTTGAGATTGTTTGACAATGACATGAAACATTTACAGCTATGGTTGTCATCATTGGCAAGAGCGTTCTTTGACGAAAAACTAGATAAGTTGGTCAACTGTTGCGACAAGTGTCTCAACATTGGTGAAATTTTACATTTTTTTTCAAAATGGTACTTACTTTTTGGACACACCTTACACATTTTTTAAAACTGATTTGTTATTATTTACAAAAACAGAATTTTCCTTATGACTGTTTCAAAGTACAAATAATATTTTTTGTCACGTTTAATGATCAATATAACACAAAATATGTAAATTGTTACATTTATAGGTTCATTTTATAAAATGAAGCCGGGAGCGGTTAGCATGGGTATAATAGAGCGGAACATGAGGAAAAACTCTGCAGTGATTAATTTCTAAGAAACAGAAAGGTTTACTTCAGTGTATGTTAATGTATATAGATGTTAGCCAGTTTTCTGAAAATGTATTTATTATTGCAATCCTGGCACTGGACCACATGCTTTTATATATTTAAACTTATTTTTTACTGGCCAGTTGTCTATTACTAACATTGTAAAGACTACTGCGGTTTGGAAACACAGTTCTATTCTCAGGCCGCAAAATTAGTCAGTCCCCTCTGATAAGATTGTTATATGGTTAATAAAACGTCTAAGACATAAAATACAACACAGCACATTTTTATTAAAAACACACACAGATGAATAAAGCTTACTTTGGCCAAAACTTCACCACTGTGCGACACATATACCGATGAAGTCAAAACTTGGTCTTCATTGGTACCTGCATATGCTTGTTGATATCATCATTTGCAATGATTTTGATATTTTTATTTATTTTGATTAGTTATCGTTAATGCTATGTCATAAATTAAATTATATTTAAATGAAAGCTTGTCATGTTATGTGAGTTTGTTCTCATATTTTGGAATTTTAAAAACTCCTCGACCAAATCCATAAAATTATGTAATATCCTCCATGTCGGTGTAGATTTCTTTAAATTTATGGTTTTTATCCATGAGTAAAAGCTGAATTTGTGAACAAATTTCATCTGGGTAAATTCCTTATTTTATTTATTTATTTATTTTTTATTTTGAAATGACTGACTGATATAAAAACTGGGGTAATCACTACATTTAATTTTGCATGTACCAGTTCTGTCAAAATTTGTCTTCATTCCCATTTTTAGACTGGCTCCTTTAATAATGTTGACAATTTATGAGTTGTAATTGTCAATATTGTCAACAAAAAGAATGTAAAACAGAGTTTTCAGATTTTTGTAAATTTGGGTAATTTCTGCACAAAAACACTTTATTATTATCCCAATATTAATAATCCAAGATGGTGTAGCACAACACTGGAGGAAAGCATTTAGAGAATGATAATGTGTTGGAAAAAAATGTATGCAGTGGGTAAATGGACAGGCAGTAGAGTTCTTTAAAGTTGCTCTTCATAAGCTTGTGCCATGATTAACAACTGTTCAGATATTAATGAAGTCTATATTGAAAAGTAAAAAAAAATATTAATGTTTTCATTTCCAGTAAAAGTTATATTCATAAGTACAGTTTCTCTTACTTTGTCATAAAATGGTTCTTACTTAAATGGTTCTTCGTCTTAAAAAAAATTAACCATGGTAAGTTAATTTTTTTTAAGACGAAAAGCACATTAAGGCTATTATCCCCTCCTAAATGTAAGTGTGAGTGTAAAGTCTTAGTCGTAAGTGTAGTGTTGTATGTGTAAGTGTGTGTTAGACTTGGGTACCACAAAGGACGTCTAAATCCTTCTATAAGGGTAAGTTACACAAAAAAAAAAATGAGAATAAATGTGACAAATATAACCTCAAAATGACTACCTTGTGAAAGCAGAAAACATGTTTTTCATAATGAAAACGATTAATTAAATTCATTTTATTAATAATGAAAAAATATAACTTTTTTTAAATTCAAAAACCTAACTAGACTCAGTTGTTGTGTTCTTCAGTACCAATCTCAATTCAGTTGTTGGGTATTGAATTCAGTTGTAAGAAACATTTTTTTCATGATGAAACTGATTAGTGAAATGCATGTTATTAATAAAAAAAAGAATATAATTTTTTTAGAAAAAACTTCAAACTAACTCAACTTGTTTGTTGCTTGTGTAAGTAGTATTAAATAAAAAACTAACCTTATTAACGAGTGATATTGTAACAGATATAAAGTAGTTGCTGATTTTAAAAATGGAAATTAGAATATAGTTCCGTAATGAATGGCTAAAAATTGTAATTTATTGTCATTTATTATAATAAATTAAACTTCTATGAGTTAAAACCTCTCAAGGAAATAAGATAGCACATAATAAACAAAACCATTACTTTTGTAGAAGTCTCGAAATGTCAGAAAAACCATGACATATTCTGAAGGAGACTATTATGTTCTGTTTTGCTAATTCCTTTTTTTAAATTATGACTTAAAGTCGATATGTATTCTGATGATATGTGTTTGTTTTTCAGTAATGTTTTTGTATTTAATAATGTTTATCAATAATTGGATTCTTGTATCCATTAGTAACTACAATGTACTTTGTGTTTACTTCATTTCCATAATTCTGTTTGTCCAAAGAAAATGAGATTAATTTGTGTACAATCTGTTGGTAAGCTGTCATGTTTATATTGTGGGGATGATGAGATGAAGTGTGTATTACCTAGCTTGTCACAGTAGGTAACTTATAAATGCTGAATGTAAAATTGTTTATTTTTGAAATAGAAAACTCTATAAAATTTATGTTATTATCGAGTTCTTCTTCACATACAAAAGGAAGTTTTGGATTACTGTGTTTAGGAAGTTATTAAGATTTTCTAGTGGTTTGTTATTACATTCAAAAAAGTATGATTGTATTGCCAACACGCTTGCAGTAAAAAATTGTTTTTAGTTCGTAATTTGACCACACCTTGTTAGGCTGGTAACATATGTGAAAGTATTTACTGTATTTTATTATTATTTTGATCCAAATTAGTTTTCAGACAAATTTTGTAATTATTTTCAGGGAGCAACACGGCAAACATTTATTCCTAATGTTCGAATTGCGGTGAGTTTAATTATTCATTAAATGCAATAACTTACTCATTCTTATATAATTGTATCTGAATAAGTGTAATAATTTTATAGCTTTGTAAAAAATTGATAATTGTCTTTTTACAATTAGTTATTTAATATTCATGCTATAACCATACATTGATTAAATTCCTTTTTGTGATGATTTACTTGAAGTAACTCATAACGCAGTGAATCACTCACTACTTTACATGACATTGATAAATATTTAGTAACCTGTGTTTACTTATAAAAGAACATTTAATCTTGTGAAAATGGTTCATAGTTGTATTCAGTTGGTCAAAATCATAACCTTTGTTTTGAGAGTACTAATGACACCACTCCTTATCAACTAATGCAACTGAAGATAAGCTTCCATCACGATTCTCTTTAGTCAAATCCAACCTGTCTTGAACTTAACTCACAGTGCCCACAGATCTATTTTTATGTCCTACAGCTTATCTTGGTTTCTATAAGTTCATCCAACATTGAAAATGGATTGTAGATCATGGAGAGACTCTTTCTACTTCTGTAGTTTTAATTTAGTCCTTGCGTATATATTTCTTTTTTTTCCTGTGAAACAGTGTTAGTAATGTCCCAAAACCCAAACATGTTGGTCTTACTTTTCATTGTCACACATTTTTGCTGTTTTTATAGACCTATTTATCTGAATGAGCCCAATTCCCAATTAGTTCAGTTAAACAGAGTTTTAGTGCACCTGTGTGTTCGTAAAATGTTTCAAATTATACTTCTCTTGTTTCAGCATTTGGATATGTCGAAATATACAACACCCAAGAATTACATGGATAACTATGAAATTGTAAGTATGTTCAGTGTGCAAGTGATTTCCTAATATTTGTTCTTCCTGCCAAGCGTCTGTACAAAAATTAGTTCAAAAAATTTGTTAAATGCCTTGTTATTTTTATTATTATTATTTTTTTTGTAAACAATACATGCAGCTGTTTCATTGACATAATGAAAACAAATTTCCAAAAATTAAGTAACAAAGTTTAATAACATAATATAAATAAACATTTTCTGTTGACAATTGTTTTTTTTTCAATAAAAATGGAATAGTTAATATTGACCGCTGTAAAATTCATAACATTTTTTTAAAGTCTAATTTTACCATTGTAATCAACATGAAAATCTGCATTTTAAAACTGATCTTTCTTAGGTTGAATTGATTGTGATGATGAAATTATATTTTTTAAATGTTTGCCATACTTGGGGTTTGGTAGTCGATGTAGACTGGTCAGTCTGCTGTGTGTCTGAACTGCGCACCTCAAAGATCTTAGTTCGAGCTGCAGTTACTCAGGTTGCTTTACCCTTACAGTAAATGCTGATCCTTTATCCTCATTAGTCTAATTGGCACAAAGTACGGATGTTAAGAAAAATGTTTCGTATTTTTATTGTAAAATATATTGCATATTTGTTTTTATATCAAAATAATTGTTTCTATGTTTGTTAGTATTGTAATTTTTTGGAAATTTACTTCCATCCCATCAGAAAGATTATTTATTATTCTTTCTCCATTTTTGATATTTTTCACTCTGCAATTTCTTTTAAGTATCTTTTTTTATGCATTATAGTTACTTGATTAAATTAACTGTACAATCTCATTTGTTTATATATAACCAATTTAAACTCAAGGTTGTCAACAAAAATCTACTACATGTTCTTGTTAGCTTTGATGAGGAGTACAAAAAGGTAATGGATCTTAGAATAAAAGGTTTAATCGGGCATACCTTCTCAAGAAAAGAGACCAAGTGTTACCAGATTGTTGTGAAAAATCTTCACTACTCCACCCTGCACAGTGCCATTGTCGAAGAGATGGAAGCTACAGGCAACAAAGTGAGAGGAGAAATTATAAATGCTCGGTATGGACCAGATAAAAAACCAACAAACACATTGAGTCTAGTGTTAACAAGAAAGCAGTGAAGGATATAAAGTACATATTTCATCAACAAGTTATTATAGAAGACTCATGGAAGTCAAACTTTATTGATTAGGATTATGACCTATTCTTCCCGTCAGTGGTCTATCAACTCACCTCATAAAGGCTACCGCGGTTTCGGAATGTAACGACGTATGAGTCGCGTGTGAAGCTTGGCCAAGCCGAATTTCATGATGAATATTTTAAACGTGTAATTGTGCTCAGTGTTTGTGATGTATGTTTTAATGTTTTGTTTGACTTTGTGACGACCTCAACAGAGGGATTTAACATTTTGTATAACGGCCTGAAGATGAAACTATAGAGTTTCGAAACCGAGGTAGCCTTTATGAGGTTAGTTGATAGACCACTGACGGGAAGAATCCTAATCATTTGAATATGTGGTCCGGTGGCTATGTTACAATAACAAACTTTATTGTTCAATGTTTTCGCTGTTAGCATTATGGAAATTTTAAAAACTACTGTACGATGCCCTATAGGTGTGTTAAATGTGGACAAGGTCATAAAAACTTCTGAGTGTGGGGAAAAGGACCAGAATTCTCCTGCTAGATGTGCATTATGCTATTGTGATCATCCTGCAAATTACAATGGTTGCCAAATATACAAAGAGATCTTATTGAGGAAAACTAAAAAACCTATTGCAAGAGCTTCAGAACACATTTTTGCTACTCCTTCTGGCTAAGCTAATCCTAGCTCCTAGAAGTGCTTTGAAGAACTTAAAAAATCTGGCAATACTAGCAAAACACATAATGCTGAAGCTACACGTAATGTGGTGATTTGTGAGATTTCCAACCAAGATGTGAATCCTTCCATTAGTGAACAGTGAACAGTGTACATATTTTATTTACTCTCTTCATTTTTGTTTCAGCCCGTCCCAAATAAAATCAGCCCAAAGTACTCTGAAAAAAACTGTGACGAATCAAGGTTTTCCAAAGTAAGTACTGTAAGTTATATTTACAAAATTTAAGTTTATGTTGAATAATAATGTTTTTTATCTAGTAGTTTGATAAAAAAATTCTACTTAAACAAAGTGAAAAGCTAGAGCTTCTAATACAACAAAAAGTACCCTTTTAGGACTTATTACTAACTTACTTAATAAAATAGAAAAATGACATCTCTTGAAATTGCTGCATGGAACATTAATGATTTGTTTTCCAAATAGGTATGAACTAGTTTCCTTCATTAATAATAACAATTTTGATGTTGTATTGATTTCCGAATCACATGTTACACTGCAGAGTTGTATCAACGCTCCTGGATATTGCACATATCCCAGCCCTCATCCAGATGGAAGAGCTTTGCTGGTTCTGCCATTGTGATTAAACGTACTCTGCAGCAGTGCTTACTAGAACCATTTACAACTGATTACCTTCAGGCTACTTCAGTTAGGGTGCAATATCGTGCTGTTGCTGTGTTTTCTCAGTGAGGCTATGTTTTCTGATTACTTTAAAACCCTTGGTGACCACTTTAGGATGTCTCTCAGGCATCCTAACCCTCTTGCCAGATTGTTAATAACTCCATGCACTGTCAGGAGATTGAAGCAGACAGACGTGCTTTATAATTAAGAGGTCTGCAGGGGCAGTGGCTCTTCTTCTATATCCATAACGTTATCATTATTGTAACAAATCTTATTATAGTCCGTCGACTGATTGTAGATTAAAAATACACACACACACACACACACACACACACACACACACACACACACACACACACACACACGTATATATACACACATATATAATCAACTCAGGTAAAGTATTGAAATATTCTTAATTTAACAGACGTTCACACAGTGAACAGTTTACATATTTTATTTACTCCCTGGACAACAAATTAAGTACTCCAAGGTTGAAATTATTTTTGTTTCAGCCCGCCCAAAATAAAATCAGCCCAAAGTACTCTGAAAAAAATTGTGACGAATCAAGATTTTCCAAAGTAAGTACTGTAAGTTATATTTACATAATTTAAGTTTATGTTGAACTTTGCACATCTGGCCACAAAAGGGCTCGTTGATCAATGTGACAAAAACATCAGTCAGTCTACTGTGTGTCTGCACTGTTAATCTGAAGGTCGTAGGCTAGAGACACAGTTACTGCCATTGTAATCTTCATTTGTTTCACTGGATGTTGAGAAAAAACAAACAACTTACAAAATGTGTTTTTCTAATGTTTGTTTAAAGTATCTTCAAATTAATATTTGTAGTTATATAAAAACACTAAATTGTTTTATTCCTTATAAAGAAACAAATACCATTTTTTAATATACTTGACTATAAATAATGTACTATGTACCCACTTTCTCCTTTTACTGTAAATGGCTGATATTAATGAAGGACTCGCTAAAAGATGTGACATTCCAACCTAGCTTATCTGTGTTTCTGTCTTCGCTGGTCTTAATTAAATTCGTTGTTTTAAAGTAATCTTAATTCAAAACATAATCCTGTATTCAAAAAATAACACTTTCACAGAATTTGTGCATGAAATTTTTAGTTCTCACTATACAGATTATTCAAGAAGTATGATGGTTTTGAAAAAAATCTGTTTTCAGGTTACCTGTGTCTAAAAAAATGTTTGTCCTTGAACATCATTGCAAATTTCAATTAAATTTGTCATTTAGATCTGTTTTGTTTAATCGTTTTTTTAATTAATAGTAAAATTGTTCAGCTCTTTATTATCAAACAATTTTAAAATAAGATTTTTCAAATTCAGTTTTAATAATTCCAATTTCAGATTTTGTTACATTTTTATGGTAGACTTTTTTCAGACAGCTTACATACTAGAATAGTCAAGGTGAAGCTAATATGTTATATCCGCATAGTTACTCACTTTGAAGGTTTGCACATTTGTTTGCACGTTGCATATGTGTTGCATATGTTTGCTGCATTATTCGATTTATAACTTGTTTGAATTACTATTTTAATTTTTAGATCTGTCTTAAGTCTAATACTATTGTTATTGGAGAATCTATCGATAACACAAGTCTAGTCTTCATAAAAAAGTTTTTTTAATCAGCTATTTTACAAGAAAGGAAACAGAATAAATAACATTTGATCCTAATGTTAATTTATTTTGCAAAATTCAATAATAAGCAGTTCTAAAAATGTGGTTTAGTTTCAATATGTTCTTCCTAATATATTTATTATAATTTTCAGTATCATTTGGCAGAAATAAATAGAGTATTGTACGGAAGTAAAGACAAACAGCCGACAGAGGTGAGTGAGTCAAGTGATAAGATAATTAAAAATGAAATAGCTTTTTGAGACAAAATTTTGTTTTTTCACGAATACCTATTATGAATATACCTTATGATGCATCTATTTTTAAAGTGATTAAATTTGTAAAAGTGTTGTTCATAAGAAAAACTTTGGATAATTACTAGACAATTCTAAGGACAAACATCAGTATTAGTAAAATCCAGAATTCATAAAATTAAGTTAGACACATTTTAAGAGAAAAATTATGACTACAGATTTAAAGATCTTTTGGCATATACTTCTTCACTTCTTTAGTGTGGCCAGATCTGTCATTCTTAAGGTACTTAGTGTCCCTATGCTCTAATTAATTTCGGCCGCCTCGGTGGCCTAGTTGATAGCGTACAGAGCTTTCACCCCGAGGACCCGCGTCCGATTTCCGGACATGGCTTGGCATTTTCATACGCTATAAATCATCCCATCGTCTGCATTAGCCCAAGTGTGCACAATAGTCGGACGTTAAACACAAAAAAAAATCTAATTAATTTATCGCCTTCCTCCACACACCACAAACTCATCTGTGCAGACGACAACAGTGCGTAGACGATACAAGCATACTTTTTGAATGTAGTAACAGACAACTAGAAAATCTTAATAACTTCCTAAACGTAATACTTACAAAACTTCATTTAATACTTGAAGGAGAACTTGATAACACCATAAATTTTCTAGACCTTTTTATTTTAAAAATAAACAATTTAAAGTTGTCCGAAGGTCAGGCTGGGGATGACACCAGAACTTCAAATTAAAGTAAATAGTAAACAACATTCAATCGTCAACGCAAGAAAAATAATTTGAAAATTAAAAATCACAAATAATTGATTTAAATTGAAATACAAATTTTTCAACCCCATACATGCTAACGCCAGTCGGCGTATGCCATACGTGAATATAGGATCTTAAGAGGGAACACAGATCAGCGTCAGGACTTTGCAGTTCCTACTTTAGAGTTTTGTTCTTTTTTAAAATCGCAAAAAAGGTGAAAATGGTTAAAAATGGTATTTTTAGTGGCTTAGTTACTAAAAATGACTTAGTAAAAATAATTAAGAAAAAAAATAAAAAATAACTGCTAAAACACAAAATACAAGAAACAAATACACAAATATTATGTATTCGTAATTAAAAGAAATGAAAATTTGAAATACAACTGATTTAAAAAGATGAAACAAGGTATTAAAATATTAACAAGGTATAAAGAATATTTTCTGAGTATTTAGTTAATAAATTATGAATTTACATGTTAAGTTCATACAATAAATGCATTCGGGGGCTGTTTAGTGCAAATATACTAAGATGTCTCTTCATAACCAATTAACAATGGAAGGTCAGTTCTAACCACTTACAAGATTGGACACAGATTAAGTAATCCATTTTTGGATCAGACTTAATTTGGATCAGACTTAATTTTTGGATCAAACTTTAAGTTATTGTCAGTAGAAAATAGGAAAGCTCATTCAGTGGGCCATTTACCAGAACATTGCAGTAATACTAATGCTTGAATTATTTCAGTGGCTAATAAACAAATGAGAATATTTGCTGTCTACAGATTTTATTTCTCACTTTAACAATACTTTGTTAATTATAAAAAAAAACTATTCTCTTATAATCTAATGTTTTTACTTGGTCACAATCAAAGAGTGAAAATTACCAGAAAAACTCTGATTACTGGAGAAGTATCAGTTTAATGTTTGTTACTCAAATGTTAGTACTATACTCAGTGACAAGAGGGTTGTCTGAGATATGTAATACAAATATCTTAATTAATAATAAATAAAGTATAATAATATAACTCATTCTATAAAGAACTAAGAAAAGAGTGATATGGTTGTAACAGTGATGTTAACGTCAGTTAATCACTTGTGGATGAAGAGCTGAGCAAATTTCTTTCTCACCAAGAACCTCAATGTAAAAATTTAAAGTATGAGAAATGAACTTGTAACTTTGCCAAGAAAATATGCATACTATATAATAAGAAATCCAATTAGAAGATTATTTATGAACACCATCCAATGAGGAGGTAACGGCATTGAGAAGAAAGGTTTGAGAGTGTAGAAGTATGCAGAGAAAAAGGTCTGTCGCATACCATCAATAAAAGTAATATGAAATAATTTGGCATTCAATCACTCAATCAACTTAATTTTAAAAGTATAGAGTTAAATTATTGTATCAACCGTTTATCATCAAGAATTAAATTGATACAAATTTAATCAGTAAGGACACTATACAGTAAAAGTGTGTTTAGTCAAGAAAATGAAAAAGAAGGAAATGAAAATATCAGTCTATAAAATAATGGTGTTTTGGGAGTGCGTTAAAAAGGAAAAAATATGTGTGCAACCAGAGGAATATTTATGAAAGTAGTGTATTATTTAATTCAAAATTTAAATATCTTATATGTCATATAAAACAAATCATAACCTGATAACGTTGAAGAAGTTAAAAATTTGTAAAATAAAAATGTACAAAACTATTATAAACCAGGGAGCCCATGCGAATTTTTGCACTATGAAAGTTTTAAGCAAACACAGCCTTTTGAATAAGAGTAGTCGTTGGGGTGAGGGCGGTATTTGGAAGGAACGGGGAAACATGTTTAAAAAATAAATAAAAAAGCGATCAATTAACAATATATAAATGCACGATGGAGGGAGAAATCACAAGTATATTTGTGTAAAAACAGTGCCTACAACATAGTTTGTTATTCGAAATGCTTGACCCTGCTTGTACGACTGGCAGAGTTAGGGCCACATAACCTATACATTTAATGACTTTTAAATAAGTAATGAAATTGTTCTAAGCACGTTATGCAAAAAAGTGGCATTTGTAATGGGATTGTCTATTCGTGATTATAAAGTTGGCTTCATAAAATATACAAAATATTGTCTGATTTGGGATGCTGTGCATGCACATCCAAGATGCCATTTTGTTTACGACAGTTAAAAGTGTCTTTTGTGTTAAAATTGTCCACGAACATTTAACGCAAACAAAAAGTTTTAGCGCGAACTCGTTTTGCAATGTCAGAAGCTGGTTAAAAAATCTTTCTAAAGATCCTCTTTTATGCCTGTAAAAATAGTGTGTGCTGAGGAAAAGGGATATTGACTATGAATTTTTGCACTATGAAAGTTTTAAGCAAACACAGCCTTTTGAATTAAGAGTAGTCGTTGGGGTGAGGGCGGTATTTGGAAGGAACGGGGAAACATGTTTAAAAAATAAATCAAAAAGCGATCAATTAACAATATATAAATGCACGATGGAGGGAGAAATCATAAGTATATTTGTGTAAAAACAGTGTCTACAACATAGTTTGTTATTCCAAATGCTTGACCCTGCTTGTACGACTGGCAGAGTTAGGGCCACATAACCTATACATTTAATGACTTTTAAATAAGTAATGAAATTGTTCTAAGCACGTTATGCAAAAAAGTGGCATTTGTAATGGGATTGTCTATTCGTGATTATAAAGTTGGCTTCATAAAATATACAAAATATTGTCTGATTTGGGATGCTGTGCATGCACATCCAAGATGCCATTTTGTTTACGACAGTTAAAAGTGTCTTTTGTGTTAAAATTGTCCACGAACATTTAACGCAAAATGTTTTAACGCAAAGTTTTAGTTTTAGCGCGAACTCGTTTTGCAATGTCAGAAGCTGGTTAAAAAATCTTTCTAAAGATCCTCATTTATGCCTGTAAAAATAGTGTGTGCTGAGGAAAAGGGATATTGACTCGAGAAATAATACATATGATAAAAAGTAGAAACTTCTTTAACGAAATAGCTGAATTTAGAATGTAAAGGTATCTACCAAACAGTTTAAAAAGAAGTTAGGAAGACCATTATACAAATTAAAAATCAATATATATATATATATATATATATATATATATATATATATATATTAAATGATATTGAATCAATAGGTTATAAATTAAGTTTTCTGTTCCTAAAATATATTCTGATTCAAAATATATACCAAAATTTAGAACTATGTATTCTGGTCTATAGTTATTAAAACATGTATTAGCTAAATATCTCTCACGCAAAAGTAATACTTATTAAATAACTTTATGTCTTAAAATATCTTACTATATATTAAAAAAATATATATTGTACAGTATAATACAAGGTGCACTTACACTTTATATGGTGCAAAATAACTTACAACAAAATCTTACAGAGTCTATGTAATAATAGTCTACTTACTTGATAGTTTGAAAGCTGTCATCTGTTCTGGGGTCGACTGCTTTTTTCCATTCCTCATGGTCGCCAGCAATCCTCAGATACCTAATTGCATAATTGAGCTTTCTTTTCTTGTAGTCGAGCTGCGAACAAAAAATATTTGGTTTTCATCTGTCTCACAAAAATTCTGAAGCTGAAATTTGAGTTTAAAGTGTTGCAATAAAACTCCACATTTTAGAAAATTCACTAGAATTTCTAAAAAATTTCACATTTACTATCTGAAAGTAGTGTGGAATTTATTTTCATCTTAAAATTTTGTATTATACAGTGAAGTCCTGAAAATCCATAATAATTAGGACCGAGTCCTGTTTGGATTAGCAAATTTTTGGATTAAATGAAATAATTCAATAATGCAGATGAAAGCATTAGATCTGGTTTAAATTATTAGGAAAAGAGTGAAAAGATAGTCTGCACTTAATGTAGAAGTTGTGTTATCAAAATTGTGGTGTTAACACTAACACAAGTAGACAATTTATAAACTTATTAATCGAAAAAATTATATTTAAACCCTTATACATTAAAAATGCAGAACATGTGCAATACAGTACTGTATATTGTAACTGTAGAGGTATTTTCTGAGCTAAATTTAACTATTTTTGTTTTTGTAAGTTATCATACTAAACTGGAATTTGTACACTAGAATATTATGCCAATTCTATCAGTTTGGCACAAACTATAGAAGACCATAAAGTATAATAATAAGTATAATAATATAAAGTATAATAATAATAAAGTATAATAATATATTTGTGGCTGATATTTCAATTCTATCAGCCACAAAATATCAGCATTGATAACATGTATATAGTTCATGAGATGCTATCTCAAACAACACCCTATTGCTACTTCTGCAGACTGTGACGAAACATTGCATCTTCTGGCTGATTTTCATCATTATGACAAAAAAAAACTAACAGAGTTTATTCATAAACAACTTTTGCTCCTACACAAAATTTTGTCATTTTTCGTGTTGATCCGAATGCGTTCCTTGTTTTCTCTTTGTTTAGTTACAGTACAATCAATATTTTAGTTATTTAGTAGAATGTATTGTTTGAACCATACTTATACTACTGCACTACAATTTTATAAGTATTGTTTGTAGAGTTTGAATACATTTTTGTGAACACTAAATTTGTTATGAGTACAATATAGTAAAATATAGATGTTGTTTGTGTAAGCCATAGATTTTGTTTATGTTTTTGCACAATTAATATCGTTTTACAAGCAAAAAATACAAAAACAAATTTTTTTTTACCGAAATGTGTTTTAATTAGCTCCACTGTAATTACAATGAAACCAATATATATGTCTCACTATCTCGCAAACAAATCCAATTCAGGAGTAATCAACAAAATATTGGAAAATTATCCTTTCTTCTCATTCAACAAACTTTGCTAAACATTTTGTAACGTTATGAAGATGCATTACTTAGTGTATACCAAATCTAAAGTAAAAGAAAACTCTAGTCGAAAAGTGAATTGAAAAATTGAAAAGTGATTACTAATAATATGCATGTAATTCATTTCAGATTTACATTCATCTGCATGAATGTAGTTGGTAAGGCCAACTCAAATTATGAATCTCTATATACAATCAAAATGGTTAATCGATTGTCAGAAATAAAATTTTGTTTTTTGTTAATAACTATCGGAACCAATATTTTTAAAAGGAAAATAACTTGTGAAAAAGTTTGATGAATGTTTATTCAATGTCTATATTAAATTTATCTCCACATAGACAAACCATTTGAAGTAAAACTAACTTATTGAGTGCATTAATAACATTTTCTTAAGATGTAATCAGTAAATAAGCATGTTATTGTACTAGTAGTTTGTATTAGTAGTATATATTAAAATTGAGTATTTTAAACAGTTTGGTGTAAAAATAAAAGTTCTTTGATAAAACATGTTTATTCTTCTACACAGATTTTTGGGACCTAAAGTGATTTTTTTGGGGTTACTTTAATAAATGTAACTAATTTTTGCTTAAATTTTTTAGAAATCAGAACTTATGACTCCAACTGTGGTGCCTTTCACAGCTCATCCTAATGCTAGAGTAAGTATGTCTATTGTTGAAAATTAAAGCTGTACTTCAGCCTAGCGCTTTGCAATTCTTTGTTCTTCTATAAATATTATCTAGCCTTATATTTGTGGGTTCTATAAAATTCAAATACAAAATAAATACTAGGGCACACCATTCATGTAAACATGTATAGAAATGTACACAGGTTCTACCTGTTATAATTACGAGCATGTGCTCTTTTCTTGTGTAAATAAAAAGTAGTAAATATTCTACCCTTAAATAATGCACTCCAATAAAGTAATCTGACCAGTAGGGATGCATTTTTTAGATACAATTATTAATTTAGTTTGTTTCTTACTTTTTATGAAACTAGACCCTCTGAAAAGTGGTAGCATGATTTCCTTATTGGTACTGGGCAATTTATTATGATTTCTTCTACTAACCTATACCAACGCTGGCGTGTTTTCAAGTAATTCATATCAACAAAATACACACTTGTATTTAGATATTCTCGTAGCTTTCATTAGAAGAAAGAACAGTTTAAAACTAAACATTTTTAAGTATTATTTTTGTCATGTTTGGCCAAACCTGCATGAATAATGTTGGCAAAATTTTGTTTTGATAAAAATGGTTTCTGTATTGACTTACGCAATAAGAAGAGATCACAAAAATTGTTTAAAGTGAAATTAAGAGTACGTTTTACTTGTATTTAGATCTGTTTCATAATTTTAATTTATTTTAAGAGACGTACGAGGCTTTTCCTTACATATATATTTTTTCAAAAATAAAGTACAGTAAGTATCACTTGGTCTACTACCACCGCAGCACCGCAGCACTGCTGTCAGGGTTCTGCACATGTGTGCTAGTCTTCCTGGTTCATTGCCTCTTCACTGATGCTATTATGGTTGATTTGTATAGTGTTTCCAGTCTTCTGTGTGCATTTGAAATGTTTATGACAATTAATGAACTCGCCTATTGGGGCTACAGTTTTTGAATGCTGGGTATGTTAAGCCAGATGAATTCATCATCAAATTGAAGATGTTTAGAGTGAAAATGCAATGAATGATGGAATGGTGAGAAAGGTGATTAGGAAGTTTAATAAAGGAACAAATCAACATCCATGATGAGGCATGAAGTGGGCAGCCTTCTATTGTCAATGATGATTTGGTAAGGAACGTTAATGCCAAAATTCATAAGAATAGACAGTTAACAAAGAATTTCTCATGGATTTCCATATATCTCTTTTGCATGAGATTCCTTTAGAATGCTTGTGCACAAGCTATATTTTTGCTGTGCTCCAAAAATACTTTCTTATGTCCATAAATTCCAGTGACTTTGCAGTGCTTTGACATTTCTTACTTGGTGCAGTGATGGGGGAGTGGACTTTTTAAATAAAATTGTGACTGATGATGAAACTTGGGTTCAAGTCACCCCCAGAATCAAAACAACAGTCAGTTGTCAATTGGATGGTGCCATACTCAATATCTGAAAAAAAAAACAAATTTTCAAAATGATAATATCAGCCCAGATATTTATGTATACCATGTTATGGTACAGAAAAGGAGTTCCCCTTGTCAAATTCCTTTCCAGAGGTCAAACCATCAATGCATAATGCACTCAAACCTTGGGTGCATAATTCAAAACAAAAGGAGAGAGAGCTCCTTTGTTTGAGCATATAACAATGCTCAAACTCACGCTGATGATCACACTTAAACTCTTATTCGGCAGTTGGAATCAGTTTCAGCACCTACCATACAGCTCAGATTTGGCATCATACAACTACCACCTGTCTTTGCATATGAAACATGAGTTTGATGGTAAGCGCTTTGAAATTAACAATGATGTGAAACACTCTGTACAGCTGTGACTGTCATAATTGGTGAGACTGTTTGAAGAAGGACTGGATACGTTGGTGTACCGTTATGACAAGTGTCTGAATATTGGTGGAAACTATGCAGAAAAGTAGTTTAACTTAGGTGGGCACGCTAGCAGCAAATTGGCCGCAATCTTTTATTTTCGCATCTTACGATAGGTATTGAAAGAAAAATGTTTTCAGGGCTTTTAGTATTTGTCAAGACTACCTTGAGGGACATGAACTGTATAAAAATAATACCACCTTATCTTCAGTCCGTCTGGAAATAAGGCATGAATGCGAGATAGTTATCAAGTTGCCGCGGCACACCCAATCGTGTAACTGCTTTTGTAGTGTTATTCTCACTATATTTGGGCATACATAGTTACTTTTACCCTTCTTTCTTTTGTTTTGTTTTGTGTTTAGTGTTTTAGTTTAGTATTTTTCACTGTGTTTCTATTCTATTGACGAGAATTGTAAAAAGTCTATTGTAAATTTGGATTATAACACTACAAAATGTGGCATTGATAATGTCGATCAAATTTGTGCCAGTTACTTGACATCCCGAAGCACGAGATGTTGGACAATGGCCCTTTTTTATCAACATTTAGAGATTGCCGGAATAAATGAAAATATAATTTACAAATTCAACTCTCTGGATTATAGTCAGTGAAGACGAAACTTTTTCAAAAAATTGGCACTCAGTTTCATGAGTGGACACTTGAAAGCTTAGCGACAATCCTAACTCATCCAAAAGATCTTCAAGTTTTTTTGGGGAAAATATAAGTTATTGGAAAATCAACAGGCTCAAGTACCAACACGTAGACCTATTTGTCTTATTTGCGGACCAAACAAAAATAACAGAACCAAAATTGTCTGCAAAGAATGTAATAAGAATGTTTTAAGAATCACAGCCAGATGATCGCTGTTTGCACAAACTGTTTTGCAAGAAGCTGAAGCAATGGACATTGATTCAGATTAAATTTGTAAATATTAATTTTTAAATTTTTGTTTATAAATTTAGTTTTTTGTTAAGTGTGACTACTAAGAATTCCATAATATTTGTCATGTTTCTTGAATAAAATGAAATCCTTTTTAAGACACGTGTTTGTATTCATTAACTATTGTCTGTTTCAAATATTAAAACTTTTTAAAATAAATATAACTATTAAAAAACTGAAAATTAAAATAAATCAATTAGAAACAAAGTATAATAAAAATAATGCAATGTGTTCACTTAAAATTAGTTTACATGGGTACAAAAGCGGAATTAGGCATTGCGGCCAAATTGCCGCGGTGAACCCGGTTATGTGATATACCTAGGCGTGCCCAGCGAAGGGTTAAAAGTATTCTCTTTCATGTGAAAAAATTTTTTTTTAAATAAAATTTTTACAATTTTTTTTTCAAAACAGTACTTACTCTCTGGACATGCATTGTATTAGATTTGCTTAGTACAGTGGTTACTTTCTCTGAAGACTGCGGTTTGATCCTCAAATAATTTTCAGTCAATAGCAGACTATGTGCTTTCCACCTTAAACACAACAATTTTTTTTAGTACAGTGCAGTACTGCATTTATATTAATGCAGTTAAAAATAATGTACTCTTTATCTAGTGATTCACAGATCTTACAAAATAAAATATATATCTGTTTATGAGTTTTTTAAAGTCCTTAAGCCTTTAACCAGTGGTGGAAACAAGCTTACTTTACGATATATAATTACACATCCTTTATCATATCCTTTTACCTGCAGCAACATAGTAAAAGGAAATTTACAATTTTTTTAATAAAACATGTTCTGAATTTTGAAATATTTTACTTTTAGATTTTTTTATAGCAGTTAATTTTCTCTTTTAGCAAAATAACATATAAAAATACCAATAATTTCATTTAATACAATTTGCGTGCCTTATATGAAATGGTATTATAACATGTCTTTGTTTTTTGTTTAGCATGATCAACGAATTTTGAGACATAGGCCTACACGCAGATTTCGCCGAGCTGTAAGTACATAATGGTGTAAACAGTAATTAATTATGTTTACAGGTAGGTACACTATTATGAGGGCCATTTAGAATATAAAGAAAGTTTTTTCTGTAGTTATTTTTTATTAAGATAATGAAACAAAAGTTATTTTACAACAAATTTGATACCTTAGTTGTTTTCTACATAGTCACCAATCAAATTCAAACATTTGTCATACTAAACATTCACTAGCTTTTCTAAGGCTTCTGTAGGCCTACTCCTCAGTTGCTGCCAAGTTGTTTGAAACACTCGCTAACTCTCTCTTTCGGTTTGTTGTTACTTTTTTCATAGTGGTTTTAGCCCAGAAAGTCCTTCAATATTGGGGAAAAGATGGCAGTCACTTGGGTCTAAGTCTGGGCTATAAGGTGGATGTTCAAAAACTTCCCACTTAAATGGCTGAGTTTAACAGGAGGTCACTGAGTCAGGTCGTTGCCATGATCACCAGATACAACCACATCCAGAATCATCTACATAAGCTGGGATTGTTACAAATCTTGCCTGAGTGTCGATTTTTGCGGGTGAGGTGTTGAAACCTCAGCACATATGCTCCTTGATTGTGAGGACCTTCACGCCAAAAGAAGGAGACCTCAGTAACCAGATCAGGAGTTCAACCAGGACACCTTACACAAGATTCTGGAGCTCGTTAACGGCACTGGAGTTGGTTTAAGGTGAAGTGATAGGGGTACACAAGAAGCTCTTAAGCTGACATGTTGTGGCCACAGGGCTGCTGTTAATCCCCATTAAGGAAAAAAATCATCATTAATGTAGAAACATGCAGATTTGCATTACCATAAAGAAACATAATGCCGCTCGACAACAATCCACATCGTTTGTTTTTGAACTGATGCTTCATTCATCAAGTTACAGCAGAAGCAGCAGTAGAAAAACTGTGCAGCTTGTTAGACCAAAATGTCCTTTACGTTCCAAACAACCATTGTACTTTTGGTAAATAAATTAAGGTCACTTGCGTAGATCCCTTTTCATGTTTGCAGTTGAAAATTTTAATGACAACCGATGCTCAGCCATTGTACTGTATTAGTTCATCCAAAAAGTGCAATATTCTTGTATTCTTTGGTTCAGAATGTAAATATTTTTTTCAATATTCGATTTAAAACAAATAGACCATTGAATAGTACAAATTTATGATACACAAAATGTCATTACATTTAAATTCACCTCATTACTAAAGAAACTAGTGTTTTCCATTTGTATTAAATAATAAATAATTTTCAAAAAATACTGTACAATACAAAAAGATAAATCATGCTTAATCTTTTTAATGAAAGTGACGTTATAGTTTCTCATTAACGAGTTCTTTGTATTTGGAAGTTATTTATGAAATAAAAATGTTTATAACATTTATTTAGACCTTTAATTATTAATAAACTACATATGCTTGTTTTAAAAATCAATTACAGCTTTTCTATTGATCCAATTTAATTTATACTTGCGGTTCTTTTGGATTTCAGAGGGTGCACTGCGGCACTGTGGCACACAGTTTGGGAGCTGGTAGAAATATTATACAAATATTACAGTCTATATGTAGGCCCTAAAGAAGAACTATCAATAACGACCAGTAGATTAGTTATTCTGAATATTTGAGGCTCTAATTATTTGGTAATCAGACATTTTGAAATTTATAAAATGAAAACAAAGTTTTAATCCACTTTTAGAGCTTTATTACTTACAATGGGTAAAAAAAACATCAAAACTGGTAGTGAGTAATAAAGTTCTGTTGGATTTTAATAGTGTTTTTATTTTATAAAGCTCAAGTTGGTTAGCGTCTGACATAACGTTAAGTTGATTTATATGTGTCAAACTATTCATACGGTCTTAGACACTAAACTTTTAATTGTTTCCTTGTGTCTGTAGAAACATAGGCTGCTACCCTGTATGCAGATTTGTGTGTAGTTTCTACTGTTAGTTTTCCTGTATATATGTCAATCCTTAATTTTTATTAACCTAACTGGCAAATTAAAGCTATGTTAAAACCTAGTGGATCACGATTTTGGAGTTCAACTGGCAATAGGACTTACTGTATAATAGCATGTTTAGGTTTACTGGTTTCAATTTTATTTAGATTTGTTTACTTTACAGAGGCGTACATATGTTACCCGAGGACCTAATGTTCCTTACGTAACTGCGAGAAACTTTGAGTCTGTAAGTATATTTTGAACATTTTAACTTTTAAAATTAAAATAGAACACTTTTTTTAATTGATGTATATACTGTACTTATTTGTTAGTTTCCTTTAAAGTACAATAAGAATCTGAACTGGAATAAATACACTAAAGTAATATTACATTACAAAAATAATATACGAGAATAGAATAGATTATGTAGAATAGATTATGTAATCACTTATAACAAAAGTAAGTTTAATTGTATAGGCAATCTCTAACCCTGAAACTGTAAAAAAAATATTCCTCTTGTGCTGACCAGCTAGGGAAATGTTTGTGTTGATCATAAACAATACTTTCAATTGACACTTACTCCTATGTCAACAAAACCAACCTCTCATTTTCTTTCTAACTGTAGGTTTAGGACTTGAGTGTGCAAGATCTGTGTCATATTTGTTTATAATGTCCCACTTGACAAATAAAGATAAAGATATGTCAGGTTCTACAGTTTTTATTTGACTCTGACATAATGACTTTACCTTACTGAATGTGGCTAACAATTTACACAACACAGGTCAGAGTAAACCTTGAATGTAATCAACAAATACCTGCAGAGACTGTCAGTTGTGGACTGAAATGAGATTAAAATGCTTAGGGGACAACACTGCATTTACAGTAGGCACTATAGGCTTACTCATCGCTGAGTCACACCCATTTACAAATTGATTTGTCAGACTATTGGAGGTGTTGAAATGGTGAAACAAAATGGCAAAATGTATGTTATACATGAAAAATCAATTTTAAGATTCACAGAAAAGTATATTAATTTTCAGGAATCCTCAGTTGAAAAAAAATGGACATCAGTCCATTTCTGAGCAGACCCCTGAAGACTAAACTAATTGACCAACTTTTAAAATATCTAGAATGTTGGTCTGGTTTGCTAACATCTCTTGAAACCATAATTTCAATTAAAAAAAAAGTTTTTGACACTTTTTTGTTTAAAAATAGACTTTTATCAAAATCGGCTATAATGATTAGAATCATTTTTTTCAAATATAGTCCAAAAGTAGCCAAACAAAATGTTTAGTTGCCATTTCATATAAATTTGATTTATTAGCTTTAAAATCAAAAGAAAAAGGAAATTTACCAAATTTTTCAAAACTGGTAAAGAAGTTTATAAGATTTTGCTCAAAGAATTGTTGTATATAAAGACATTTAACTAAAGTTGGTGTAGCAAATTTATGTATCAATAAAAAAACGGAATATAAACAAAAAGTCTGAACATAAACCAAAAGAAATTTCGTTTGTTCTGTTTTTTTTTTCAATTTAATCTCAAACTTAAATTTCTTTTAATAAACTGATTTTGATGAATAATATTTTTGCATAATTTATTTTCTTATTGGTTAAATATTATAGTGTTTTATTAATTAACAAGTAATACTTATTTTTCCAGCCAGTTACATGGCCAGATGGGCATATTGAACCACCATATGACTATTCTATGACCAATAAAACATATCCTCCTGCTTTTTATGATAAAATGGTAAGTTTGCAGATAATATTTAGCCTACAAATATGTAACTGCAATTGCTTTAATTTTATTTTAAACCAAGCATGAACAAAGTACTGTCATTATGAAAAAAATGATTTTGAGGTTTTAATGGACATGTCAAGTTTTGTACAAAACTGTACCAAAAATACTCTCCATATTGGTATACACAAAGTCCATAAGGATCACAGAGAAATCAAAACATATCACTTAGACAGAGAACGGTGTACTTGTGTAACACATGTTTTCTTGTAGTTCAATATATTTTCTTTTCCTTATCATTAACATTGGTGAATGATCATGGACAATTCCTTCTCTAACATTAATCAAGTACAGTCATAAGGTAAGTGAAAATTTGGTGCCCCTTAATATAAAGTAATTTCCAACAATTTTTCAATGCTTAGCTAGAGTGTCTAACGCTGGGTGACTAGTGGCAACATCTTGGAAAGGTACAGCCACATTAATAGAGTAGTAAAATCTTGTAAGACCCCTTTTAAAATTTCAAATGGTTTTATTTCTGCAATGCTCTTGGGTTACAGTAACATGATTCCCATTGTTGTTCCCCATGTTGATCCTGCACATCATATGGTTACACTCACTATATTGTGGTTTTTCCATGACCTTCTTTGAACACTGAAATCCTTGTTGTCTGTTGGTTGATGACTACAAATGTATTCAATGAATGTGACTCATATGAAAACCATACATCGGAAAGGAACTCCGATACATGCTAAGATTGAAACACAATAAACAATCCTAGATGTTTGTCCCTAATATTCAAATTTAAATGGTTTAAATTGTTGTACACTACTCCACTAATATTCTTAGACATTCTTCTTACAGACCTATAACTGACCTATTTTCTGAGACTTCCAGCAGATTATTTTTGCAGATTTCTTTGAAAACCCTACCATATCCTCATTTATTGTCATTGTACCTGGACAACCACTGTAGCCTTTCTGGTGCGAAAAAACCATTACTGTACAACATCTAACACTATAGCATTACTTGGTAGTGGCTTAATGAAATCATTTCTGAAAATCAATAGCAGTTTGTGCTAAACTTGGAGTACTGGAATAACAACTTCACTTTGATAGTAAGTGTTTTAAAATGGAAAGAATCCACAATAGAATCAGAATCCACAACAGATCGAAAATATAAACGTATCCTTCTGAATTTCAGTACTGTTTATTTCAGCATGTACAGTATAGTGTGTTTTTAAAGTGTAAAATCAAATAAATTCCTCAAGTTTATATTACACATCAGCATTGCATTTTTTGTATTTTTACCACATTTTGAGTGTCAACTGTAACATTTTTTTCCATTAATCTAAGCTAGTGTTTATAACTAATTAGTTTTGCACACTTGACAGAATGCCAGTTTCTACGATGACTACTATGGCATATCTCATGAAGGATGGGTGGATTCAGAATATCACCGTTGGCATGGTCAAAGAGCGGCCGGTCTTCCACTCAAATCTGTGGTAATTAATAGAATTTGATACAACTGACTGCCTGGAAGATATGTGTTAATATAGAGAAAGGCATATGAATGATTTTGTTTAATAGAAATATGAGTGAATATATAAAATAATAAACATTCTTAACAATATACCACTAAACAACAAATATAAAAAAGCTATTATTGCTTATAAACTAATAACAAATAAAGAAATAACAGAAAATTAGATAGCTCTGTTAGTAGTACCAGTTACTCAATGTTGTAATTCTCCTTTAAATCTAACGGTGTACTTACTTTGGGATAAATGTAAGATGATTTGTATTAGTCAAATTGACAAATCACAATAACTCACCTCATACAAATGTTCACCCAAATTGTATCAGCTCCAAGTTTCCTCACATATTTTGTGTGAGTAAAAAATTTATATACTTTTACTTTTATGAGTTTATTTTCACGTTTCTTTAGGCTATGGCAATTTTTGTTATTATTAGATTTAATTAACAGGTTTTGATTTTGTTAGCAAATTCAGTTGTATTTTTTTTTTTTGTTAGTATTCTACTTTGTTTCAGAATTTTGTTTTGTATACTATTGTATAGTTTGTTTTAATATTTTGTTGTGCAGTTTTTAAAATCTTCTAAAGTGAATTCGTTAACCAATATGGTATAGGCCTATGCACCATAAGTTTTTCTTTTTCTTAAAAATTCTCATTGCTACCACCTACAAGTTCTTTTTTTAGATTTTATTCACGTCAGTACACATGTTGATAAATATAATAACATTAATTATATATGTGGTTTTATTACACAAATTTAGAATATTTTTACTTTAAAGTAAAACCACTGATCAACAGAAATTACCATTTTAAAAACCGGAATGATTGTATAAGTATTTATACTAAGAATGTGATTCATTTACGCAAGATGTATTTTTACATGATTTGGCAAATACTGTATGACCATACATGTATCCCAATGTAAAGACCCATAACTATAAACATTTATTTAATAATTCCAATTCACAGCAACTATGTATGTTTAGTAGTTTTTATTTAGTAATTGTTTACTACTTGGCCTTCCAAAACAACCTTTTCCTTATTGGGATGTGTATTTTTTTTTGCTTGCTAACAACAGATGGACATGTTTAAAAAGTTGGAAAAACAAGAAAATAAAAAAAGTTATTTTACTTCCACACATACTTGTGTTATTATTTATTATTTCATATGTTATTTATTATTAATTTATTTATTTACTATTTATTATTTATACGTGTGTTATGTGTAAATTATTTTCAACAAAACTTGCTAATATAACTAACATTGTATGCATGGAAATAAATTAAGTTCATTACATTTTGTTGTTTCCCGAACATCTTAATTTGTTGTTAGTAAGCAAACATTAGTGATTCAGCCAAATGATCTATTAAGTGATGATTCCGGTTGCCATACCAGGGCACCATAACACACACACTTCGCACCAGTCCGTTCTATACTGTGAGATAAAATACTGTCCTTATTTATATATTTTGCAAATAAACAATATATCTCAATGTAGAAAAATTACTACCCTTAAATGTCAAAATAAAATGTATTCATCAACAAATTTCAGTTCAGGAGCTGTAAAAGTTGTGTGAGTTTAAGTTTTCATTATTTGCATACGAACAAATTTTGAGAAGTTAATCATTTAATATTTTTCTCAATGTTGATTTTTTGTTTCCTTTGTTGTTAACTCTCAGTCTACAATTTGTAGTAATATAGTTATATCCATGCAATTTATTTTTTGGTTAAGGGCTTCACTCAGTACTCTTTTAAATAATTAACATGAGATAGTTTGTGCATCATTTATTACTTTGTCTGTTTAAGGATGATGACTACTACTCAGAGTATGCCAACTGGTACTTGAGAAAGAAAGAAAACTCAACAGTAAGTAATGAGTGGCACAACAAGCAGTACTTAACATTAGTCCTACTTCTCTCTCTCTCTCTCTCTCTCTCTCTCTCTCTCTATCTATCTATCTATCTATCTATCTATCTATCTATCTATCTATCTATCTCTCTCGCGGAAACTTTAAGAAGTTTGAAGAAATTGAAAATAAAAGTGATCCTTATAACCTAAAATTTGTTGCTGCGCCAAATAGCTAACATGTTTTTCTTCGTGAAAATGTTTAATTAAATGCATGTTCAACTCGTTTTGTAAAATGTATTATTTTAAAGTATTTTTTTCTTTTATTACATACTTATTATAAGAGATTCGCAATTAAAGATTAAATTTCTTATGATAAGTTACAATTTGATGTCTACTGTAATATTCATTACAAAGTAAGTAATTCTTTCCTGTAAAACCTAGTTACGCAATTCACGCAACATACATTTCATTCAAAACCATGTTACTTAGGTTCTTATGGATTTTTAAATGTATATTGTTTTCATTATTAATAAGTCACATTTAATTAATTGTTTTTGTGATTAAAAACACGCTAGCTACTTTTACGCAGTTATAATTTTTTGAATGTATACGGGTCACTTTTATTTTCTATTTTTTCTAACTTTTCATAGTTTCCGCACTATTATATATATTGTTACTTTTAGGCATGTATAAAAGCATTTTGGTGTAAAAATCATGAAAAAAGCCAAAGCAAGTTGAAGTATGTATTTGCTAAGACAATTTTTAACGTGTTTCTGCTGTCTCCTAAACAATTTTGAGTTGCAACCGATCAGAAAAAATCTACAAAAATATTTGTAAACTAACTTCCTTTTCCTTAAAAGTTTGTACACTGAATTCAATTATGAGGATGTGTGTTAAACATCTTTCTTGAATAAATAGTCAATTTAAAGAAATTATGCCACTCAATTTGTATCTATTCCAATTTGTTTTTTTTTTTTTTTAGTTTTTTTGTTTGTATTGTTTTTTAACTAAAATTTGCAAAGATAAAGAAAGCTGGTGAGATGTATTTAACATGTGTAACATTTATTTTATGTTAGAAAAGTAAAGTAGTTGACTTGTGTTATATTAAAACAAAATTTGATATTCTTTCATAATAGCATTATAGGATTATTATCATTCTTATTCCCTATTATATGATTTAACAAACTGTATAAGCCTTTGTACAGTAACATTTTATTGTACAGTATAAGCCAAAAGTAATAACATTTTCTTTCTTTATTTTTCAAAGAAGATTTAAATTTATTCTCATTTTCCAGGAACAACGAATGTTTGAAGTGTACGATTCGAATTCCCCAAGACCTCCAAAGCCGACTCTACATGAAAGAGCTGTATGTATAACTTACAGTAGTATAAACTAATGTTACACAGTCCTATGAATTTATTAATCCAACATGTCTTTTGTTTAGAAAAAATAATGCCATTTGATGACATTTAAGGTTTCGATATATGAAGGCTTAGACTTATTTCTTAAGACATGCTGCGCAATCTAGTTCAGGATCAGAACTGATACTTTACTGGAAAAGTAAAGCATCAGCTAATTTTTAAAAGTTATTTTCTGATTTTTCCCAAATATTGGTCATATATAAAAATGTATTAGTGAACACAGTGTAGAAAATTTGAAATAAGCAAAAGAAATTTATAGTTTGAGAGTAAATTGAAATAACCCTTCTACTGTTAGGTTTTTTGTGTTTTATTCATTGTAAATTTTGTTTATTCAAATTTGGTACACTATCATCTCCTATAGAGGCTCAGACAATGTGAGTAGTTTGGCAATCCCGAGGTACCTTAGCTGGATCTAACCTTTTTTATCTATCTGATTTTGGGTTATTGGGTTAGATTCCTTTAACTGAAGCCTAGGTGGAACAGTGTACATCACAGGATGCATGGGTAAAGAGGAGGTTAAGTATGCAGACTCTGGATACCAGGTGACCTCCAGTTTTAATCAAAACCTTATCTATGTAAGTGGGGCTCTACATGGATGGACGTTTTCTTTTCCTAGCTATGTGTGGGTTTTGCTGATTGGAAACATATTTTCAAAATGGGGTATTGGTAAAAATGCTGAAGAGTGAAAATAGCATGAAAGTGGAGGAAACTGAGGCTGTATCTAACTAAAGACTGTAAGGATGTTCAGCGAAGCTACCCAATATGCAATAAAAGAACTGAGAGATGGGTTGGAATATGTCAACAGTAAAATTGTCTATAAACATCTATCTGGAGTGAAAAATCACAAAGGGACAAGAGAAGGTGGGTAACTAAAGGGATTTCCAGTTAAACATAGAAGCAGAAGACCTCCCAGGAATCAACCTTGATAGGTAAGAAATAAAACCCTTATGTGGTTGATGGGAACCATTCTTAAAGATTGGAGGGTTGTCAAAAAAGAACATTATGCCATGGGAGAACTGTGAGTAGACTATGCAGGACAAATAAACTGCAAGTACCAGCAAGATGCAAAGGGTATTTCGCTTCCAGGACCCAGATGACATCTAGCAGAAAAAAAAGTTACCATTCTACTGAACTAAAATCCAAGAGGCTTAGTTGTACTAGATCCTTTGATTGCGGTGTCAGGGATCATCAAACCCTATAACCTCTAAAGAATCAATGTAAATTTAATCTATACGTTTTCATGCATGGCCAAAATTTTAGAAAAATTTGATGACTCAGTTTCATGAAATTAGTTTCATGAAATTTTGCAGTTTTCTATTTGTAGTGTCCAAAAAAATATTTTGTTTGCCATTGAAACTAACTGGAAGAAAGTTTGTTTAATGTTTGCACCCCCTGGTGTTGCATTAAGGGTGTTAATGTAAAACACAAACAAGTGAGTATTTTAATTCCATTCAAATAATTGTTTTCACTGAACTGCGGTAAAAACAAAAAGCAGCACATTAGTAGTGAAGCATTAAATATGTTTTTGTTATTTAAAGCAATGTTTCATCTGAGTTTTAAAAAAATTTAATGAAAGCACAGTTTTATTTTAAAAGTTATTTATTGTTAAATTGGATTATTAATTCATTTACTAGTTCTTCACCTTTCTTAATCAATTTAACCTATATATAATTCACCTTCAGTGTTATCTGACATGTTATCAAAAATATATCTTTGAATCTACTTCTAGTTATGATGTCACAATCAAATATGACACAACACTAAGCAAACACCAACACTGTTTGTCGCTGCATATTTTATAATAAATATTGTTATTTGGTGTGCAACAGTTTTGTCTTTTCAATACAGTTTGAAATTCATTATAGGCTGCACTTTATCCATTTTCAATAATCTCTATTGCTTATTTTAGTTTTAAAATTATTTCATGTTGTATTGTGTTTATAGCAAAGAAGAAAAAAGAAGTATCGAGAATTCAGTGTTGATAGCACGTTCGTTGAATACGAGAAAGGAATGAAGGAAAGACTGGTGAATTTTTACCTTTACTTAAACGTCTTATTTTATATGTTATAATAAGGGTAAATTACTGGATTTGTAAAATGCATTGGACATTTGGAAAAAAATGCTTTTACCTTTTTTGTCAGTACTTGATAGATCTAGTTATACACAGTTAAAACCTTTGGTACTCAGCAGTGGCATGCGCAGCGTGGACGCTTTGGTACCCCAAGTGCCTCGAAACGCCAGGAAAAAAGAAAAAACTAGCTTCCCGTGTGCAAAAGCGCTACTGGAGTAGCAATGCAAGGCATGTATTCTCGCCCATCGCCCATCGCTGATCAATCTGAAATTAATACTGGACCAATTCCACACAAAAACCAACACCCGTAATTTTTTTCAGAATTTTCCGAGCCATCAAAAGGATACTTGATTGGGTGACAAAATATATTTTGGGTACTTTTAAGTAGATAGGGACAGCGTTTTTTTTTTTTTTTTTGTAACCACTACGTTTTGCCCGATTGGTCTAAAATTTCAACAATAATTATGATTATTTTTTAAATTTTTATAGAAATTCATTAATTTGTAAACCTAATTTACATTCTTATTTGGTAAATTGTTCGTGTATTGTTTTGCCACTTTAAATTTGTCAGGTCATCTTTAGTTTTAGTTTGCTCAAGAATACACTCTTAGTATACTCGTAAACGATCAATAATGCCCATAAGATATGAAAATTAAAAAGTTTACGAATGTCTCAAATATCTGAGTTTTTTAAAACTTAGCTTTTGTAATACTAATAGAATTCTTTATAATTCTATGCTAGTTGGTATCACCGAGTACAGATTAAAACCATGGCTTAATCTGTTTAAAACTGATATCCACCCTTAAATACCCTTGATGAAATGTTTCAAATATTAGTTTAAATATTAAATGAACAAGTACTGAAAATTTTTGAATCTTTAAAAAAATAGTTCATACTATTATCTCATCATTACGAAAGTGATGCACAAATTAAAATATTCATAATTTAACATAATTCACAGAGACATAGAGAAAAATAATTAAAAACTAATGTTTTTGGGTGATATAACTCAATTTTCAAAAAAATGTGTATGATTTGGATGGGGGTTATCTAGGGAAACAAAAAAAGCGCCATTTTTGGTGTTGACACCAATAAATTCAAAATCTTGCACATGCCACTGGTACTCAGTGAAACCCCTCATTAAAGAAAGAAATACTCTAGGGTTGTGGTAATTTGAGTATCAGTAGTTCGATGTCCTGTGTAATTTAAATTTCATTTTGTCAAACAAAAATGCATTTATGGAAGTACAAAACATCTGTTGTACTGCATACCTTAGGCATCATTACATTTTAACCTCACACTCTTCCTACTTTGTAGGCATTAAGGTAATGGATCTGTATACAGAAAGTATTTTAAGAGGAAACGTCCGTGTGAAATGGAAGTGGCCAGCCAACAGATAAGAAAGTTACCAAGTGGCAAATAAATATCTTCAGAATTACTACTGCTGATAAAGAAAAAACTCAGTTGTTAACATTTGTCATTATATTGAAATTCATAGTTGTGCAACACTATGCTTTAGATGATCAGACATCCCGGTTTTGTAGCACAATCCTGCTTTAGCAACTTGTGTTCCACTGGCCCTCTGTAAGTTTTAGATTTCCAGGCTCAAGTTCTACTGAATGTAATACTGAAACTAATTTGGATGTTGAAGTTCTAATAGAACTACAAAAAAATGTTTTTATAAAAGTAAAAAGTTAAACTGTAGGGCATTCTTCGTGTGTGTTACACTAAATAAGAAAAGTATGACTTTGAAGATTCTGTATAACATAAATTAACATTATTGCATCAGAATATCACCAAACCAATCTACAAATCTTACCATCTTTAAATCACAGATGATTAGAATTTATTTCCAATTTATTTCAGTCCTTAAATGACAAATAGTGAAAGCTACAAATTACTAAAGCTAGGTTCCTCAGCCAATCAGTAATGTCTCAGATTTTGACAAATTTTTGTCTCTTTAAAATACTCTTTAAAAATAGATTATAATGGAGTCTTAAGTGTTATTATTAAGGTTATTAATTTTAGGTGAAAATTTAATTCTGTTAGTAGCAAATTACAATTTACATCGGTTTGAATTAAAATTCTGTATGCATTATAATAGAACTGAATGCAAAATTATATTTTGTGCTAGACAATGATTTAATATTTTTTCAAACAATCTTCAAATATGAAATTCATATTTAAGTCCATGAGACGGTTGATAAGGTAATTACATTTGGATGGAAAAAAATAAATGGACGTAAAATAACTTTAAAATTTTTTTTTAAGATAGTTTAAATTTCAATTTTTGTTGTTTAATTTGTTTTTTATTTTATTATTATTTTTTTCAGAACAAAATGATGAAAGTAATGATGAAGAAAATTCCCAGAGCACAAGATAAAATTCTAAAAAAAGCAATGGAAAAGTATGAAAAGGATTTGAAAATTGTAAGATATGTTTTATTATATGGGTAGAACACTCGAAAACAATGCATAGTTTGCTTCCATTCATACAGTCAACAATTTTGGAAAACTTACTCGTTGGAAATTTTATCTGGGTCAATCGGAATGAGCTTTGTCTAAAGTATGAGAAAAATTACAATTTTGGACCCCCCAATGAAACTTCTTGAACAATAAATATAATGTATTTATGTACTAGATCAGTTGAAATTCAACTTCCTAGCTCTTATAGTCACAAAGAGTTTGCTATTTACAAAATAGTTCCATTTTGAGTTAACTCAAAAATTTTCCCATATACCAGATATCAGCTTCTTGTCTTCATAATCAGTGAGACAAAGCATCTTATATATTTTTTTAAATTTCCAATCAAACTTTTGGGACAAATATATGTTTGTGCATTTTGTATGTATGGTTTACCTGTATAACAGTTCTTCACCTGTTATAAGTTGCAAACATATATTGTTTACTCCTTCAAAATAGCATTTTTGGGTACATAATTTCAATCTCAGAAAATAAATATATTTGTATAACTTAATGAGCTATGATTTATTAGTATATTATATAGCGTTTATAAATTTCAACTTTCTAGCTGTTATTTTTGCAGAAATATTTTCGTACAGACCATTTGACAGTTTTGATTAATATTGTTGTTACATTAAGAATATGAGCATAACCTATTCCTCAAAATAACTAGATACCTGCTACCAATCAAATGGTAGTTGTAGACCATTTTAAAATAGCAGGTACATATTTTAAAATTTCCATTTTATTATCTTCTTTCAATAAAGAAGAATCTACCTATGGTGAAATTAGTTTCAAAGTACAACATACTTGAAAATACAAGTATAGAAATATTTCAGTTATTAGATCTGTTTTCACTCTCTAAAAGTATACTAGGATAACTTTACTAGGTCATGTTTTCTTATACTTGATTTTTGCAGTGGTAACACATTCAAAGCTGAAGACAGTACTGTTGCTTTCCTCATTGCCCTCTATACTTACAAGGAAAACGAATTAATGTTTAAACATTAGAAGTGGGAACACCACTTTAAATATATGTGATTAATTACATTCTTATTACTTTTTATAATTATGTTAATAATAAACTATTGTTGTTGCTAATAAAGTGAAATGGTATCCTTAGAGTTTCGTGTGTTTATGTTCTGAGGCTCCAGGAAAATGAACAGAATTATAGAAAGCTAAAAAATGGCTTTTTTAAAGTTTATGTAACCTAGTAGTTTTAGTTCAATTTAAAAAAAAAAAAATAGAAAGTTTCAACATCTTCTTACATGGTTATTGTTGCAAAAAATTGGAAAAAATAGAGAAAATTGAATTTCAAAATATAAAGTAGATTTTTAAAGAATTAAAGATAACATGATTTAGATTTTCTTATTCCAAATTAGAGCTTCTATTGTCAAGGTTCTTTTGGTACATTACTTTCCTTTCACACTGCATAATAAAGATACATACTGTGCTTATGTTTATTTGTATAAGGCAATGAAAGTAGTGCTAATAAAACTCAGAAAAAAATCATATTTGTTTTGTTGCTCAAATTTTCTGTCGATGCTCCTTAACTTATGACAAGTGAGACAAAGCAATGGATTTATGAGAACAAACATTTATTTACCGTAAACAAAAATTTTAACTAAAATAATTTAATAAAAAACTTATAATTATGTTTCAAAAAAGAAAATGTTACGTTTTTCTTTGAACTATATTCTCACTAATAAAAGTATTTTTGTTTGTTTTATAGGACTCAAAAGACAGTGAACTTCAGAATCTTCCTTTTGAAAATTTTTTACCATCTAAGTCATTATTTCATTCCACGGTAAGTAATTCAATTTTATATCTTCAGTTTGCTTAAGCATTTGTAAGAGAAATTTATGGTAAATTAACTAAGGACCTAATTGATGGTTGTTATTAACAAAGAACTTATGTATTGTTTTAAATACAGTTTTACTTTCTCACTATAGAAAGTTATATGGTGATTATGAAAGAACTGATCTTGAGATTTTGATTAATTTATTCATTATTTCAGATACTTTGAGTCCCAAAAGTATATTAACTTCGATTACTTTCTCATTATAGAAAGTTATGTGGCGATTACGAAAGAATTGATCCTGAGATTTGGTAGGACTTATCCATTATTTAAGATGATTTGAGCCCTAAAAATTTGATTTTGACTGGTGTCTATACTCTCTATCTGTGCACATCAATGAGAATAAATGAATTGAAGTATATGACTTGAATTTTACTATTATTGAAATCTTTTTTATTCATTCTCATGTTAGTTAGATGGAATCCAACAAAAACAATTATTCTGAAGACACTTTGTTAATTCTTTAGCTAATTGAACTGTAGCTCAAGGACTAATCGAAACATGTTTATCACATTGTTGCAACATTAGTCACTAATCAGCTCCAATAAGAGAGAAGCTGACAAGCATGCTATGTTAACACATGCTAATAAAACAAATCACATGTTTTAAATGTACAGTACTGACAAAAATAATTGCAGCATGCAATTCATGTGATAGAAGTGAATTTTTTCTAAAAAAGTTTTTTTCTTTATAACTACCCTTTTTGAGACTCTGCATTAAAATCTGCTTCTGCTAGCATTTTCACCGATCAAATCAAATTTAAAATACAAAATGAACCGTGACCACCATCAAATTCAATTGTTAATTTTAACAGATTATGAAATTCAAAATACTAATTATACATTTTTTTAACACTGATTATGATGGTTAAACCAAATTTTCAAAACAATTTAAGTCAAAAATGTTGTGAAAGATTACATTATTTTAAAGATTAGTCACCATTTTAAAACTGTTGAATGAATTTTGCTGGTTAACAAAATTGTCCATCATATTACCAAAGTTGATTTGTGTGCCAAGTTTGAAACAAATTGTATTAAAAGTGCTAACACAAAGAGTTTAAAAATAAAATTCAACACTTTTTTATGAAAAATAGAAAAACAGTCATGTCAAAAATATTTTTGAATAAATAAGACACTAAATGCCAAATTTCATAAAATCTTTTGAATGCTCTGGTGATGTGCACAAATAAACACAGACGAACTGACATCCAAGTAAAAACTGCTTTTTTTAACCTAGAGTATTTCATAACAGATATAGCCATCAAAATTTCAATATTTATTTTTTTTCACAATCATCAAAGATTTTAATATTTCTTTTGTGTAAAGTGAAGCAATTGGTTGTACAAATAGTGGCAGTAAAATGAATACTATTCAGTGGCTATCAGTGAATTAGCATTCAATTCATACTTCATAAAAGAATATGCATTTTATAGTAGACACTGAGTTTTATCTGTAGTGTGTCAAGTGAATTAACCTAAAGTCAAATATTTTGTATTTTTTTTAATGGTTCTTGTGCAATTGGTTGGTTACAGAGTAGCGAATTAGACAAAACATCCAGTATGGATGAAGACTTTCTCGAAGGTTTACCAAAGAACAGCGAAGAACAAAAGATTTTTAAGCACAAAATGGTAAATTAATTTTACATCAGATTTTTACCTGTAAATCAGTTAAAGAAATCTTATGTGGTATTGAAATTACACAAAACTGTAAGTTTTTTATTACATATTATAATTTACGCAAGTTGTTTTTTTATGTGTATTGAACAAAAAGTGCAAAGTGTTTAAATTATTTAATATTTTCTTTTATACTTGAGAAAATATTTTATGAAATTTGCCTAAATATAGTATTTTTTTGACTATTTTCAGGCAAAACATATGAGGCGGCGACGGAAACAAAAGATGGAAATGGAAAAATACAAAATGCAATTGGCACAAATGAAAGCTAAAATTGACGAGTTAACAGAAAAGAGAAAAGAAGATCAAGGAATGCTTAAAAAACTGTATGGAAAGAATTCTTTCCTAAGAAAACTAAAGACAAACTTCTTGAGGCACCCGCGAAACAAACACGTTGTAAATAAATTTAGTGGGAAGATGATTAGTCCGATTAAAAATATGTTCTCATTTTTATTTAGAAAGACAAGTGCAGCAACAGTGAAACCAACGCTTAGGATATTTTGAGAGTTAATTACACGAAGGAAATGTATTCACAGGTAAGTATGTATTAGCCATAAACAACATTAGCATAATATACAGTGTAGTATATTCACTGTAGTTTATCCTTCTGATTTCAGATGATGGAAATCATAGAGAAAATGTTTCTAAAATGGAAGATAAAGGAGTAAAAAATCATTGTTGACGGACTTAAGAAACAAAAAAATCATATTGAAAAAAACAAAACAAAAAAATTAGCAGAGAAATTTTTATACCTCTTTAATAAATAATCTGTTAAAAGTTATATTTTAGCTGTTGTTTCTCATCCATAATGTTCCTTCCTTTATTTTATCATTAAACATTAATAATACATTATTTGAATATACAGTACATTGTATCTTACTTTAAGATATGGTTCCATAGGTCACAACACTCATCTGAAATATATTTTATTCTGTGCGCCATTACGGATTTTTTAATTCAGTCCTCAGTTATTTTGGTATAAGTATAAAAATGGTGAACATATGGAATTATTTACAGACTGGTTCAGATAGTACTTATAGTTTTTTCTGGACTTAAAAAACCACAAAGCTGAACCAGAGCGTTCTAAATCACCCTTTACATTATAAGTTATCTAACTCTAAATAAATAATTATGGCTAAGTAAGTAAAAGTGTACAGTGAATTTAAAGTAAATGCTTGTAATATTGTTTAGAATTTTATATTCTACGATTATGGTACCACTGTTGGACTAAGATTCTGATTCTCAATTTAAGGTAATTCTATTTTTATTTATCTAAAATGTAGATATATAGACCTCAATAAATTATATATGTGCTTTATTCAACAGGAAATTATCTAGGCAAGGTTTATAAGTTATAAGTAAACCAATGTATGTTGTTAATACTTTAGACACCCGTTAATATGTTTTGTTTAACTGTATTTAGTTTGATTTTACTTTAGGACAGGTATGCCACTGATAAACAGCACATTGACACGTACCCGGGAGGATTTGACGACATGCTAAAAACAGTAAGGCAATTGTAATCAGCAATAGTTTAGTTTAGGCCATATCTGGTGTTTTAACCCATATTAAATCTGGCCATATTAGTGCTTCTCAGTTCACAGTATGCAACAATAGTGATTGCAATTTATGTTAACAAGTCCACCGTCAGCTTAGGAGTTTATGGGGTTGTGTTTTACAGCTCTGAATTCATATAACCTATTTTACATTCTAATGAAACAAACCTATTTTACTTTCAAAGTACAAAGAAAGTTTTGTAACTGTGAAAAAATTTAATTTGAAATTTTGATGAATAGTCTGCATTTTTGTTCCTCTAAGTCCAAAAAAGTGGATTTTTCCTTGAGGTCTGTGTGTCTGTACTCATCACTAAAGATTAAACGTTGACAGATTTTGGGACAATTTTTTTAATTTTTCAACGAAAATAGTTTAGGAGCTCTTTTTTTCAAAAAATTGTTTAATAGCTGTTTTCCTCTAAATTGGTTTTTAACAGTTTTTATCAAATTTGACTCAACCGTATTCCATAAGTGCTCAAACATATGTGTAGCTATAACCATAAAAATTCTGGTGTGATAGCTATAAAAAAAGTAACTAAAAAATCAGCCAGCTTCTCAAAATGGGTCAAACAAAATTTTCAGTTTTTTTAGTAAACCAAAATAAACCTCCACTATTGTGTTTTCTTTACTTTTGAACTGTAACTTCTTAATTTCTTATTTTGAACAATAAATCCAGTTATGACTCTTCTTATATAATAAAACATGGGCAAAATATAATTAATTATAATTTTAAGAATTTGTGTTTTTACTTTTGTTGTTGTCTGTAATTTCTAAAAAGTATTTTTTTTTTTTTTTTTTTTAGAATGTAGGAATGTTTGTGATCTTTCAAACCATTTTTTTCCATTGAGCTCATTATTAAATTACTGATTTTGGACTTTTATTATTCTGAATAAAGTAGGCTAAAACATTTTGTTTTAGCTGCTTAAATGTTTCATTTGAGACACTTTTAAAATTTTTGCAAAATGTTATACCCTTTGTTTTACCATATATCACTGAAACTGGAATAATAAACTTTATTTTTATTTCGCTTGGATGTTTTTATTTAATGTTAGTTAAGTAATTTACAAACTTTTTTTTGTTTTCATTGACAAATATTTTATATCGTTTCAGATGAAATTGAGGAAAAAGAAATTGCAAAACATACAAAGAAACGCAATGTTATTGCAACAGTTGACTCACAGCTTTAGGGCAGGCATGGATAGAGATCTGAACAATACGGTCAAGAAGGCAAAGTTTGTCTTCACCGATTCGTTACAAGAAGAAATGATGAGAGAAATAGAGAACCATTTGGCTAAAGGAAACCCAACATTGAGACAATTGGACAACTAACAGAAGATATCTATAAAAAAATAGGGCACAGATATAAACAAAATAAAACTATTGGACATGTACTCAACCAGACACATTCAAAAATAGTTGGTGGTGGAAAACCGAGGGCGTATGTGCCACATGCGACGGTTCGTGTGCGGCTAGATAAGAAAACAGGACAGTATGAAATGAACATCTGGGCTCCGAAAACAGACTTACAAGAAGAACGAATTGGAACAGTGAATGGAACAGTGAAAGTAGATACAAAATTAAAGGATAGATTAAAAAAACAGATCCAAAGCCATACTCGTAATTTTTTAGTCGGCAAAGAGAATGTTGCGATGAAAACTTTAAAAGCACAGTCAATGAAAAAAGTAACTACATTACAAACTGTTAAACCAACAACAAAATTTGTTACTGTAAAGAAAGTAGATCCTTCAAGAGGTACAAGATCGCTAAGAACACGCAGAGTTGGTCGTCCGACTGTTAAGAAAACAGCGAATAAAGTGACTAGAGCTAAAAGAAAGTTGAGAAAAGGAAGGACAACTGTTTCTCGTGTTACTCCAACAAAAACTGTAAAGCAATTATCTGAAGATAGCATGGTTGTATCCCCAGTGTTATCTAATGTAAACTATTCAGTTACAAAACATCCTTCGGAATTACTTCGCAAGACATTGGACAGGCACATTCAGACTTTGTTTAACCAAACAAGAGCGATGCATGAGAAAGGAGAAAAAGTAGTTCCTAGAAAAACAGGTTTCTCAATTCTTGATAACATTGAACATGAAATTGGTTCATTAGCTGCAAATTGGCCAGAGAAGTATCGTACAACCGAAATTACACATGGAAGTCATACAACAGATCAATACACAATGATCGATAAAAAGTCTAAGACAGATTCATCACTTGTTACACCAAAAATTTCAACAGTTTCAACAATCGCAAAAAGAATTACAAGTAAACAGGCAAAGTTATTTGATACAAAACGAGAGTACAAGACTGTTACTAAGCAAGTACAGACAGAAACAGTTAAACCAAAACAAGCATTTGATACACAATTTACTTACTTACCTCGTATTTTTACTTTCCAACCAATTACTTTAAAATCTGTCATGCCAACCACCAGAAAAAGATATGTTTTTACACCAAAATTGATTTATGACACTGAAGAAGATTCAGACTCTGATACTTCAGGCATAAAAATTCGTACAACCAGACGTAAGATCAGAAAAAAAAACCAACTGAGAAACCACTCAGTTTAACTTTGCCTCCAATCAGTACAACGTTTAGAAAATCAGAACCTAACTTATATGCAACTGTACCAGCCACTCCACCTTCCTTCAAAGATGTAGGTTCTACATTAAAGGCTGTTAAAATTACCACACCTTTCATAAAACATGCAAAACATACTTTACCAACTTTCAAAATTACAAAGCCTTATGTAGAATATGAACAACTTGCTGTACCAACTGTCAAAATCACCACACCTTTCTCAAAATATGTAAAACCTACGGTATCGAACTTGAAAATTACCACACCATTTGTGAAATCTTTAGAATCCAAAATACCTATCTATACTTCTTTAAAACCTATTGATATGAGCACCATTAGTGAATTAAAAGAACAAATTACTGTACCCACTCAATCAGTAGTAACTAGTAAAGGGATATCAGAAAATAATGAAATAACTGAATCTTTGGTAGACTTTACAACTACATTAAATACGATTAAAGATTATAAAAATGACTTGTATGAAAAAATTATGGAAAAAGCAATCACACGACCACAATATACTCCAGCCTCAATGTACAAACATCATTATTTTACTTACGGAACTGTAAGAGGAGGCTACAAACAGTTTGATGAGAATTGGTGGAGAGTGCAAAGCAAGAATCGTAACAGGAACCCTAACAGTAGGTTTGCACAACCATTGCATTTGCGAGGGAAAATGTTTTCACAACGACCGCTTCGACCGTATAACAGAAATGTACCGTTCAGATCTGTCAAATCATTTTTGTCTGGAATAAGAAAAGTTCCAAATACACTGAACAATACTCAGTCTGTCTCAAGTACATCAGTGCCATTTTTACAATCAAAAATTAGAAAGTTTTATGAGAAAGCACCGCCCAACATAAGGAGGACAATTAGACCATATTATAATCTCCGATTACACCCAATGAATCCAGTTGAGAGTGTGGAACATTCTACAAATAATTTAGCCACCTCTGATTTTACAAGGAAGGAAAATGAATCAATAACAGAAGAACTGATACACTCTTCAACTTTACCAGTGGAACCAATTTATAAATTAAAAGATAAGATTACTACACAGAAATCTAAAAGAAAAGAATTTGAAAAAACTGAAAGTATTACAAAAAATATAAGTAAAACAGTTCCAGAACTCCAGTACGACCAAAAAAGTAAGAAATATATATATACTACTCAAAAAGTAGTCATAAATGATGTAACAACTGAACCATATTTAGCTAAATTAACAGCTGTTACATCAAAGTTTAAATCACCTAGAGTAATTTCAGTTTTTCAACCTGCATCGTCTTTTTACAAAACTATTTTTACTCCCATGACAACTGAGAAATATGTTTTTTCAGAAAAACCAACTAAAGAGGTAGTTACAGAAACATTACAAGTGAGTGAATCTATAACACAAGATTTGGTTTCTAATGTCATATGGCCTACTTTTAAATTACCACCAACCAAGCAGACTACTGAATCTCCTGACGTAGTGAGACCTAAAGATCAAGTAGAAGAAAATTTGGTTAGTTCACCATCGCCTCATACAACCACAACCAGGACATCAGAACTGCCAAGTTTCAACTTTATTTGGCCTACTTTCAAAAGAGAAATACCTTCTACTGCACGATTAGTAAAAACAACCACAATACCTGTGTTATCATTAGTTAAATCATCACCGACAACTATGACGCCTCAGCTTGTTCCATCTACCACAATTACACCTGGAGAGCTCTCTGAAGATATGATTGCTAATTTAGTATGGCCTACTTTCCAAATTCCAGTAACCCAAACATTAAAACAAAGTTTAACAACAGAAACATATATTCCAAACATATGGCCTACTTTCAAACAACCAACTACTAATACTATTCGAAAACCTTTCTGGCCTACATTTCAACGATATCCAACAAAAAGAATGCCTTATAAAAACCCTCGTTGGGTTGTGAGACCAAGAGAATTGTCAAAATCACATTGGATGTATAAGACTAACATCGCAAAAGTAACTGTAAAAAGTACTGATAAAACAATAGACGATTTAACTACAGTACCATCAATGTCGCAAACAAGTACTGATGTATCTGAACAAACTACTACTTCCGTAACAAAAGAATCATTCTCAAAATCACATTGGATGTATAAGACTCCCTTCCCAGAAGTATCTGTAAGAAGTATCGATAAAACAATAGAAGACACAACTGTAGTACCACCAACATTACAAACAAGTTCTGATGTATCGTATGAAAGTAGTACCTCTGTTAGAACAGAATCATTGGAAAAATCACACTGGATGTATAAAACTCCATATCCAAAAGTAACTGCAAAACATATCGATGAAACAATAAAAGATTCAGTTATAGTACCTTCAACGTTGCAAACAAGTCCTGATGTATCGTATGAAACCACCTATGTTACAACAGAATCACTTAAACCTTCAGCCACCACTTTAAGAACTCCAGAGACCGTAACGATTCATGAAGAAGGAACAGAAAGTGTAAAACCGATCACTGCCCCTAAACAAACTGTTGAAACAACAACGCAACCAGTGTCAGAAACAGTTACGTCGTTTTTTAAAACATCTGATTTGTCTTTAGACCCAGCACAGTATCCGGATTTGGAAGAATTATTGGAACAATCGACTACACAACTCCCAACTACCACACAATTCCGCCGAAGAAGGACTAAACCTACTAAATGGTGGATGGACTACATCTATCCTGAAAAGTATAAACAGTATGTCCAAGATTCTTCGTTTGAAGAATATTATGAAAGTGAGGACAGTGAAGATTATACATTCTTGCCTTTTGACTACAATACAACCGGAACACCTTTCTACAGGAAGCTTAGGTTTGGTGGTAAATATTATACATTTAGGCCTATCTACAAGCGACCTGAGACTCCGGCACCACCAACAACTACAGAGCTAATGACAACTCCCACTACAAAACCTACTGTCAAGAAGACTCGAATTCATCATATTATAAAAAAAGGCTTTAAGAAAATATTAAACATTTTTAGTTTTGGAAAACGCAGCAAACTAGATAAAAAGGAAGACGAGTAAACTGTAAATGTTAGGTGAGTTGTTTATTTTTTTAATCTTAGCCAAAGTTTTTGTAATTTTTAAGTTATTACTTTGTTAGAAGTACCACTTAACCCATTAGTTTCCAAGGTTCAAAATTAAAATTATTTTGATATTTTTTGACATTTTATTACCAAAATAATGATTTAACAATAACATTTTATACATTAAAATAACAATTTATTAAGTTAAAAAAAATAATGCTTTTATTTTTTTTTTCTGTAACGAAATGTTGTGTATACAGAACATTGGGATTTGGACAACACAAAATTATTACTTAATATGAAATAATTCAAAACAGTTTGTTTGAAGATGCACCTGACACTTCGCACACATGTATATAGTATTGTTTTTACATTGTCTACATCTTCTCCTTGTTTTATTTTCCTCCTCTAATATCACTTGACCTACATTGTCAAAACAAATTGCCATGTGTAAAACACTTCTAGATGGTCATCGATAATTTGAATTTAAAGGAAAGTTTACTTCGTCACTTTGTCCCATAATATCTTCACCTTGAACGTCATCTTTGAAGGCTGTTTCATCCATTTTAATAAGAGTGACTGTTATGAAGGATTTAAATTCTGTGAAAATTTCCAGGAATTTACAACACTGTCAATCAAATTTACAAAAAGAGGCCACTACCACTTTTTTCCTTTTATGTTTATTCTGTAGTTGGATATTCCATTGTCATGCAAATTAACACCTCTCATGTGCTGATTGTACTCGGCTATAACTTTTGGCTGTGGAATTCAGTTTTCTTTTTTCTTTCCTATTGTATCTTCTTGCACTTGTGGAGGTTCAATGCTGCAGTTATTGGTTGCCATTGTCACAATTGAATTGTCATTTCATCTAACAAAATTTGTTTATAATTTTCAAATGAAAAATCGTAAGTACCATGATCTTTCTTCTTCAATTTTTTCACAGCTTCTATCAAGTTGTTAAATGTATGGTTTTCTTGAATTGTACCAGTAGCGTAAAAACCCTCTTCTTTCAGCAAGCAGAATAAGTTGTAAGAGGAGAAGAAGTTGTTAAAAAAGTTGCAATGAAGAGATAGTTGCTGAACAACCACTTTTGGTTGGTCAGGGTGATTCTTCACCGTGACACATTACACAAGAATGACCTACAAGCATTGAAACAATTATATTCCCACCCGTTCATCAGAATATGACGTGACATATTGACACGACACACTGTACCCTTCTCACTGATAATCCCAACGCAACAGTAACGAAATACATTGTTTAGCAAAAACTGTTATCACTTTGTTAAATATAACATTACATGTTCATTACTAAAGGTCAGATCAATCTAAATCTATAATTGGAAAGCCCCATTGTGTTTTATGTTGACAAGTAGATCAGCTAAAATATTGTTGAGTAACCAACATTTCAGCATAGTTCAAAATTTTGCAAATATAAACATTATTTATTAAAAAAGTTTCATAAAAAACATAACGCTTGATATATTTGGAACAAATTGCAGTAGCGAAAAAAAATCATTTCATTCAAAAACTGTTTAAAAAAATCATTTAAAAAATGTTTTGTTTTTGAAACTTTGGGAATTAATGGATAAAAAGTTGTTTATAATCTTATATTGTATATACCCTCTTTTTAAAAGTTATTCTTGGCCTGTTCATTATTCAACCTCTGTCCATTAAAAAAAGGTTTTAAATAACAAAAAAATTTATTAGGAATAAATTCAATAAATTCATTAATTTATTAGTAGACAAATAGTAAGCAAAATAAATTTATTAGTAACAAATAATAGTTACTGTTCAATATAATACCATTAAGATTGAGGCATTTGTCACATCTGTAGATGAGTCATTCAAGATCGCTGCCAGTGAGTTAAGATGAGCCATAAAATGTTTTTAACTTCTTCATTAATCTGCAACTACTGTCTATCCACTTTTTAATATCAGAGAATACACAGGGTGTTCAAAAACCTCCTACCAAAATTCTTGAAGAAGCTGTTGGATCTCAGCAGCACTGTGAGGATGGTCATTGTCATGAATCAGAACAATCCCAAAATCAGTAAGCCTCTTCTTTCATTTTAAATGGCTTTCAGCGGTCATCATAAAGTCTAACAATATACAGCTGCATTAAGCCTAGTGTCTGGTTCCGAAAATTCAATGATCAACATTTCAGTCTTCACCTTCCTATTTGTTTGGCGAGTTCAAGTACATCCATTGCTATTATTGTCCTTTTGTTTATGGGTGATATATTGAATCCAGGTCTCATATTCAATCACAGTGGTTTTAAAAGATCTCTACCGTCAGCATTATAACGAATGAAGAACATCAGAATTGATTCCATTCAGAAATGTTTATTTTTACCATACAAAATCTTTGAAACCCATCTAGAACACAGTTATTTTGTAGTGTACTGTACGTGTCCACTTTTAATCTTCTAACCAGATGATTTTTTTAATTTAAAGAAATTTTACTTATTTATAGTGTGCCTCCAGTTTTCTTGAATCACTTGGTCAGCTGGTTGAACAGTGTCTTCAGTTGCAACAGACTTCTACCCTTGTCTCTCTTTATTGTGAAGCTTCAGCTTTCTTTAAATATTCTGCAATGATTACACACAAGTCGAACATTCATACAATGTTCCCCATTCTAAATACACACAGATCAATAATGATTATGTTTTACTATAAGAGGCCTGAGATAAAAGGTTTTGTTGAGACATCGCCATTTTAGGTTATAGTCGATAAATTGTTGCAACAATAGCGCAGCCTGACGGGTAACATTCTCAATAAAAAACAAATTTAACTGTCATTAAATATGATATACAGTGAAGACATCGTTACTCAGTGGTGCCAAACTATCAGATTTAATTATCCCTGACATGTGTTTTAAACAGACAAGGGTTTTAATGTTGACAACGTATAAGGAATATGCTGAAGAGTCTGTACATAAAAGACATGATGGACAGAGCACAACTTATTTAGCGAGAAAACCAGTTTTTATATTCATGTTTTATTCATGTGTGTACATTCATGTTTTATATGCTTATAACCCAGCTCAAATGGCATAATGACATGAAGTGGAGTGATGCTTCTTACTATTCAATCGTTTGTTTGAAGGATATAATCAGAGGTTGAAAACAATCTGTAATATCAGATTAGAAATTAAACATTTTTTTTTGTAAAGCAATGAATGGCTTATTATAGCACTGCAACCTTTTTAGATCTATTGTGCTCCCTTTATATATTCCCGAGTTGTTCAGTTACAGTGTCTTCTCTAACTCTAGTCTCTTCACAAAGTCAAGAATTTGGAGAGGATTTAAGGTGGATAATTCCCCCATTTCTTCAGCATAGGTCACTTTACAGTTTAGAGTTAGCCAAACTATGTAGAATAGTAAATAAGTGTACATGTGTGTGTGTGTGTGTGTGTGTGTGTGTGTGTGTGTGCACGTGCACGTGCACGTGCACTCGTCTGAAGGAGATGAATGCGAACAGTATGAGTTAAAGCTACTGTGGAATGATTAAACCCATCCATTGTCTGCCTGTTTAATAGAACAAATAATACTCATATTTTTATAGTGAACCTAATAATGTCAACCTATTTTATAATACAATACAATTTTACTTTTTAAAGTGGGATAATAAAATTGTTTGGATGAAAAATCCATCTTAATAAAATATGTCTAGTTTTCCACATATTCATTAGAAAAGTTGCAATTAAAAAAATATATTTTGAACAATTTTTTATATAAATAAGATTAAATTTGTTCAACCAAGCAGTATTTTAAAATTTGTTGAAAAAATTCTTGTGCAACCTTGTAATTATGAGCATTAAGTCTGTATATTACGTTAGCATTTTTAATTTTTAAATTTCATTTTTGTATTGTCAAAAGGCAATGTACTGTGATTATTTTAAAAAAAAATAAAGTTGCTCTTGCTCTTCAATATTGCTAACAATATGTCAAAATTGTATTAATTAACCTGAAAAGATTGCCAAGAGCAGAATTCAATTTCAAATAAGTTAAAAGGGAGGAGCTTTTTTTCTAAAGACTATCTGGTCGCTGGTATCTACTCTTTTAGAAGTTTAAACAATGTAGTTATTCTATTCATGTCTGTTTCAGGTAAAATTGCAACAAAGTCGAAGAGACACTACAGATGATTGTATAGTAACTATAACTTTAACCGAATCTTGTAACTTAACGTGTAAATATATTTAGAAATATAAATAAATGTTGATGCAAGGCATTAAATATATAAATAATTTGGATCTGGTAGAAAACCCGCAAAAATAGTGCAAAGTGGCAATGTGCAATTTTAAATATAATATAAAACATGTGATTTTTCTAATAAAACTATAAACACAACAATGAAACAAGTACTGTAATTTATAATTTTACCAGAGTAATTCTGATTGGAAATTCAAGTTTTTCAATGGCTACATTTTCAGCGATACTAATGAATGCAATTTTTTAAAACTAAGATCTTCCTGTAGACCATACCAAATTTCCTTTAGCTGCTGAGATATTTCAGTATTGGGGATTTGAAAAGAGAGTCAATTAATTTTTGGGATCCTTAAACAAAATTTTGGGTTGAAAATATTACACTCAACACTTTTGAGATGTAACATATATGCATACCAAATATTGGCTCTTGTAGTTGCTGTGTATTTATATGGGTCATCTGACAGATAATTTAAATTTTGTTGATTTCTCTCTCACTATGTGCAGATTGTACAGTAAATGAAGGAAGTACAGTGATTGTGAAAAAACAAGATTCTAAGATTTTGATGGTATTAAGTTAGACTGTGTATACGCTCGTATATTACTCGCAAGCCGAAACAACTTGATTAGCTTTATGAAATGTAGATTCTGGTTGGCTTATATCTCTTTATCAGTTTTTTAATTTTTTCACCAAAACCTATTAAACATCTAATTATCTTAAAATAATTTTAAACTATTTTAATCAAATATATTTCAGTATAAGTAGGCTACCCAAAGAAATTGGAGCTATCAGACAAAATAGGAAAACTGGCCTAATTTATTGAAATCAAGTCTACCAGATTTTAATCATACACAAGTCAGTATTATAATGATTTTAACATTTAAAATGCCTACATTTATCAGTTACCAATTAAATTACCATTTACAGTATATTGTAAATTTTGATATATTAATTTATAAGTTTAAATTTATATGAATGATATAGTAAAGGAAGATTCCAGTTAATAAAGTAAAAATAATAAAACAAAAACTATGTATTTAATGTTTTATAAATTTGCGTTGTTTGACTTCAAACATATTTTTCTGCTAGCCTTAGTAAGAGTTTGTACAATATATTTTTACTACTGGATCTTGTAGTATGTTATTTAAATGTAATTATTTCTTTAGGAAAACATTCCAATAACACTGATTTTACATATACTGCCATTCCATTTTATATCCTGGAATATTGCACGTGACAAAACTAACAAGCAATGCAATATTGTTCATTATGCTTACTAATTACTATGTTACCATGTTATATCATATTCTAGTGTTTAGAGATGCAAGGAAACCAAATCAGCTGCAGCAGGTATGTTGTCTTTTAACATTCTAGCATTTTTCATTTTGCATGGCAGCCAACCTTATCATTCAAAATATAAAATAATAAAATATTTGTAATTTGCATGATAAGTTGTTTTTTATTATCTGTTATATTAATGTGATAGTAAGTAGTAATTGTATAAGTCCATGTGTAATAAAACGTAACTCGCACACAGTGAAACTTCTATAATGGACACTGCATTGGTTCTGAAAATGCCTATTGTTTATAAGTGTTTGTTTAAGAAATATAATTACATAAAATTAAAGTATAATTTGTACAAATTATAGCATTCTTTGTGTACTTTCTCTTTTTAATGTACCTACATTGATGTTTTTTTACAAACTAAGTTTTGTCAATTAAACTTGTATAGTCTTTACATTTTTAAAGTATAAAAACATAGAAAACTACATTGTTGAATTGTTAAATGCATTTTTCAGACACAGTATTAAATTTAACAACTAAAACAGCCATTTCTGTAAAACACCATGAAATTAGCACTAATGACGATCTCCAGAACATGTTTTGGTGGTAGGGTTATTTAAATCACATAGGCAGAAATATGGAATGTGGTGACACTATGTAACTTTTTCATTTGATGAGCAAATGCAGGAAATGTTCATGAGACATAAAAATGTACTTTTTCATGTAAAAGAACTTTGGTTCTGTCCTGAAAATTGAGGCCACTCACAAAATTTTAAATATAATTCTTTGTCAAGTGACACATAATTATAAATGCCTTAATGATAAAAACAGGAAAAACTAATGGTTTTTAATATTTAATACAACATAGTAGCCAATGGAAATGTTAATCAACAATTAATTCTAAAAAAGTTTTTTTCTTTTGATAGAAAAAAGAAGTAGTCTTACATACTTCTTTATGAAACAATGAATTCCGATTTCAGGATCCAATTTTTTAGAATGGTCATATATTTTTTTTTATAGTAATTGTTTGCTTTTGAAATTTATCAACAATATGTCTTTATTATCTTGCTGCCATTTTTTCATAGGGTTGAGATAGAGACTTTTGGTTTTTGCTGTACTTTTGCCCTATCAAAACTTTTAACATAAGATGTCCTTAAACATTTGAGATTTTTATGAAGCACTTGCAATTTTTGAGTTGATTGTAATAAAGTTACTTTATTCATGATCAAGTACGTTTTTATTCCTTAAAAACATTTCTTGAGTTTGGTTTTTCTTTGTTCATCCGAAAAGTTGTCAGACAATCTTCATAACTTGGATTGACTTATATGTGCTAGAATTTCATCATTTTTATTCACTATTTTGGTCCAATTTGATTAAAAATTAGTTTAAAAAATGATTTCTATAGTAGCTTGAACAATTCTGTTGGCTAGTAAGATTGGTTCCTTTACATAGCCGTAGAACATATTGAAACATTCATACTTCAAAAAAAGTCTGACTTCATCAGCATAATCAGCATTAAAAATCTGCATAACATAGTAATTAATTAAAATTTTAACACTGATATGAGGGTTAAATCAGTTTTTCAAAATGGTCACAATGTTTTAAATTTTAAAAAATGTAATTTTAAACATATTTTGTTGAGTACCGAACTGGTCTAAGCTAAAACCAGAATAAATTTTCATATATTGAAATATTTGTTTATGTTAAGTTTTAAAAATGTATGTCAGCAAGACAATTATGTGCTATGATTATCTTTTACTGGAAATAAATTCCACAGTGAGTTATTTTTTCGCCATCAATAATTCATTCAATATATGTTGGACCTATTTTGCTGTAGATCTAAGCAATCAAGCTTTATCTGTTATTTAAAAGATTAACGCTCTTAAAATGTAGATCATAAATTTGGTATATATGTATCCATCGGCTTAAAATTGTATATAAGTGCATTTTACATATCTGGAAAATACTAATGCATCTGCTTTTGTGAATTTTCCATTAATAGAAGTTTTACTGTATTAGTTAAGAAAACTTTTCAGAAAAAATCAACTTTTTTACATAATATATAAAAATTTATTACAAATTTATTCAAATACAGATTTTACATTAATACAACTCAAGTTAAGTTAGAGTACATAATTTGAAATTAAAGAAAGTTATAGTTTGGTGTAATTTTGACAAAATTAAAACTGTTATCAATATTCTAGGTTAGTCTCCAAGAGTTATTGTTTTCATTTTTTGGAACAGTAGCTCAGTTAATTATTCTTTGACTATAAACAAAATAAAAACTCATTTAGTTTGTTGCTAATAAGTGGCTTAAGTCAGTCAGGACATATGTTAAAGAAACAAGTCCTGACAAACTTAACTGACACAATCAACATATGAGACGCTACCCAAAAGAGTGTTGAAAATTTCTCCATAAAAATTAAATTTCATACCATAAGTTCTGTTTTCACTGCCCCCTTCGGCATGGATACAGTGATCTCAATGTTTTTTCCTTGATTACGTGTATCCCTAGCAGTCTGTCCAGTGTAAGTGTTTGAATCATGTTCTGTAAATTGCCTCAATCTCCTCAACTGTATAAAAATTATGGCCTTACAATTTCAGCTCTATTTTGAGGAACAAAAAAGACGCATGTGTGAGGTCAGGCAAATACTTCTATGTTTTTTGGGTCCACTACTATGTTTTTGGAAGCCAAAAAATTCTGAAAATCTAACAATGTGTGTGTGCAGACACATTATCATGTCATGGTGGAGAACTCAGATCTTGTTCTCCTACTGTTCTCAGTTCTTGCGCCTCGTGCTCACATAAAACACTTCATACTGTTAACTTGACGTGCTTTTTTTTGGCTGCAACAAAGATGACGACTTCCACTGTAATGACTTCTGCTTAGTTCCAGTGTCATAACCATGAACTCATGTCTCATCACTGGTTACAATATTGGAGATGAGCTCAAGGTCATTCGTTGTGGCAGTTTTCACTTCAGTGTAGACAGCTACGAGATTTTTTTCTGGTTGCTGCTCAGCAGTCTTGGTACTTCTGCAGCAATGCATCTCGTGCCCAAATTGTCTGGCAAGATACATTGCACAAACCTGCATGACATTCCTATGATTGGACAAATGTCACGGATTGTTTGTCTACGATCTGCAACCATAACCTCTTGCACTTTCATGATGTTTTTTTTTGGTATTGTACTTGTCTGTTATCCTGAATGGTCATTGTCATTGACAGATGTTTGTCCATCCTTGAAGCATTTGTACCACAAAAACGTTTTACTTTGACTCATAGCATCATCACCAATTTTTTCCACAAGCATGAGATGGGTGTATGAAACATTTTTTATAAGCTTCAAGTAAAATATGATGCAGGTTCTTTGCTTCTTAAAATCTGCCATTTACATAAGTTTAAAAAAAATCGCTGTGTTTGAAAAAAACCAAAACACAACTTTACATAAATGTGTGAAACTCAGAACAATGCCTTTCACAGCTGTTGGTATACTAATTCACAAAAAATTAGAAGTGTTCGCCGACTCAGCAGGTCATCATAACATAAATGGTTTGTGTGCTGTATACAAATTCCCTGAACTTTTAGGTAGCATCTCATATAGCCAAAGCTAATACATCTGGAGACTTCCATTTCCTAAAACTAAAGGTTAAAGTTATTGTAAGAAAATGTGCACAGGCTTTAGTTTGTAATAAGTAAACAAAACTGGATGATTATTTGTTTTCAAATATTTGTCATTCAGTACAATGAAATTTCTTTTTAAAAGAAGCAACTGTTATTAGATCTGACCTAAGTGTTGCAATTAAATCTAATATTCTGGTTTCCTTGCAGATTCCGTTCACTTGGCCTAGATTTAGACTGACAGTTGCCACTCCCAGCACTATCACACCTTTCAGCGTAAGACTACTTATTATTTATTTATATTTTTAAGCAAACAAACTGAGTAAGCAATTATTGATAATTCAATAAAGTGTCTGAATGTTAAATATTTATAGAAAAATTATGAAATATGAGGTTTTTCTTAGTTTCCAAGCAGAAACCTAGAAACTTAATTATATATATTATGTGCTTGCGTGTGTGTGTGTGTGTGTGTGTGCGAGCGTGCACATACACATATGTGAATGTGTGTATATTGTATTTTAATTTTATGAACATGTGAAAGTGCCAAACACCTGCTGTTTTAGAAGTACACTTTTGTTGGAAAAAAGTGCCAGATTTTGTTTTTCGGACATCTGATTTGGTATAACAAATGTAAACTTTCTGTTTCTAACACGCATCAGCTAAGCCAGAATATAAAATATAGGATGCATTTAAAGAACTTAAAAATTCTGGTTAATGGTTTTCATGACTTTGCACTCTATCCTTGAGTTATCAACTCTCCATGGAGACAACGGCATGGTTTTTCACACTCACTATGGTCCCCATTACTAATACCAAAATTTAAATTCTCTGACTTTCTGTGCATGCTCATTGTTAGCTAACACCTGGACTTAAGCAAAATTTCACCAAAATTTTACAACTAATTACATCAGTCTCCTGTGAATGCACACAAAGAGATTAATAGACATATAAATAAAAACTACTATTGTGGACTTAAAACGAATATATATTCATTATACTGTAATTTTAAAAGAGGGTTTGGTGGCTGTTGTGGTTAAGACATGCCAATCATGAGTTCAAGACACAGTTACTGCCTTGCCTTTATCCTTTCCATTAACACGGATGCCTCAACTAAATTAAATTAGTTTAATGTATATAAAAAAAATGTCAAAATGAGGTTTTGTACCTCAGATTTCAAGAAAGTAAAACGAGTAATCACAAAATATAAAATTAAATGTCAATATTAAGTTTTAAAAAGTTCATCCAAAATAATTTAAAATTTTAACCGTACCTCATATTTTTAAGACATTTGGCATTCAAACCCAATACATGTCAGAATAAAGAAAGGCACGGTAGAATTAAAGCAAACAATTCAGTTTTATAGAGGCGCTAAAAATTCTTGATGAATATGTAAAAATTAAATGTATACTTACCACTAGTATAATTTATGTTTTAAATTAAAATAAAGCCCTCTGCGACTGTGACAGTTTCCTGTATACATTTTTGTAATCAGAAGTATATATTTTCTCATATTTACATTAGTCTGGTTGAATTGAATTTGATCATATTTAAGTATGATTACAATAAATAAGAACAATTACCGGAGAACTCAGAGAAAAACCAGCAATACTTTACAGAGTAGCTAAATTAAGATCTGCCTTCTATTTGACCCAGAACACCTACAAAAATAAAATCGCTTTCTATAAAATCTAAACTTAGGCATTATAACACGGTCATGAGGGCAAACGTAACTTACGCCTCGGAGACCCTATTTAATCTAAAGAGCCGAAATAGAACGGAGGAGCTCCAGAGAATGGAAAGGAGGGTACTCCGAACAATTATTAATAAGACACATTTGGTGGGGGGACAGTACAGACTATTGCCGAATGCGGTCTTGTATCGGGACAACGAGCAGCTCACTAACATTTTTAGGAAAAGAAGATTGGCCTTCTTTGGACACCTAACTCGATTACCAGAGAGTAGACTTACGAGAAGATTATTGGACTACCAACTGAAGTGTAAAGTTAAGAACAACTGGTTGAAGGAGGTGGAACAGGACTTGGAGGAACTAGGAATAACCAAGGAGCAATTGGCAGGAAGAAGGGAAAAAGCGATCTTAAAAAGTCAGGAAACCCAATTACAGTTTAGGGAAAAACGTCCGCGAAACGTAGTATATTCGGAATAACTCGGACTTCAGAGATCAATAATATTAAAAAAATACTGGGAAAAACGCAGAATAACCAAAAAACTTAATTAAATTGACTTTGTGTGCTCCAATGTGGGCTTAAATTAAAAAAAAAAATAAGAAAAATATGCATGGGAGACATACTAATAACAACTTTATATTAACATAAACATTCTTGCTACAAAACAAAATCTATTGGACAAAAACTTCAAAAATTCAAGCATTTTTATGTTATTCAAAAATGTTTTGTATATAACATATGGCGTTTTAATTGAAACTCTGGGAGAGTAGTTCAATAGTCATTTACAGTTAATTTTACTCGTGAATTGTGAAAATACAGTAAATGAATTTTATGAATGAAAATTAATACCTTAATGATTCCTTACCCAGTGTATGCCCATTTTTACCACCTTTACATTAACACCTGTTAAGTTTTGATCCTGTTTAGAATGTTGTTGTTTGTGCAAAGTAAAATTTAAATTGCTTGTTTGTTACATCATCTGATGTCTCACTTGCAACGGATCGAATATTTTCAATACTGTTCACTAAAGCTTGTATTTTCTATGTTAGTTATTTTCTTACTAAATTAATTTTTAATGAAGTGTGTTCGTATAATAATTGTGTTGTGAATGTGATTGTAAAAATAATCAATGGCTTAGATTGATTAATGGATACACAGCTTTCTTTTATCCACGGTAAGTGACAGCAGTGGTGAAAATGATTAAAATGAATGATTTGATAAGTGAAAGTGTGTTTTTTTCTTTTAATCAAATGGAAGCAGGTGTTACTCTGATGGTACTTCAGACATTAGGCTTTTTCTTTATTTCACAGTCCCTTGATTATTCAGTTTAGTTCTGTGTCCTTCATGAGTTTTCTGCAGGGCCAAATCAGTTTTTTTCACTCCAGTGCTTTGTACTTCAGGAATAGATATTCTGATGTGTCAGTGTACTGATCACACAATTTGCAATTCATGTTTCCTTGAGCTAAGACCATAGGTATTTTTAATGCTTCTTGAATACTCCATGTCCTGTTACAAAGCATGTCAAGATTTTCCTCCTCTTAGTGAGGAGACTTGTCATGATAGTTTGGGTTGAGACAGTCATCTGTAGAGCTTTCCATTCTGGAATTAATCTCCAGCAATTAGGAGTCTCTTTCTTAGCCAAGTTTTTCCGTTTTGTTTTGGCGAAGGTTTTACAATCATTGCAGACCCTACTCTGCCCACAAATGGAAAGTGATTATGACAAGGTTATTTTCGAGCCTAGAAGTAACTAAAATAGTAAGTTTTAACAATGACAATGGACGTTTATATGAGCAGCAGTAACCAAGTAAAAATTGTTCAACAGTTCTTATATAGTTAGGTGTGAACAATTTTGATATGAAAGATTAAGGTCTATATTATTAGTAATTTAAGTCTATCTTTTGAGAAATATGTATAAAGACCTGCTAACATTTTGTGCGCTGAGTGCAGTGAAATGATTTTGAAAATAATACTAGGAATCCCCCCGGGACAAATGGGGCGAAGCAATGATTTATTATGATTATGAATAATAAAAAGTATAAGAATATTTTTTTTACACAAATGAAACATTCGGTAATGTGCATCAATTATTTTCTGTCGCCTGACGCGAAAATCCCTATGTTGATCCACACCATCTCTTCTTACAATAAGCACATCCAAATTCGATGCAGTTCGGGGCAATAATCGTACTACTTCATCGATATTTTGACCAATATTAATTATATTGCCTTTATATGCAAACTTTCCCGGCATTCCGCGCGTTTTGACTCTGTATACGCGCATCACAGGCTGCACTCTCGCAATAAGTAACTGCTCAATAAAAGTTAAATTTTCGAGTTCACTTGGAATAACTCCAGGATTTATATTATTGGCCGATGTGTATTTGCTTCGATTTTTTTTACACTGTGAGCACACATCAAATACTTTGTTTTTAATCAAAACTCTAGAACAATTATTGCACTCAAATAACTGTAGGTTTTGCAAAGCATTTTCGAAATCAATTTGCAAATGTCTGAACTGCGTGTTATTTTGAAAATTAACACTCCCCAGGTTGATTATCATCATTGTTTATATTTGCGAATCGATTTCGATAGTTTCGCTGATCTATCGTCAAGCGACTTACCTCTGCCTCTTGGACCATGTTCACGACCCGCAACCGGAAAACTACTGACTTATCACTTCGCCAAACCCAAACCTGAGCCCGAACCCCTCCTACCTGACTCATTGTTTCAGGTAATTTTGACGAGTTTGCTCGCGTACGTAAGTAGTGACGTATACCGCAGCGGCGATGGACGTTATCTTCGTCTAACAAACAGTTACTGTCTCTGTCTTACACACACAAAACAAATGGGAGGCTTTTTCATCAATAACTCGGTTGTTTTTCAAAATTTTTGACAAAATTCGAAGTATGCACCCCTGAGACCTAGAAGAATATATATTTCAAATGACATGTTACTGTCTCTGTCTTACACACACAAAACAAATGGGAGGCTTTTTCATCAATAACTCGGTTGTTTTTCAAAATTTTTGACAAAATTCGAAGTATGCACCCCTGAGACCTAGAAGAATATATATTTCAAATTTCATTGAGATCGGCTTAAAACTGTGGGAGGAGTAGCATGTAATGGAATGCATTAAGTCGGGGATAGAGGGGGCTTCGCCCCAATAAAACAATTGTTTTTAAAGTCAATTTCTACTTAGGTCATGCGCTTCCATCACGTTAGCCAGACAGCTGCGTGCTGCGATTCCTATGTTTAACCAACATAGGATAGAACATAAGTGTTATTTAAATCAAATCCTATCATATAGTCTGTATAAATATGCGATATTATTATTTGGCAACAAATTGTATTAACATCAATTGTCATCCTCTACAAGTTTAAAAAAAAATATTTGAATTTAAGGGGATGAATAGAAAATATTCGATTAATCATTGAAAATTTGAACAAGATATATAAATAAATATATATAGGGAGAGTATGAACTAATAGTAGGAACTGAATAAAGCATTATAACAGAGTACAAGAATATTTCAGTCATTATTTGAAAATTGTTAAAATTTTTTTTTCACTCAAAATTTAGTAATCCAGATTTACTGCATTGAATTCATAGACTGTAATTTGATTACCTAATTGAAACTAGTGTATGCAGCTCTGATGTCCAATATTACTGAACAGTGTTTATTCATGACCTACTCTAACAGGACAAAATTTTTTGTGCTTACTTTACACCAATCTTGGCTGTAATACGTTAAATGATTTGCACTTCGAGTTGGAATTATCAAATAAGATTTAGCCATAGCTTTTGTGAATTTAAAAGGGACCAATTAAAATGTTACTGTTGGGATAAGAGTTTTAATACAACATGAATAGGTACTATAAATAATAATTAAACAAACATTTTGTTTGTACACTTACACGTTTGTACAACAACAACGTTAGTCTACTGTGTACTTGAACTTCACAAGTATTCAACGAAGATTGTAAAACGTATTTATAAAAAACGTGCTTTAATGTAGTACAAAATACAGTAAAAAGTTGTTGCTTTTAGGCATATTGACGTATGCAGTTTTGTCTTATTCATAGCACATCTGTGTGGGATTAGATTGGAACTTTTCCAAAAGAATTTAGCTAAGTTAAAAATAATTTTAGAATAAATAATCGCAATATGCAGCTGTCATAATTTCAATGGAATTTAAAACTTGTAAATGCATATTTATGCATAAGCCACTTTAACTCTGATTACAATAGCAAAGTCACATTTCAAAAACGTTTTAGTAAAAAGCTTAGATTTTTTTAATATTCGTTAAAGCCTTCATTTTGAAAAGATTTAATGGATTTTTTTTTTTGGGTTACGAATTTTGTCTGAGCTCTTACAAAATTGGTTTTTTTGTCAAGTTTGAATCAAATTGAATAAAATTGCTAGCAATAGATTGTTAACACATTAAAAAAATTAACAGTCCCTTAAAATGACTTTGTTGCCCCGTAGCACATTTCCGAATGGAAATTCACTAAAAATATGTTTTCTGAAAACGGATTAAACAGATAGATACAAAATGAAGAATGAAACTGTGGGACTGAAAAATTGCATAAGGATAAGTCAAACGTTTTTATTTTGAAAGGGGTCGAGTTGTACCTCATTTTAAAAGTATATTTTAGTAGCAGCAAATCGGCCTGGCCAAAATGGTTACTGATTTTGTCAGTTACTGATAAGGTTTGCAACTTGTGTTTCTTAAAATCTTTTTAAAATGATTTGATACTCGACCGCTGTGAATAAAATGTTGATATACCCTTCAAATTACAAGTAGTTTGAGTTACATTTTGTTAAACATATTTAGGTATTGTTTGCTTGATACCACATTATCTTACATATTGTGACTAGCTTTTAAATTTTATGAATTAATGGTTGTTTTACTGTATTTTTCTTATTTATCTTAACACTATATTTTCTTAACTTACCTTGAAAATGAGGTATGAAAAAGTATCCATATTGTATTTTTGTATTTATACACTGTTATAATATTTCCTTTTTTTCGAGTCTAGAGCATCCGTTAATTCTTAGTTTCATTCACAATTTGTTTTTTTTTTTTTTTGCTAAATGTCCATATTTTATGTCAATTAGACTAATGAGGACAAAGGACTGGCATTAATAGAAAGGGCAAAGCTTATGACAGTAACTGGAAGTCTTCAACCCAAGACCTTTTTAGGTCACTGGTTCAAGCACACTAACTATTGTTTTAGCCACATGGATAACTGAATTTTAGAATTTAATACATGAATTAGAATTTTCTTTGCCAATACATAAATTAAAATACAACTATTACATTTACTAATGCAATAAAAACTTTGATACACGCAAAATAATAATATAAGGAAAAACAAAATTAAAGTAAATAAATACAAGGAGTACATGACAAGCAAGAGTGTATTTTTGCAAAAAAAGGAAAAAATACAATATAAAAATGCTTTTAAATATTAAAAGCAATAGGGTGAATGAAAAAAGCACCCTATTAGGTCCTAACATGTATGTGGGTACTGTAAAAATGTTTAACTGCATATATTAAAATTTAGTTACAAATGACATACATAATATATACGCATACTCACAAATACACATAGATCACAAATACAAACAAGAGTACACCAGTTTTCCATAAACACTCATCAATTGCGATTAGGATGAATTAACTGGAAAATTGCCTTAACCAAATTAAAAAAGGAATCTTATACAAGCGTTGCTTTTATAAAAATTTCAATATACTGTTTCTTCATATTTTTGAAATGGTTTCTACAGTTTTTTATCAACCTTTACTACGGAAGTAACGATTTAGTCTACCTCTCTTTGTCTTTCCATGAAGCAATTTGCTTGTTGTTTTTTTTTTTTAGTGTATCATTTTACGAAGTGTATAGAAAATATTTTGATCATAAAGTAAAATCGATTTTGAAATTTTAGTGAATGCAGTATGTCCGTTTTCAAAAATCCCCTGAGTACAAAAGTTGTGGTTTTGAGTTGAATGTGTCTGTGTACAATGCTGGACACTAAAAACTTGGGGGGTTTTGATAAAATGTTTCAAACATTTAGTCTCTCTTCAATGGAGCTGTTTGATATCTTGAAATTATTTATAAAAAAATTTATTCGGCAGATTATGTATGAAATTTGAAGCGAAAGAGTTACATTTCAGTTCTAAATAAGAAACAAAGTAGTAAATACATTGTTTATGTTTTATGCTAATAAGATTTGTTTTGCTTTTCTTGATTTAGTTTTAAACATAAATTTCTTTTACTTTAAATTTTTATGTACTTAAGGGAATTTTCGTAGTTTAATCAATATTGTAGTGAATTTGCTAGAACTTAGATACTATATAGGTTCAAATTTAGTTACTGTGTCATTCGTATTTTCCATTTGTTATGCCTAGCCTTTGCCTTTAGAGTTCATCTGGCCTAAAGTTAAGACGTTAAACCACAAAACAAAGTAAATACATAACACATTAAGTCTCCATCAGTGTGCGTGGACACAAATAGACAGATATAATTCTACAGATGGACAGTCTACGTAAAAACTACTTTTTTAGACTTGACCTTAGAAGAAGAAGACGAAATATGCAGAAATTGTAGAACACTTTGTAAAGAGAAAATATAATTGATACTACAATTTGTTGTGCAACTCAGTGGACAGTTTTTGTTCTGTGCGTGTCTGTCCTACAATATCTCTCTCAACTTGCATATCTTTTATTCTATTTAATTGATTATTATGAAATTTACAGCATGTTTGCAATTAATAATATTAGGGGTTCTATGTATGTGTCATGTTTTTTTAAGTAAGTACCAATTTGAAATTAAAAACACACTTGTATACTTTTTTTAATAATTTTATTTTTTACACAAAAGCCAGCATCTTAATCTGCTTTTCAGTATAATTTGTAGTGTGCAACCACCTTTTGAATTCCATCCTCTTAGGTATCTGCATGATTTGATAACCACACTGCAATATGACCGTTTTTATCTCATCATTACGATCATCCTGCTAACTTAGCACTTTTTAAATGCAGGAACATGTGGTAGTCACAGGGTGCTAGATCAGGACTGAACGGACGGTAGTTAAGTTGTTCCCAACCAAATGAAGTGATGACATATTGATTTCAATGAGCCGCATGTCGACAAGCATCGGCATGAAGCAAAATAACCCCTTACTCATCATTCCACACCTTTTTTTTTGATTTGCGTGGCACAATTTAATTTTTAAAGTCTCACTATAGACCACATAATTTATTTAGTCATGATGAGGCAAAAACTCCACCCAACTCCACTCAAGTCCCAAAACAAAGTACACTTGATTTTCCAAGCAGAAATTGTTTGCTTTAACTTCAACTTTCTTGGATGATGTTGAATGTCGCCATTGTTACTTTGATTCTGGTGTAACAAAGAGACCAATGTTTTGTCACCTGTGACAATTTGGCTTAAAAAAAGCATCACCAACAACAGTGTGAAACAGTCAAGGATAATTTGTGTGCTTCACGTACAAACTGTTTAAGGAAAGTCTACACACTGGCTAAATTAGTCAATATTTTTTATACCCTGCATGAGTACAACTTGCAATAATTTAAGCAGTCTACCAAAATTTCATAAAGTAAACTTCTTGAAACTTGGAAAAACTTAAGAAATAATGACGAAATTGTAAAACATCTTGAAGTTTTTATCAACTTTCCGCATCGAGTCTTCAGTAATGACAGGTCACCCAAATTGTTCCTCATCATGAGCATTTGTGTGGCACTCTTTAATTGTAAAATGGCAATTACATTTCTGCAGTAGCCAAATTTCAAAATAATATGCTTACTTTAAAAACATGCCTCATAAATTTAAGTTTAGTCAAAATGGTTTTCAGTAATATTTAGACCTAAATAATTGTTTCTTTTGTGATCACACAGATCTGATATTCCAATTAATCACGGTAGCACAGATATACAATAATTTTGGTTTGTTGGGTCAAAAAGAGTAGAATAATAATTATTGTTTGGTATTTAAAGTTAGTTTCAATTCAAAATCTTATTAACGATACACATTTAACAAAATTGTTAGATTAGGTAAAAATATTAAGTACTTATTAAGTCTTTTTTAGCCATTTAAAATTTTAAAAAAATGCGATGTTTTAAAGAGCATATCACTTAGCAAATTAAAAATTTCTAAAATGTTTTACTTGTAGATTGTAAAATGTTTACTCATCGAAGTAAATATATTTTTTTAATTTTTATAGCAAAATGTTAGGCGCTGGAAAAATCGTACAACACTATACCCAAGGAATTACACGTCTGAAGAAAATGAGTACTACGATAATTTATACTATAGATGGAAACGGATGGGCTTTAAAGAAGAAGAAGAAAAAAGGCGTTTCATCGAAGAGGAGTTCAGGAGACGAGCGGCGGCTCATGAAAGATTCAGAGAAATGATGGTTTTTAATAGGCCAAAACAGACTGAGCAACCGACAACGGATGTAGCTCTGGGGGTGTCGACAACACTAGCAGTACCCGTACAAAGTGAGGAATCTGACGATGAAGACTTTGACAGTTCGACTTGATTTGAGTTTTACAGGTAAAGTGATTATTTAATCTTGTTTACAATTCAATAATACTTTGTATACAATTAACTGGTAGAGGATGGAAACAGGTAGAAAGATTTAAAATAAACCCCAGGAATGTTTCAAAAATTAATTTGTATCTGGTGAACTGTATAACAGCTGCATAAGCTGTGTAAGGCTTGTAACATCTTCATCATTTAAAAAAATAAATAAAAGGAAGCCTTTAATCTAGTTCAGGAGTTACTGAAAAAAACTGGAGATATTAATCTAATTTATTAAAATCAGTTAATCAGATCTTGTTCATATATATATATATATATACATAACTGAACATAGCAAAATTGTAGAACACAAAATTTACACTTTGGGTAAATGCACATGCTCTTAAAAAATAAAAGACACACAAATTTACACACACACACACACACACACACACACACACACACACACTCACACACACACACACACACACACACACACACACACACACACACAAACAAATGAAAATAAACTTCCGACTGCTGTCAAATATGTTTTTACAGTTTCTGAATCAGATTTTTTTTTTGTCAGCGGGGCCCCGAATTTTACGGGTTGGTCGGGTCAATTTAAAAGCCCGACTTCGGTTCGGGCCAAGCGTAATTCGGGTCGGGCTAAAGAAATATTTAGCAATGAATACAGAATCTGTCAATATTTAGTCAATACGCAATAGGCCCTACGCATAAATATTTTCAATACCAAAACAAGTAATGTATAAATAATATAAACAAAGAACAATTTAATTATCAACAAATGTCAAATGTCGAACCACATAAAATCATTCTGTTTGTATTACTGGACAAAATCAATTAACTTGTCAGTGAGCACAGTATTATCGGTTAGTCGTTTTATTTATTGTACTGCTACAATGAGAAGGGACCAAGTGGACTGTGCATGTTTACAAATATATTTTCATTGTCTGACGGGGCCAACATATTGCCTTTTCAAATAACTATGTGAATGGGATTGACAACCCATCAGTTCACAATCAGTTCAGAGAATCTGCAGGAACGTATCAGTTCATGATTATGTCACTAAAATAAAAAAAAGATGTAATTTGTCAAAGACAAAAATCAACGAACTATGGTTGTAAATAGGAAATTCAATTTTACCACCATTATTTTATTTGGATACTATTTGGACGCGCTGGAGGCTATTTATTTATCCACATTTACAGGCGTGCTTTTGGCTAACCAGTAACACACAGATGTTTTTGAGTTTAACAAAGTTTTCATACAACTTTTGCTCGCCGATATAATCGGCCCGTGGCGGTATTCAGTTAGACCAACGAACCCGTATTATATCGGCCCGTGGCGGTATTCATACAACTTTTGCGCGCCGATATAATCGGCCCGTGGCGGTATTCAGTTAGACAAACGAACCCGTATTATATCGGCCCGTGGCGGTATTCATACAACTTTTGCGCGCCGATATAATCGGCCCGTGGCGGTATTCAGTTAGACCAACGAACCCGTATTATATCGGCCCGTGGCGGTATTCATACAACTTTTGCGCGCCGATATAATCGGCCCGTGGCGGTATTCAGTTAGACAAACGAACCCGTATTATATCGGCCCGTGGCGGTATTCATACAACTTTTGCGCGCCGATATAATCGGCCGGTGGCGGTATTCAGTTAGACCAACGAACCCGTATTATATCAGCCCGTGGCGGTATTCATACAACTTTTGCGCGCCGATATAATCGGCCCGTGGCGGTATTCAGTTAGACAAACGAACCCGTATTATATCGGCCCGTGGCGGTATTCACACAACTTGCGCGCCGATATAATCGGCCCGTGGCGGTATTCAGTTAGACCAACGAACCCGTATTATATCGGCCCGTGGCGGTATTCACACAACTTTGCGCGCCGATATAATCGGTCCGTGGCGGTATTCAGTTAGACAAACGAACCCGTATTATATCGGCCCGTGGCGGTATTCACACAACTTGCGCGCCGATATAATCGGCCCGTGGCGGTATTCAGTTAGACCAACGAACCCGTATTATATCGGCCCGTGGCGGTATTCACACAACTTTTGCGCGCCGATATAATCGGTCCGTGGCGGTATTCAGTTAGACAAACGAAACCGTATTATATCGGCCCGTGGCGGTATTCACACAACTTGCGCGCCGATATAATCGGCCCGTGGCGGTATTCAGTTAGACCAACGAACCCGTATTATATCGGCCCGTGGCGGTATTCACACAACTTTTGCGCGCCGATATAATCGGTCCGTGGCGGTATTCAGTTAGACAAACGAAACCGTATTATATCGGCCCGTGGCGGTATTCACACAACTTGCGCGCCGATATAATCGGCCCGTGGCGGTATTCAGTTAGACCAACGAACCTGTATTATATCGGCTCGTGGCGGTATTCATACAACTTTTGCGCGCCGATATAATCGATCTTTGGCTATATTCACACAACTTTTGCGCGCCGATACAATCGGCCCGTATTCAAATAGCGTTTAAAAGCCGATTATATCGACTAGTGGCGGTCAAAGGATTAAATTTGAAATGAAGAAAATTTTAATTCTAATTCTTTTTTAACGCAAGCCTTGCTAAAAATGTGGGTTCCCAATTTAGCCGTTTGGCCCGACCCGACCCTTAAAAGCCCGAGCGCCGAAAAAAACCCGACCCGGTCCGACCCGATCTCAAAAAATTCGGTCAGCAGACCCCTAATTTTTGGGGGAAGTAATTTAACGTGAGAAAGTTTGTGCAATATTTCTGCACCATTTATTGCCAACACAATTACTACATCACCAATTTGAGTTCAGTAATTATTATTAAATATATACATTTTGTGTCTTTATTTTTAACATATTAGTCAAACCGTAAGGACTTTAAATATTTAATGTAAAAACAAAAAATACTGTATCTTTGCGTTGTATATTTTCAGTTGATATTTTCTCTCTTGTTCCAGGTAGAAAGATCAACAAGCCGATGAGAGGAAATGAACATTTGTGTTGACTTTTTAATTTTTATACTTTAGGATAAGTTTTTTAAACAAGTATTTTTATAGTTAAACATTCCAATAGTAACATCTGTTCTGAACATAGTTTGGATTTTGCCAGTACAGATTGAGCTATATTTGTAATTTTTAAAAAAATTATTGTTGATTGGTTGACCAATTTCACAGGTAAATTTAATTAGTTCGGTCAATGTCAAGTGTTTTTTGTTTGTATGTGTTTGTTTTGATTGTGAAAATATTTAAGTATGATGTTCAACTTTTTTTTTAATGTTGAAATGGATTGTTTAGCTCAAACTAGACATCATTCAAAGCAGTAGAGACGCAGCCAAATGTAAAATCCTTATAAAAAACCTTAAAATTATATACAAGTTGTTAATAAGATTCTATTCAAAGTTTCAGTTTTTAAGCTATCTCTGTTGAAAGGTAAATATTCTGTCTTGAAAGTTAGTTTACTTTTAGTTATTACTAGTTCAGTATGCTAATAATATTTATTTCAATTTTTAGAACCATTGAAAATTAAACTATGAAATCATAGTATTTAAAAAAAATATGTCTATTGTTTTTATTAAATACCATAAATACATTATAATATTTAATATTTATAAAATTAACTCAAATTATTTATAAAAATAAGTTCATTTTTCAGTTGCCAATGTTTTCTTTTCATTTACTGACAATTTTTAATTAAAACACATTCCATTTTGCTTCTAAAAGAAAAATAATGTATAGTAAATAATTTATTAAACACACTCTTTAAAATGACTGAATTAGATAGTATTGGTTTAACGTCTCATTGTATAAAAATAAAGAAGAAGTAGGCTAAAATATGTCACTCGAAATGCGCCCAGATGATTCCACTTCATTTGAAGCACCATCTTGTTGTATTTATGAAAGCGGTGAGTTTAAAAACATGTTTGTTTTTTTCCAGTAATAGTTAAGTTTATTTAGGGGTACTTTATTAGTAAATTACAAAACAAATTCGACGTTTTTGGGATTGACAGATTGGGTAATGCAGCTGTTTATCCCGTAAAATGTCCGTTTAGGCTAAATTTACTTGTATATATTTTGCTTATTTAAAGTTGTATATATTTTAAACTTTAAATTTTAATTAAGTATTATCATGTAATTACTATAATCCGTGCACTAACGTATTAAAATTTGTTAACAACTCCCATAATATGTTCTAAAGATCGAAATTGGCACTTATTTAATTTCCCTAATTCTGGGTTTTGCAATGATGGTTGTTCCAATATATCATTTTCCTATGTAAATATGCTAACGCATCATGCACCAGTATAAACAGTATTGAAATTCAGATAGCTATGGTTATATTCTGGATCAAATGATTCTATTGTTAATTATTTCTACTTAAAAGTGTTCAATTAATTTTAAAGTGGTTCTTATTATTACAAAAATGTTTTTGCGTAGTATTATTGTCATTTATATGGAATTGGTCATGCTAGTGATCAAATTTGGACACAAACTGCTAATGATTTTCAAGAGTGATTTCGTAAGTTGCTGCCAAGTAACGCTGTAAACATTGACAGATTTTATCGAATGGCAAGTATTTTTAAATAAAATAAAGTGGTCGTCCAGCTACCATGATAACAAATGAAAGCCACTTTATGGTGTCTGGTAAGTCATACTATCTCTGCAGAAAGACATCTCTGCCAGACGTTTCTGAAAATAGATAAATGGTATCTGTTTTAAGTCCACAAGATATTTTTTTTAACAATATTGGAAGATTTGTGTTTAAAATTAAATGTTTGAATGTCAGGGGCAAAAATATGGTGAGCTACTAGTCTTACAGTGTTGAACACTTCAGCTAAGCTTTCAGAAATTTATAAGGATCATTTTATATCCTGAGGACTGTATTTCCATACTCTTCCCACTTGCCCGACGTATATAATTGGAAAATGCTGAAGGAAACATTTTTTACAATCACCACAAACTACAATCATTGAAAAATAATTACATATCTTATACCAATGCGACAATATCATATAGAACAAATTTTCGTACAAAATTAGTATTTCTATCAATATTACATTTAAATTATTGTAATATTTTACTTTTGGTACTGTTTATTTTGGATCATCCTGTAATTACCAATATTTTCTTTAAAGTAGCCACAACTTTATATTTATACAATCAAATTGATTTTCACATCCCACAAGAAATAATTGGATATGAACCCACTTTTCTTATAAACTGTTATTTTTTTTTAGGAAAGTTCTACATTTGGATCAACATCCCCACGACCTCCATTTGGCAGTAATGTCACTAGAAATCCATTCATCGTAAGCGAGTACAATGGAAATTATAATCAAAAATGGGGATTTACAAAGAAATTGAACTATAGATCCCGCCCACCTTGGTGGACAAGAGCTCCATTTTATGTAACTAGAGGAATGTTTGATGCACCTCCAGGTTATGTTCATCCCCCTGGTCCAACAAAGCTATTCTGGCCAGGGTTTAGGGCCTATAGAAGATTAGGCCCAGAACTACCTAAATCAACATATCCACCAGTTTGGTTTCGAACAGGTAGAACAAACTTCCCACATACTCTTCCTCCTCAACAAGAAATAGAAAATAAAACTGAGGTAGTGGTGATTCCTCAGTACAGACACATCGACTCATTTGAATTAGACACCGATCCAGTTCCAACTGCTAAAATAAGAACTGGGAGAACTCGCTTTCCTCACACAGTTTACCCTTTTATTAAAGAAGCTCTATGGGGAAAAGTGAAGCAGGAAGATAGAGAGGCATTTACGTATCCAGCAAAATGGTTGTTTGATGATATGAATGATGATTTTCTCCTTAGAAGCGAAGAAGTTACAGAACCGTATAAACCAATTGAGGCAAAAGCTGCAACTGCATGGATGGATTCGTCTTTGTTTTCAGAAACAACGCTAGAACGGCCTGATAAGGATAAAGATTCATTTGAAGAAAACTTTAATAAAAAAAGACCAACCTATCCACCAGTGTGGATTAGAACAGGAAGGACAATAATACCGCGAAATGTTCCTACTTTTATAAAAAAAGCTCTTTGGGGAAAAGTGAAACCAGAAGATAGAGAGTCATTTACCACAAATCCAATTTGGATGTTGGATTATGAAGATTTTCTTCTTGCAGAAATTCCAACTGATGAACCAACGACACTCCAGCCTACGCCTGTACCTACACAACCACAAATTGCATCAACCTTGCATACGGCACCATGGTGGACATACCCAGCATATTGGATAAAGCTACACCCACATTTGAATGTCACTGAGCGCATAACTAGTCCTGAACCCCCATTGGAAGAAGGTCCAGCAGAGTGGACAAGACCGCCTGGTGTACCAGAACTCTGCCCACCTGAAGAACTTCCTACAACTCGGCGATCTTTTGTGTTTGAAATATTGGAAAAGAGGAAAAAAGGTGTCACAGATAAAATTGGAATTAAAAATACAGTTATTAAAGAAAGCACTACAAAACTCTCTTTATATGAAGCAAACCGTCGATTTTTAAATGAACCTCCTCGATATGGACATCATTCCCCACCATATGGTAGTGAGTACCCCAGATCTGATATAAGGAACTACAACTCAAGAGATACTGGTCCAAAATATAACCAGGAATTTCCAAGGCAGTTCAGAGATAGACCTAGATATGACAGAGGAAATAATCCTAGATATGGTAGAGGGAATTCGAGGTTTTCTGGGCAAAATCACAGATATGGTAGAAGGCCCGGTCATAACACACATTATGGTAGAGGGGAGAACAATGAAGAGCAAAATGTTACACACAGAAAACGTTTCAGATATAGACCTAAACGCTCCACATCTGCTTTGGATAACCCACTATTTCATTTTCTGTTTAATAAGTTTAAGAGTCCAATAGTTATCGAAAACTATACAGTAACAGAAAGTTCAACGGATTTTAAAAATAGTGAGAATAAAAATCGACCAGTTAAATTTAGGCCAGAAACTTTGTGGGAAAATTTGGGAAAAGAAAATGTCTTAATGAAAAATCATTCAAAAACACTTATTTATACTGTTAATAATGATTACATAAAAATTAATAATGTTAGAGATAGTGTAAATAATAATTCGTTCTTAGGATATAAATTGGAAGAGAAATTTGGAAAATATATCTTAGGCTCAACTACTAAAATGATTGGTAAACGATTTGTTGATGATGACTATTTCAAAGAGCTAAAGAAGAATAAATTCCCAAATTTTGATAAGTACAAAAAACAAAAGAAAGGTGAACAGGCTGATTTTGATTACTATGATAAACTTGATGAGTACCTTCAAAAAATGCAAGACGAGTCTTCTTCAAGTGGTTCAGGCTCTCAGTCACTTTCATCACTTGCAAGGAGCTTTGAAAAAGAAGAAAATTGGAGTGACGAGTCTAGCGATTACAGTTTCACTCCAACACCAAGTAATGTTAAAACAACAAAGTTCAAGTGGGTACAGAGAAAGTGGGCAGGGCTTGCTTTAGATAAAAGTGAAAGTGATTTGAGTGTGTTGAAAGAACCGACCACATATTTTCCAAAAATTAAAACTATACCAAGGCAGCGAGTAAGAAGGGAAAGGGCAACAAAAGCGCCAAAAATTATTCGAGTGCCATTTAAACGAACAGTGCTTCGAAGAACTACACCAAGAGAAAACTTGAATAGAAGGAAAAGAGATATTTATGATGATATTGATACAACTGAATCAGATCCATTTTTTGAAGCATGGCTGAAGTCAAAACGAGAAGAAGAGGAAAGAGAAAGGTTTCTTTTTGGAATGGAGTATGGGTTGACAACTCCTGAACCAGCAAAAGTAGTGTCTAAACGATCAGGACGTACAAGGGTGTTATGGGTGGCAAAAACTAAAAGACCTAAAGTATATGTTGTACCTTTTACTCTTCCCGATCGTCTTAGGAAAAAATCAGTGACATTGAAAGGTGGTAAGAAAACCAGAGGTCGAAGAAAAAAAAGCGAAGCAAATGGAGTTCAACTTCCTTTTCTGACAACTCTTAAACCAATTGTTATTGAAGTAACTGAACAGCCGGGATATTTTAAATTTGGTAAACGAATTTATTGGCTTACACCAAGAACAACGTACAAACCTACATGGTTGAGGCCACGAAGATTGAAACCGTTAACAACTGCAACGACAACAGAACTGCCGTCACCAAAATTTGCAACATTGGTTAATATTCATCGCAGAACCGAGAAACCAACAACGCCGACAGTAAAAAGAAGACGTAGTTACAGAGCGAGAACATTCCGTACGTTAAGAAAAATAGTTTTTACTAAAAAATCTTCATCATCTGGAAGTGATTTTGAAAGTGATGATATGGAAGACGTTGATGAGACTATTGAGGATTCTTCTGTTGTTGATGATGACGAACCACAAAGAAGGACATTTCCTACGCTAAAGCTACCAAGAAGAAAAAAACAAGAGGTAATTTCTTTCAGAGAATATTTACAGCGAAGAGAAAATAAAATAAGAGAAAAGGAAGAGAATATGTGGAATGCTCAGTTTACACCTGAAAGTGAAGAAGATTCTGCAGAAACTACAACAGTTCCAGTAATGACATTGCCTCCTGTTGAAACAGCATTGCCTACAGTTATACCTACATTGCCTACTTCAACGTTACAGACACTACACTACACTTTACAGCCAACAGTGCCTAACATGACACCAGTAAAGAAATATCATTCATTTGAATACTCAACACCATCAGTAAAAGAACAAACAACACTTAGCGTAAGCACTCCAAAAAAGACAAGACGTCCATATAGGTCACGCAAACCTAGAGCTACTCGAATGTCAAGAGCCACCAATTCTAAACGAGGACGAGCAAGGCGGCTTTCTGATTTTGAGAATGTGTTTCCAACGATAACGTCTTCATTTTCTGACATCGGTCGTACAAAGAGGGAACTTCTAACTCCTGAGAATGAACGTTTTGAAATAACAACAGAAGGAAGTGTAAAAGCTATGGATTCAGTAGTTGAGATGCTAAATAAACAGGTAGGAAATAAAAGATTAATTAATATTTTAGTCATTATTATAGATCAACTTTCAGTCTTCAAATAAAATGCATATTTTAAATGATTCTAATATTTCAGAAATCAAGTACAATGTGAACTGTGATTAAATGTCTGTTTGTTGGCAAAATATGTTTGTTAATGGTTAATATAGAAAAAATTATTGCAGAAATTGTTATTTTAGTACTAAAATGAAACATTTCCTAGTTTTTTGTTATAAATGTGCCCTAAATATTAAGAATATAATGAATGCAAGTACTTACGGTTTGTATTTAATATTTTCGCAGACTATTTTTTATCAATTAAAATAATATATAAATTGCAAGGCATTAACAACAAAAAAAAATAATTTGATAGGTTAGGTAGAAGAACTAAATTGAATCAACTTAATATGAATAACCATTTAGCACATAAATACTTTTTTAAGTAATTAATTTTAGTAACATAATCATGATTTAATATTTCAAATAGTCAAAAGTGAAAGAGGTGCATACATCTAGAAATACACTAGCTTCTAAATAGTAAATTGCATAAATATTTCTTAGTGTTCAAAGCTAATAGTTGGGAGGTATTGCCATAATTAATATAGGACATCTCGGAATTGACTTTTTATTTTAGAAATGTTCAATAAGTACTGCGAAAGAATTTAACTATGTATAAAACTTCACATAGTATATTTATGTACTACAGTTAAAACATGCAGTTCTGAATATATACTATTCATCCTTATAAAACACACGCACACGCGCGCGCACACACACACACACACACTGAAATGGTATTTTTATTATACTGCTATCAGCAAGAATTCCAGAGTAATTAAGTGTAAAAAGATGCAACATATTTCAAACGCCACAGTTGTATATTACTCCCAGCGATTTCTTTTGTTCATTGATAACTGTTGCCTGCTGCGTTGACCCTCAGTTACCCTTTTGGTACGATTGTTACGGACAACCATACATAAAACCGAAGTATTAATAATACAAAATTATTAACACTTATATGCAGGACTGGTTATTCGTCTTCAAATAACTTTTCTCGGGTCGTCGAGAACGTTAGATGGTTTTTACAAATGGTTAATTACTACATTAATATTTCTTCAGGAAAATGTCAAAATATTTCTAATTGATTTTTAATTAATTAAATTACACAATTTCTTTATTTAAATTTTACTTTAATATACTTCTTCAAAATTAAATGTCTATCAATGTCTATTAAATGTCTATTAAAAAATAATAATAATTTTTTTCTCAAATTCTTACAATATAGTTTTAATTTGTTTTCCTTAATTTGATATGATTTCTTATTATAGAATACCGAAATTATCTTAATTTAATATAGACTCAACTGAAAACACTTTCCACAAATTTTTATCTAGTCTAATTCCTACACATTCAAATTGTAAAACAAACTACCATTTGGTTGACCAATCTTACCTTATGATATCTCTTAAATTTAGTAATAACAAACATAAACTTAACCCCTTTGATTTGAGATTCGGGAAATGTGTTTTTGGAATTCTACTGCTTTATTTCTTAATTTCCATCTGTTTTAGGATTAAATTATTTATTATTATATTTTCTTCCCGTTATTTTACACATTTTTGGTTATACTTTAATTTTTTATCCCCCTTTCACTTAATTTAGGCTTTGGGAATTAATTTGCTAATTATTTTTAACAAATTACGTTTATGATTTATTTAGTTAAAATTAATGACATTCATTATTTTATTCTTTATATGTGAACTTTATAATTCATTTCCAATTATAGATTACTCTTACTCAACTTTAATTTCTGTATAAATTCTTATTAATTATGACAATTTTTTACTGGATAATTTTCATTCATTCACTGAATTAGCGAATACTGATTACGCTAGAATTGGTTACTGGATTTGTTAACAGTACCTGCTTCATCCAGCTGTCTCGAGATGTTCCTGGGCGATTTTGATTCGCATGAACGTGTTTTCTGGCCACTTCTGAAGTCGTCCGGTTCTCACAACTGGCGAATGTCCTTGTTGACTGTTGGTGGTTGCCGTGTAGGTGATCATCGACGTACCGGTTGTCCGCGAGCGCTGACACAATTTTACTTGCAAATATTTTATTTTATTTCGCGAATTTTTCCTATTTGTTTAGTAGCCTCTACTTTGAACTACAAGTTTTTCTTATTACTTCTTTCCAATTAATTTAAGTCATCAACTTTTATTTTATTTTCCCTAGATTCTAATTTTTTTTCAATTATTTAATCTTGTCAGACGCGAACGAGAATCAACCGGCCTCGTGCAGTTTTGAGACTTCTGAAAACACAATCTTGCACTTGCTATTCCTCCAAACCAGTGCCAGCCTAACTCTTCATTAGGGCTTACTAGCAAATTTTATGCAATTGAGGGAATTCCAAATTTTCCTGCTTTTGGAAATTTCCCTTCTTGCATATAACAGCCACAGGACTTCTTCTCTTGCACATGTCCTGCATATAACAGCCAAACTTCTCTTTGACACCTTTCACTTTGAACCTTCTTTGTACTTTTTCTACCTCAAAAACTATTTTTTACATAATAATTAAAACCATTTTGGTTGATTAGTTTATCTTATTAGTTCAGTTGTGTTGGTATACCTGGTAGCCTCTGACGTATCTACCTTCTACGACCGAGTTACCCCTTCCTTGGTCACTCCGTTTAAATTATTCCTAAAATCAAGAAAATCCCATAACGTTTTACTGTCTTGACCGATTTTCATGATTCTTGCACCATTTTCTCAGTCTTGTTTTCACGTTTATTGTAAACTTCGATTCGTGATCGTAGCATTTTTTGTTCATTAGATATTGCTGTTTGTCTATTTCGGCCTATTTTCTTTGATGGATAGTTCGTATTAATTTATTTTGCACCTAACTTTCAGGATTTAATTGTTTATAATGCCCTTAATATTTTAATTATTATTGCTAATCCTACTTTTGTATATTAACTCATGTATTTTATCACCAGATATATCATATGTAATTCTGGATTTATTTTAATACAAAAATTTAATTAACCAAATCTCTTTAAGTAAGCAAAACTTCATCTATTTATTATGATTAATTTAACTGAATAATTAGGCTTCTATTTTCCTTATTTTGTCCAATACGTTTTATCTTAAGAAAGTTCAATTTTATAAATTTATATTTCGTATAAACATATTTTTAACCATTGTCCTAGTTAACATTTTACACGCTGTATTGTTTTTTCTCAAACGTCGACAACGATTTCTTGCTAATTACCAATCTTTCTTTATATCTAATTATTTATTCTAAATTATAATTGTTTCTAATTTAATCACTATTACATATGCTCTTATTTCTATTCTACTTGCTATCGTTACAACTTCATTTTTTATGCTTATTAGTTAAATTCAATATTTTCATTATTTGTAAATATTTATAAAATTATCAGTTTTTTCAAAATTTGTTATTCTTAATATTATGTTGACATTGTTTTATTAGATACACTCTAATATGAATAAAAATAATATGAACACCTATTAAACGTTCATTCAAATGAATGAAATATTAAACAGAATATTATTTCGTTTCGACAATTTTTTTAAAATTTTAAGTTTTGCCTTTTTCTTGATTTTATTTGAAATTTTTATAAGTCCAGCAGACGTATTACTTTAGCCTTTGCAAACCCCTGCAGGTTGGTTTCATCATTTTTCTGCCTGCCCTTATCTGTAAGCAAACCTCTTTTATTTATACAACGCACCCTTGACCGGCTGGCCTACACTGAACAAATTCAACTATTTTAAATCTGTCCCAAATGAAAAAAAATTTCTGCCTAACATTATTTCCTATGGTTAAGCAGTAAAATTCCGTTTCAACACACACGCGCGCACACACACACACACACACACACACACACACACACACACACACACACACACACACACACACACACACACACACACATGAAAATAAACTTCGACTGCTGTCAAATTTGTTTTGTTAACAATTGTAATATTTTACAGCATTAGTCTTGTTTTTAATAGCCATACATTGTATTTGTTATTGTATTTATTTGCTTTTAATTAAAAAAAAAACTGGTTCAGAATAAAGTATTCAAGTTCACTAAATTTGAAGGCATAAATAAATACTCTGATTATCTTTATTAATTGTATATATTAAAAGGAATCTACATTCTGGATGGAGTAGTCGATCTAATGTTTTATAGGTATTAAAATAAACAACAAGTTTTTAGTCATAATCTTAAGAAAATAAATAGATATTAGTATACAAGCAGAAAAATATTTTATTTTTTAATATTACTCCAGTAAGGTGGCGACCATCTTTTGTACACATTATGTAAGTCTCAAAATAAAATTCTCACTGACATGTCATAATACTGTCAGTGTTATTACACAAACTTCTAGTTCAGTCTGTACTTTTAAGACTTCTATTGTTGCTGGGTGAGTCTTAAAACCTTCAACTTTAAATATCCCCATAAAAAGAAATCACGAAAACTCAAGTCTGGTGAGCACGAGTGCACTGAATACTTCCACTCTGACTGATGAGGCAGTGAAAAGGTCTTTCAGAAAGTTCATCGCCACCCTGACTACACAACTACTTGTTCCATATTGTTGGAAATGAATGTTTTCATTCACAGGAAACAATCAAAGTTATGGAATGAGGAAGATTTCTAGCATTTTAACGTAGCGAGTTAATGTTATTGTAACTGCACAACAATCATACTTGAAAAAATACAAGGCAATAATTCAGTTTGAAATGATCGCACACCAGACTGTCACTTTGAATGGAAAGGCTGATTATGAATTCTTGTGGGTTAGCACCAGCCCAATAACAAAAACTGTGTTTATTAGTATATCTGCTACGGGATAAATGAGCCTTATCGCACGTTCGCAGGCATCCTTACTATACAAGCTTTGTTCAAACATGCGGTTTGACTGCTCAACTCTGTATACAAAAATATATTATTCAAACAATGTTTCCCACAAATAGTGGCTAACATGGCCTGGAAATATTTTGGTTCCTGAGGAATTCAAACCATAGTCTTCTGCGTATTAGAAACAAACCAGTGTTCCAAGCAAAACTCTTTCTTTCCCTGGCAAACTTGATTTTTTAATTAATTGTGATAATAATTTCTTAAATTACCTACATAAAATTTGTTTAAGCCTCTGGCATATGTGTTTAAAAAAATAAATTTTCGTTTTATTTTGTTTTAGAAAATTGCATTGCAAGAGGCGTTCTTTCAAAAATATGAAATACCTGCAATCGAAACTACCACATTCGAATACAACATAGATAACCTATGCCAGGCTTATAACGCCGATTACGGGAAGACATCTCGTAGCTTGTATTTAAAAAACATTTGCAGAGATAGAAATATTACCATGTCTACGCACAGTCCATTGTCGGTTAACAGTTATTATCCGTCTGTAGAGGTCAACGATTCCAGTTTGAGTGATAATATAGTTAAACGTTCAGTCGGTGGTAATGGAAGGATCGTATTAGATCAGCGAATGCGATCAGTGAGCAAAGACGTTCGTAGGATTCCGATTGATCTTGATTTCAACTTTACACAAAAGGTGCAATCCAATTTTGATTTGTACAATGCTCGGCGCAGTTCCTGGTTTAATACCACTCTCAGAAGTCGACAGAATAATTTAACCAAAGGCTACGCATATAATAAACACCGACACAATAATTGGAAATCAAAGCAGTCCACTGGAAATACATCAACATATACTCCAAATTTCAGACAATATTTTAAAAATAAATATTTATGGTTTAATAAAACAAATGATAAGCACTATGAAAAGAATGTGGAACCACCCATTTCCTTTCGGGAAAAACAGCGTTGGGTCATGAGGAAATCATTGAATGAATTATCGTCTGGTAAAAAGGATTTGCCATCATCTCATATTCAAAAACATATAGATGAAAATAAAGAAGCACATTCAATTCCAAATTTTAGTATAAGGGATTTAATAAAACAGAGACATAGGTGGGGTGATAAAGAATATATTCCAAAATTTGACAGATATTCAGTGCAAAAAATATTGTATCAACCAGAAAATCCTGATCAGTCGATTATAGATAGAGAAAACGAAGTGGCAAGACAACTGCACTTGGATAAAGTTGTTCCTGTACACATGTCGTTACTCGAACAGGTCGATGATCCTGATTTAATGGATCGTGATGAGGAGTGGGATGTACAGCGTTACAAACCTCCAGACGGTTTTGTAGAGAAACATTTTGGTCCAAATCGTACATACAAAAGTTACTGGGATATTAAAACGAGAAGGAAGCCTCATTACAAAGATATCAAAAATAGTAGAATGAAAAAAACACTGTACAAGATGGAGTTGGAAGAAGCAAACGGTGACTATAGAAAATACCCTAATTTGGATGCCTTAAAACAGCGCCGTGTAGTAACAATTTTTGAAGAACCAGTTATAGATGATCCTGAAGTGATGGTAGATTTTGTAATGCCTACAGAACCAACTACACCCGTTACGGTTAGAACTGCAGACATTGGATTTGAAAAATTTATGAAAGCGCAGTTGAATTTAACAACGGAAGCAACTAAATTGGAAATGGTGGACAAATATAACCGTACCTACATTCATGATCTTAAATTAAATAGAACTTACTATCCCCAACATATTCGTCACATGATTACGTTCTACGAAAACGAAACGGATGCAGTAACGTTTGATAAGTACGCTAAAGAACGTCAAAACTATTACAATCTATCAATAGATATTATTTTTACACATTATATATTCTCAAAAATGAATCTAGAAAATATAACATGCACGTATGGACGAATGAGTAATGTTATTAACAGGTGGTACAATAAAACATTCTTTCCGCATTACAGACCGAACGTATACAGCAAGAAGTATAATATTGCACTCGATAGGAACTACATGCAGTTAATGAAGAACCTTGAGATGATAAATGAAATGTATCAAAACAAAATAAAAATGATGACCACCGATACAGTAAATATTACAAGTAAAATAAGCAGAGAAAATGTTACCGCTCATGTAGAGAAAGAAGGCGGTTTAGAAGTGAGCAAAGAAACCACAATAAAACTTGAAGAAACATCTGTAGAATATGCTGGCACTACTGAATTTGTTAAGGAAGATTTGATAGTAGGAGGAAAAGAAAATGTGACAGATAAAATAAAAGAGAGATCGGATGAATTACTTTCTGCAGAAGCGATGAAAAAATTGTTAATTGAACAGCAAGAGGTGCGAAAAGTAGAATTTGAAAAAGAAAAGAGAATGACAACGTTCGCTACAAAACAACCTCTTCATGTACTTACTCATAAGATTGCTTATAAACCTTCAAGCGAAGTGACAGAAAGTGAAGTTGAAACATTAACAGAAGTGGGAGCGACTGATGAAGAAAGAACAATACCTGCGGAAGTGAGAACAACAACCTCAGGCATTCCAGATTACAAATTAACATTACCACCTACAAAACCAACAAAGAAACCAAAATCAATTTTCAAAGAGATATTATCAAAACCTTTTCGTGCATTTAGTCCTAAGTTTGGTGACAAACCTTCAGGCGAAGTAACAGAAAGTATAGTTGAAACAATGACAGAAATGGAATCAACAACTGAGGAAAGGACAACCGAGAGAATGACATCAACCGAAAGTATACTAAAAACAACAAAGGAAGTGGAAGGGAGAACAACAATCTTCGGCATTCCAGACTACAAATTAACTTTACCGCCTACGAAACCTACTAAGAAACCAAAATCATTTTTCAAAGAGATATTATCAAAGCCTTTTCGTGCGTTTAGTTATAAGTTTGGTGATAAACCTTCAAGTGCGACTGAAAGTGTAGTAGAAAAATTAACAAAAATGGAATTAACAACTGAAGAAAGAACAACAGAGAGAATGACGTCAACTGAAAGTAGACTAATAACTACAAAGAAAATGAAAGCGAGAACAACGATCTTTGGCATTCCAGATTACAAATTAACATTACCGCCTACGAAACCGACTAAGAAACCGAAATCGTTTTTCAAAAAATTATTATCACAGATTAAACCAATGAAAATAATAAAATCCTGGTTTTCTTGGGGGAAAACAAAAAAAGAAACTGAAGAGTGAATTATGTGAAGTAACGGTAGCTTGAAGAGTGTTTTGCAAAATAACATGAGACATTAACTGAACCAGTTTTTTTCATTTTCTACATTTTACAATCCACCTGTTTTTTATTTTTAATTAAATTAAATTGATACTTTTGCACAAAAATTTTGTTGTACTTTTTTAAAATTATTATTAAAAATTTTATATTAAATGAATTCATTTTCTAAAAGCACGAAATAATTATTAGTTAGAAGTAACATTTGATTAGCATTTGCTGATTGAAAAGGCTGATGTTTAAATGAAAATTATCTTCTACGCTTATATTTTTGGATTTTTTAGTCCTGTAAAAATTGTTACCTATTTACAATTTTACATTGAACTTGATACAGAGTGTTTTTAAAATAATCATTACACACAGCTGTCTTAAGTGTGATGGAAGTAAATTAGCAATAATTAGATTTAATTAATTAAATAATTAAATCAAGATATAATTAAAAACTAATCCAGTAGGGAATTTTCACAATAATTTTGTTTTTATTGTACATATTTTATCACATCATAATTACTGTTACAGTCTGCATAAATTAGCATTTTTAATGTTCTAATTAAATTGAACATATGAACATGTTCTCTGCCCATATACTGCTGCATTTTCAGTGAAATTTTAAATCATATTTTATGCAGATTTAAATTCTGATTACAATTATGACAATATTTTTTTAATGTGAGATAAAAATTTATGTTTTTTTAAGAATTAGAACGACCACTATTTTGAAGCTATTAAAAAAGTGATGTAGTTGTTAGGATAATTTTGAGATTTTAATCTAAGTCAAAACACAATGGCTCTCCTGTGAAATTTCCATAAATAAGTGCAAATACATTTGATATAAGTTTTTATTTCAAACATTTCGTAATACGCTTGATCTCTTTGTAATCAAACTGAAAAGAGGAACAAAAGATTGTTTATCTTAATTTTACATTCTCTGAAAACCAGTGTTTATTTTTAATCAGCGATTTTCATTTCATATGAAATAAACATATTTTTATGAAAATTTTCTTCATTTCGATACTTTATTTTTGCTGGCTTTGGGTCAAAACACTAGATTTCATAATCTTGTGAATCACTGTTTAAGCACTTAATGGGCTTTTTAAAAAAATCTTAATGGTTTTAATTTAAAAGCTTTTATTGTTCTTAATTTCTCACTATATAAGAAGTATGGTGATAAGAGTATGGTGTAAAAGTGTATGGTGATCATGAATTAAAATTTATCTATATTTTGATTTCAATATTTTATCTCAAAGATAATTCTTTATGCAGTTAGGAGACAAAGATGTTGGCATTAATGGAAAGAGTTAAGCTTACAGCAAGAAATGCAGTCTCAAACCTACGACATTAAGTTTGCGCACTTCAGAGTCGAAGTAAACTGACCGGTGTCTTGGGTGCATTGACCACTAAGACTTAATTTAGATGTCTGATAGTCTGTGTTACTTGAGATTATAAAGAAATTATTGATCAAATTTAAGGAAATTTAACATGTAGATCTGGTTTGTCTGTATCTCACGTAAGCCAAATTTATTTACATTACCTTATATTTAACATAAATGAAAATATAAATTTCTTTTATTGGTAATTCATTCACTTCTCCAGCTATATCATTATATTCATTATTCCAGTAAAGACTCCAGTTTACATATGTACAGGTAAGAAAAACTAAATAATTACGAAATGAATTGATTTTTTTAACTCTATGTTATATCCATGTTAATTTAAAAAAATATTTTAAATTTTACAATTCTTATATCAGAAATAAGTGTTTGTATACGTTCATCAATAGCAGTTATGTTGACTACAGCCCACTGTTGTGAAATTGTTTATTGTTTTAACATGTATTATGGTTCAGGGCTAGTTTTTATATTGGATTTTGTGGGATGCATTAGGCGAGGAACATGTTTATATTGATATAAAACAATATATTTTGCACATCAGAAGTCGCATATTAAATTAATTATAATTAAACATTTCTGTATTTCCACCGAGATTAAACCGTGGGACCTTGCACAACACTATTTGATCAATTTAATTACATGAAAAGAATCGTCAATTTAATTTTGGTAGTTATATTAAAAGATGAGTTGTTTTATATTAATTCATAAAGATCAGCTGATTTGCTCGAAACAGCTGATAAGTTTTGTAATATGTTTCAGGTTATGTTGTTAAAAATTAGCTATGCTAATTTGTTGCTTTTGAAAAAAATATTGTAATTAAAATAAAAAAGGAAGAGAAAACATAATGCGTGATTTTATTTTTTGTTCGATAAAAAAATCTGTATTTTTGTCACTGCTGATTACAAAATTGAAAATTCCCTATAATGAAATTTATGAACAAGAAAATTTTATTTAGCCTCCATTCTGAAAGATACACACTGAAAAATTTCTTAGTTTTTCAAATTTTAATACCTAACAAAGGAATTACAAATGTTGTTGCCTATATTACCATGATCAGGTGAAATAGGCCTCTTCAGATGATTTAATTTAACTTCATAATTCAATACTTTGGATGTATGTCCATCTATTTGTGTACTCGAGCACATGGCTGGAGACAAAATTAATTGACCGATTTTCGTAAACATATGCATGTTGTCTGGTTTGCCTGTATCTGAGTACTAATTTTTTAATTTAAAGAATGGAAGATTTTTTGATAAGAAAGTTGTTAAAAATATAAATTTCTCAAAATTTTCTCTAGGGATTAAATTTTATGAAATTGCAACAAATTTTAAATAAAAACAATTTTCGATTAGGTAGTAAAGTTAAATAAACCCTGATCATGCCATTTGGTTTGTTTTCTTACATCAATTTATCTCTGACTACTGTATTAATAAATTTTATTTCAGATTTCCCATTGTCTTGAATGTTTCTTTACTTCGCCTATTATTCAGTTTAACTTGAATTTGGTGAACCGAGTTAGGGAAGTAAAAAAAGGAAACACCTTTTCAACAAAATGTAAACAAACTAATTTGATATGAACAGAAAAAATATGAAATAAGCGAACTTACTTTAAGGTGATGTACATTTTGATAACACAGTTGCCATTTTGAGAGGGATACCAAAACAGAATAACAAAACTGTAAACATTATACAAACAGGAAAGCTATTAGAAATCAGACTAAAGTAATTTGAATTGTTTTATGTTATTTTTGTTCATGTAAAATAAGTTTCTTTACATTTTATGGCAGAAGGGATTCCTCTACTTGTATAATACACAACAGTAATCGTTGCTCATTTGTTTGCAATTAGATAAGTTAGGCCAATTTTCATTGCCTCACAAACCGCATTTTTCTGTTGAAATAATTGCAAGTTAGAAAGTTTTTTCAATGTTGTTTGCACCATTTGTTTATTTCCAACTTGCTCGGGCTAATTGAATTCATAATTGTTTTACTTTTACAGCAAAACACACTCAGTAAGGAACTTGACAGTGGCGCAGAAGTGATGAGGGTGAAAAGAGATGTAACAGAAGAAGAGGTCACAACTGACCCCACCACTGCCGAAGAAGTGGACTTTGTGATCGAACGTGTTACTACTGAGGAACCATTGTTTCCATCATTTGGTGAACTGCAAGTGATCAAAGACCTTAAACGCTCGATATTGAAAAAGAAGCATAAACTTGAAAACGCAGTGCTCTATATTCTTAGTTATGTTGCAGCCGTGTACCATTATTTCAGAAAATGTTTTAAGCCAAGATAAAATATATTGTTCCATGGACTGTTATTCCTAAACATTATCATTGTTTGGGTTTTCTTATTTTTACTCCTATCTACACGTAATAAATTATTTGTATTATATTGTTATTATTATTTTTAACTTACAAAGAAAAAAGGAGGGGATATATCTTGAAAGAAGCGTGAATATGCAAACATTTCATTCGGAGAAATCCACCTTTAATGGTATCAACTTAAAATATTTAAAATTTTGTTTGTTTTTTTTTTGTTAAAGTGATATTTTTTTGCTAACTCACTATAATTATTAATGCTTAAATAAAATTATTTTACTTTTGTGTGTTAATTAGACAGCTGATTTAATAATGGACTACATAACCCTTTTTCAAAAATTAACTTACAATTAATATTATGCAATAATCAAATAAGTAAGTAATTTATGTATTAATGATGCTTTTCCAACATATTATTGATCAAGGAGACATCAACATTGTCAATAAACTTGAAGAAGCTCTTTTACATCAATTTTTATTTTGTGATTTCACTAATGCATTCTTTACTTGGCTTGTATTCCTTTTAACGTTTCTAAAATTACCCCTTATTATTTCAACTTCCTAGTGGTTAGTATAATACACAAGCTTTAAAATTTCTCATTCATTTTAAAATGTTAAAATAGAAAACCATAATAATAATTTATTATGGTTAAAACGCTAGAAATAACAAGCATTTTTTGGTGTAGCCTGGAGGGGGAAAGGAGGGCCTCAGCTCCATCTAGAACCGGATGTTTTAGATAAATTTTAATTATTTTACAAAAATAGACGAGTCAGGCATTTAAAGTTTCTTATTTATAATAATTTTATAAACAGAAAGTTAAGTATCAAATCAAATTTTGATTTAGTCCATCTTTGTAGTTGGATCGTTATAACATAATTAATCACTGCTAATCTGTTTGAATATTGTATTCAAATTATGGTGTATAACCTACTGGTTAGCCTTTCTTTTTGTTGAGGCAATCATACCATATTTTGGCATTACTATAAAGATATATAATTAACGTTAAAGTTAATTTACTGGTGTTGTTAGCAGTTTGTAACTGTGTGTAACAGTAACTTCAGTAACAGACTGTGGTTGTTTAATGTAAATTACTTACATTTTATAAAAGTCATTATTTTATTATTTTTTTCAATAATGCAACACATTAATCAGCTTAAAAATAACTGGTTCAATTTACAGCCTATAAATATACGTTGCAAAATTAGATAGCCTTTTTTTGAACATGTAGGCCCTATTAGGGCATTAGCAGTGACAGTGTCAGTGTATCTTTCATAATTGGTCAATTTTACCTAAGAATTTCATGTTTTGAAAAAGCACGCAGCTAGCATGAAAGTGCATTTTTCAAGCATCACCTTTTCGAAAATATCCTGTATAACCTCTGCTTATATCAGGATAAGGTCTTACCCATGCTCCTTCAAACAGGCTGAAATATATTCTTATAACTTTGGTCCCCCTTCCACAAATCCAGAGTGATTTGTACCACATCAGTGCAAGCACTGTTACTGGTTTAAACTTGAACTGTAAAAATTTAGGTTAAAGTAAGTAAACATGTTTGATTTTATACTTTTAAATTTTAACAAGTTTCTGGATAAATTGTCTTCGTATTAAACATTTTCTGGCGCAGCCATGAACCACCACTGCTGGAGATTAAAATCAGGTTAAAATGAATAGAGCAAAAACATTACAAAAAAACTTTCTCGGAATAAATTATTTCCCGAACAAATTCAGCTAAAAAACCTACAAATTAATAATTGAATTAATTTCACATTATTGGTTCATTACATTTTGATTATATATGGAGAACCATAATTCCAGCCATTTTACAACGTGACAGTAATCAGGATTTATTTTTGGGTATTCTCAATATACCGCTGTTCCAAAATTTTTCTTGTTATAATTTTTGTTATAGTGACGTCTTATGGCTCTTCTTACTGGATTTTTAAGGCTTTAGTGATACAGGCTGAAACTGGGTAGTTGGACAAAATGTTAGTGAAATGTGAGGGAAAATGTTACAGCTGAATTAAAAATATTAGATTTTTAACAGTTTTTTCAAACAAACTATAGCTTCTAAGTTTGTTATTTTTTAAGATTAAAAAATACGAGATATGAGCAAATGAGTCCTAGATGCAAAATTTCATCAAAATTTGTCTATTCATTTTGTCTCCAGTGATGTACATAGATGGAGTCCGATACCCAAGTTTTTGGACTCATTGGACTTGAAAAAGTAAAGATCACTTTTCCCACAATCACCGAATTTTCTTTAAACTTCATTTATCACAATGTCTTTTTATAATATCACAATGTCTTGATGATTTTGTGTGGGAAAAATGCCAAATGAGTATATGAAGTGTAAGCAAAAGATTATATATATCAATAGTTTTCAAAACAACGTCATTTTAGAACAAAAATATATTTGTATTTTTATTTTCTATCCTTTTCTGTTTCCGAGTTAATACTGTGCATATGTGATTTAATATTTTTTCACATCTAATAGACTACAGCCAACCTTTAAATATCTCAATTTTGCCCCTTAATCGAAATTTTACTCTAAAAATATATTTATGCACTCTTTTCGGCTATGATCTACCTGCGTGGCAAATTTCATCCTCCTGCTCAGATATTTTCGTGTTGAGGATGTAAAAAAAACAATTTTAAAGCTTATAATTGTTTTTTTTTGAGCTGCTAAAATAAATTTGAGCCATATTCAATAAATTTCAGCTTTCTTATTCTTGTGATGGAGTTATTATCCAACTCAAAGAGAACAGTTGAATAGCTTATTGGTTAATTATAACAGTAATATACTGTTGGAGTGGCCTTCATGAGACTAGGCACCATATAGTCCAGTAAATGACGGTAAAAATGAGTCATTACCTCCGAAATCCTTAGGACTACACCGATCTGCTTGAAAATTTGCATACAAGTTCCTCTTACTCTCCAGAACAAAAGTTATATATTGCAGTTGTATGCTTTTTATTTTTTGAGGGTGAAATCCAACCCTTATAATAAAAAAATTTGTAAACGTAATCTTTTATAATAGTTTAATTTTGATTAAATATTTGCAAAAAGTACTGTTACATGATTTTTATCAAAATGCATGTATGTTGTAATATCATAAACAAAGTTACATCCCCTAAAAACTACCCTTTTTAACAGAAAATGGTGAAAATCAGATTATTAGTGGCTTTTAACACTGTAATAAAATTTCTTTCTAGCAATTACATTTTAAATAAGACTTTAAATATTATTTATGATGCATTTCACCATTTTTACCTTAAAAAAACCCCTTACGGACAAAAAATTAGGTATCAACTGCTTGAAATCATATATGGGTTTACTTACAATGAATTAAAAATTGTTAAGTAAAATAATTACAAGTGATATAGAGTATAGAGTATATATATAGTTTTTGAAAATGGAGGTTCTCCGAAACGCAACAACGAAAGTAGAATTGACGAAGCTAGGGAAGGCATATCATTATACTGAACATAATGATAATAATCCTAGCAAAAAAGAAGAAGAACGTAAATTGAAAATAATTACATTTCTTAAAATAATGTTTGTTTTGTTTTTATTTTCCACCCTTAACATCATCTCTTACAATCACCCTTTCGAAAAAATCTTGAAAAAATTTGATTTTGAAAGTTGTAATTGTTCAAATATTCCGAAGAAGAAAAGTGATACATGATGCGAAGCATGACGTATGTAATTTAACTTTGCATTTCTTAATTTTTTTTGCCGGCGAAAAACCGGTGGGGTTATCATCGCCGATACTCAAAATGAAGATATGAAAGAGATAAAGCATTTCTTAAAAACCACCCCTGTAATCAAAAAATATAAAGTGAGGTTATAAGTGACTTTTATCACTGTAATAAAATGTCTTTCTAGTAATAACATTTTAACTAAAGCTTTAAATACTACTTGTAATGCACTATACGCACCCTAAAAAACCTTATTGACAAAAAATTAGGTATCAACTGCATCAAATCATTTACGGGTTTATTTACAATAAATTAAAAATTCTTAAGCAAAATAATTATATTTTTTTAAATAATGTTTGTTTTTTATTTTCAACCTGTAACTTCATCTCTTAATATCACCATTTAAAAAAAAATTGTGAAAACTTTTGATTTAAATATTTGAAAGTTGAATTCGTTTAAATATACAGAAGAAAAGTGACACGTGGTGCGAATCATGACTTATTATGTACCTTGAGCTGTAAAAACCACCCCTTTAAAAAATGTTTGAAAAATTTAATTATAATTTACTTATAATGTCGCAATTGAATTTATTAATTCGTAATCAAAATCGTATAAAATTTATAATACATTGCACCATTTTTAATCTTAAAAATCACCCCTAACGATAGAATTGACGAAATATTAAGTTTGTTGTGTTTAGAATGTCTTGCAGGTGTATTTAACAAATTATAAATTCAATTAATTCAGTTCAGATGTTCGAATTCGAAGTATGCTCGATGATGCTCCGGTTTCTTTCCATTCTATGACACGTCATACCTATGCTCTCTGGCTCTCTCTCTCTCTCTCTCTCTCTCTCTCTCTATATATATATATATATATATATATATATATATATATATATATATGTGTGTGTGTGTGTGTGTGTGTGTGTGTGTTTGGCCCAACATATGAATTCTGATATTTAGTTTTTGAAATTTTCAAGGTCAAAGGGCTTGGACAAGGTCATCCTCGAACTAAAATATCAGCGTTAAATAGCCATATCTCAGAAAATCCCGTTCTACAGAGACAAAAAAGTAAAAAATTGTCGGAAAAGAAGCTATACTTTTATACTCTAGCACATTTACGTATCTTCTTTATTTTTCCAGTTATTTTGAAAATAAGAAATTGTTTTAGAAAACTTAATTTTTTTGTTTATTAAAATCGAGTGTTTTTTTTCAAAATTACAAATTCTAAACCCATGAAACATTAGGAACATACTATTAAGAGTCAAATTGATAATTTGGTGCATGGATTACATTTATTTTCAATCCTGGTCGAAATGGGACAGGTCATAATGCAAATGTTTTCGCTGATGAAGTAAACAGTCAACATTATTTTTGACCATAACTCTGTAAATATTAATGCAAAAACCTTTTACAACCGCTCATTTTAAAGGATTTTTTAAGTTCGTCAAAAACGTTTCATTACGTTTTTCCCCAAAAATGGTTCGTTTTCCCATTATTTAATGTTAAACAATTCAATTTCACTTAAAAAAACGTTTTCTTTAACTAGTCATTACTAAATTTTTAATTCACATATATAAATTTTAAAAACGCTAATATCTTCATTTTGTAACAAGCTTAAATTTTGTTCATTACCTTTTTTCCGATAAAATGTAAATTTTCGAGTTATTTGTCAAACGTCGTTTAAAATCAAGCATATTTTTGACGAAAAACGAGCATTTTTGATTGCTAATAACTCAAAAAGTGTTGACTTATCAAAAAAGCTCAAATAACATATTTTGCTTAGAATTTGTTCTTCTATCGATTTCTATAGTTATTTTGCTTATTATAATTCTCACCCCCGAGAAGGGGTGGCACCACTCCCTGGGGTTGAAGCGTACAATGGCAATGTATATTTTTTCTTACATCTTCTGTCAAATTTTCACACCAATTCATTTAGTCCTAAGGATTTTGAAGCGAAATACCTTCGTTGACTGGCCTAATAAAATAAGTTCGGATTTTGACCCCTGAAATAAGTTTTGAGTGTTTGATAAATACACACACACACACACACACACATATATATATATATATATATATATATATATATAATTTATAAGGCAGATCACGTAATAAAATTACACAGATCAAATACAATCTCTGAGTGTGGTGTCTTTACACTTTAGCTTTTGTAATTTTGATGCAAACTTGGAACAGAAATTGATTTCAGTATTAGATTGGTATCAAAATTCATTAACCAGAAAAACCTGATCAACTGTTAAAGTGATTTAAAAACTTATAAAAGTCATGTTAACTTCTTTAATCACACACCACTGGATATAAACTGACAGGAAGTACAGCTAACATTATAAAAAGCGTGCTCGATATTACCATATTGGACAATTTGCCGCTACTAATGCTGCAAAGTGTAAAGAAGACTCTTGAGAAAATAGACAGTACTGTTTATCTATTTAACTGTAGTTGAACACTTTGCCACTAGATGCCACCAGCTGCTAGCCGTTACAATTTTTTCATAAGGTATATTTATTGCTTATACGTTTCTGAAAATGTAATTACTCCATCATAATGAATTAGTATTAAAATCTATCTGGATAAGTTAGCATTTTTCAATTAATTAGTAATTAAAGCAGATTTATGATTAATTTAGATTTTCTAAAAAGCGTAATAAAATGATTTAATATTCTGACAATAATCGTTGTTTTTTATCTCTTTTATGTCAAATACAAAAATGTTTGCATGGTAAATTTATTAGGCCTACTTTGTAATATAACTGTAAAAAATATTGTTATAATATTATTACAATAATTTTACAGCTGAACTAAAACATTCGTAAATTTTTAATGTAAAAATATAATATTATAATATACTTCTTAAAGCACATCGATTTTTTTTACAAATATTAAGCACTTCTTGTAAGTGTATTTAATAAATAATACTGTTTTGTTTCCAATACTGAATACTTAGATAACATTACACCTGACTAGATTTGATACCAAAAGGCCGAATGTAACCGACATAATTCAGTCTAATTTTCATTGTTCTGACAATACACAGAATCACTAAGGCGTGAATAACTTAGCTAAAGGTTTTCCCGATAGGTTGCAGCACAATCCAAACAAATTAAGCAAATATTAAAAGCATAGAAATTTGTTTGAGCAGTTCTGCTGCCATCCACGTGTTCGAAGGCTTTAACTTGGCCAGTACTACTGGCCATCAGCTCTGAAAGAAAAAACGTGCAAATTCCAGTCTGTCAAGGAAATGGCTACAGCCAGTAATACTGGCCATCCGCCCTAGAGGACATGTCTTAAAAACCGTACGCGATTGCAAACGGTTAAAATTTTAATATGATTTCTGCAATCTAGTGGATATTTTCTCAACTATGAATACTCAACTTTGAATACTGTAATTAAATTAAACTATTTCTGTATGAAATAATTATTGGGTGCTGCCATCTCTGTATTATTTTTTAAATTATGAAACAAATTATCAAAAAAAAAGTAGTATTAATTCTTTATTTTGATATTAGAATAATTTATACTAATTATTGTGTTTTAAATAGGCCCACACTCTTTCATGATAACATTTCATGTTAATAGCTAACAACTTAATATAGTTATAAAAACTATGCCTTCAAAATAAATATTTAAAATTAATTTCAAAATTGTGATAACTTTAATTGGTTATTAATGAAGTCATTTGTATTATTATTTAAATTTTTCACAATACTGTAGTTATTTTTTATTAAACTTGCATTTATAAGATTACTAGCATTACCCGTCGCGGCGTCGCCCACGAAACTTAAACTGTTTCAGTAATGTAATAATTTAGAAACAAAAAAATATATTAATAAAAGTGTGATTATCTAAACTCGTGATTATTTTACAGTGAATATGAAAAAATATTATAACATGAATATGTTTTTTATTTAAACGTGTTCCATTCGAATTTAAGAAATCTGATAAAAAATATGTTTCTCCAATACAAACATTTATACCTCTTTTATATTTTTGTCCTTTTACGGGATGCATTTGGGGGCGGATGCTGAATTACGTGTATCATAATTTGTGTTTTCGAATATTTTTTTTACTTTTAAGAAAAGCTAATAAAAAATAATTTTCTCCAATTATACCTCTTTTTTACATTTTTTAACTTTTAGGAAATGAATTCGGAAAAACGTTAAAATATGTGTTCCATTATTTTTGTTTCATAGCATATTTCTAAAATATACGATCCAAAACAAATATTTTTTCAAAGCAAAATTGTACACTCTCTTTTTACATTTTCTACCCCCTTTCAATATCTTTAGGGGATGAGTTTTGGGAAATGGTGAAAATATATTTCATTATTTATATCTAAGAGTGACTAAGTTACGTTTTAAGAAGGTCAGACGAAAAACATATTTTTCCGATATAAATTGTTGTGCCTCATTTTTACCTTTTTAGGGGTTGAATAATCGTTGGAAAATCGTTTTTCAGTGCACCCCAACATGTGGTGGTAACCCTGAAAATTTCAAATATTTAGGTATTGTAGTCTGGGCTATACGTTGATTATTAAATTTGGACTGGGTAGGTAGTTTAATGGCGTCAAAATCAAATTTTTGCAAAATCATTCCTTAGTGCACCTTGATTGACATTGTTGTAAGAAGATACCTTGAAAATTTCAAGTGTATAGCTATAATAGTATTGACTATACGTTGTTTATTAAGTTTGGACTGGGTAAGTAGTTTAATGGGATTTTGGTGTTTAACGTCCGACTATTGTGCACACTTGGGAAAATGCAGACAATGGGATGATTTATAGCGTATGAAATGCCAAGCCCTGGCATGGAATCGAACCCGGGTCCTCAGTGTAAAAGCCCAGTACGCTATCAACTAGACCAACGAGGCGGCTAGTTTAATGGCATTAAAATCAAATTTTTGCAAAATTCTTTCTTAATGCACCTTGACATTGTTGTAAGAAGATACCTAGAAAATTTCAAGTCTCTAGCTATAATTGTTTATTACATTTGGACTGGGTAAGTAGTTTAATGGCGTCAAAATTAAATTTTTGCAAAATCCTTTCTTAGTGCACGCCTACATGGTAACATAAATGTACCCTGAAAATTTCAAGTCGCCAGCTAAAATATGTTTGGCTCTGCGTTGATTATGAATCAGTCAGTCAGTCAATCAGTCAGGACTTCTGCTTTTATATATTAAGATAAGGTTAAACAAAATCTAACTATGCACATTTATATAATCCGTACCCGATGATGTAATAAATTAAAACCTAAAAAAATTTAAAATGGCTGTTAAATGTTTCTTTCATTTATAATATAACTCTTTTGTCGTAGGCCCTACGTTTTTTAAGCACCATAGCTAATTATATTTAGATATACAATGATCTATCCTGCAAACAATGATACCTAAATAAATAAAAAATATAAATTTCAAAATGGCAGCACTTTTTTTTTGCTTAATTATGTCTTAAAATAGTTAAGTCTCAAAATAGTTAACTTTATTTCAAATAAAGAAAATGCATCCAATGATGTTGAAACAAATTAAGAGCTAATAATAAGTTTCAAAATGGCGGTCACTATTTTGTTACTTATTAATTCGTTTTGTAAGCCTTCACTGTCCAGCGAGGGCAGCTTAGCTAACTCCTTACTTCTAGCTCATGGTACTCTCACTCATCTAATGCAGAAATGTAGGCAGCAATTTTCAGTTGGACAAATTAGAAGGGCCGGTGTCACTTAGAAATCAGACACAAATATTGGGCCTCACTGACGGTGAAGTTAAACCTTTAAAAGGCGAAACTAACGGGGCCTGAGTATAACAAAAAGCTTAAAAACAATTTTGGAAATGACTATAGTGGACAATTCCTTTCATGATGGGAAATGGGGATGTAGCTATTTGCTTCAGTCTTACTACAAGTATTTATAATCTTTCTACACCGGCGGAGGCAGCTGAAATGAGCAGCTGATGGGCTTAGCGATCCCACCGTTCCTCTAGCTCATACTACTCATTCATCTCCTCAAGACACGCACACACATTCACTACTCTACATAACTTGGCTAACTCTAGAATGTAAAGTGACCCTTGCTGATGTAGTGTATGACTCCGGCCTAATAGTGTATCAAACGGGGCTCTGCGAAACCTGGCGACCTCCCAGTGTACCTGGCGGAACTCTGTGTGGGCGGACGCTATTCATAAGTAACGATGTACACGGAATGAGCGACAACTCACCGCATAACAAAAAGTTGATTCCGTTTTCCTAACCACGTACTAAATCGCATTTCTATATTTGTTACGGGAAAGTACATTATCAAATGGGATGTAATTTTGTGTGAGGTGTCAATCATTAGATTATAAAAACTCAGACACTGCGCTCAACGGACCTATTGTGCAACTAGACCACTTAAATATTGGAGCTCTTAATGAGTGCCAACAATACACTGACTAGCTCATTCTGCTGGAGGTCTCTAGGGTCCTGAAAGCGAAAAGCCCTTGGCCATCTGCTACAAGAGCCTCACTACCATAAATTTCGTGCTCTGCATTTTCCTCCTCTTTACTGCATAACCTACACAAGGTTTCTCCGTAGTACATACCTATCCAGTTCATATACACCCTTGGATTACAGTGTCCAATAATAAGCCCCATAATTTTCTTGTTGTGCTCTACTCAAGACGTCTGTAGCTCCTCAAGTCCTCTATGAGAGAACTTACTCAACAAGCGCTTGCTATGGGAATGCCCATGAAGGTTATCACATCTTCCCTGGAGTTGCTTGTTAGTTCCCCTATTGATAGCAGAGGAGCCGCCTCGGTGGCCTAGTTGATAGCGTACTGAGCTTTCACCCCGAGGATCCGGGTTCAATTCCCGGCTAGGGCTTGGAATTTTCATACGCTATAAATCATCCCATCGTCTGCATTAGCCCAAGTGTGCACAATGGTCGGACGTTAAAAAAAAAAAAAAAAATATTGATAGCAGACCTGGCCAACAATAGAGAGATCTCGGATTCGATAAACTGAAATGAAGATCTCAGTCCAATCAGTCGGCCTATCTCCTCATTACCCCCAACCCCCTAATACCCCGGAACCCAGAGGTTCTCCCGACAAGCCCAATGCTAGGACTTGTCAGTCATATAATTGCACGGGCGGATTCATCCAGTTTCAAAGGACGGCTGACTCAAGGATGAACCCGATAACTGATAAAATATTATAATTTCCAATAGTTTCAAGCACATATGTAATAATTCCGTTTGAACCTGAGTACACTCTTCACCTACTTCAACTAGGTCTACTTCAGGGTAATAAATTAAATCTTTATGATAAAATCTAACAAAAATATTACTATAGTACACATAGGTTTATTTGGGAGAGTCCCTGTCCCACGGAATACATCAAGTTAAATATAGAAATAAATATATAGCAAAATTATAAAACAAATAAATAAAAATATATTTTACAAACATTTTTACTTGATAATTCACTTCAGATAACGAAATATAATTTCTTTTTGAACTTCGCGAATTCATCAAACATTTTTTTCGGGTCGATTTTGTCTGCTATTTCTCTGTTCACACTCACGTCCGTCGTGTCCACGCATCCGCTTCCGACTAACAAATGTATGCGCGTACTCATTGTTCCCCTCTGTCTCTTCAAGGATACGTTAAACTTTAACCAGAGAACCCCCGTTTTATTATAGAGAATAAAATTATACTAATATTGTGCATTTTTTTCTTAATTAGGTAACTAATAAATTCATATTCCTTATATTATACTAGGGCTTATTTTCGTTACAATGTCCTGGGGAACGAGAGAGTAAGTAAATGAAAAGTACTATTAGAGAACTTTCTGGAACATAGACTATTTGTGTTCAAAAAATGAGATTTGTAAGGTAGTTGTGGAAAAAAGTGTAACACTGGCAGAAATACAAAAAAAATTGTATTTAAAATAAAAAAATCTTTAAAAATTGTAAATGTATTTTACACTCTTATGGATTAATAAGAACTGCATTTTACTTACTAATTAATAAAAATATCATACGTAATTGACAAAATATAAATTTCAATGTAAACGGCGATGATTATGTTAAAATGATATTATAATTAATATTATTAATAAGAATAGTTTTTCTCTCAGATATAATTACATTCATTCATATCTTGACTTATTTGGTATTGTAACTTTCAGTAAAGAATCGTTTCTTTATTAAAAACACAATCAATCGGTTTTGTTATTGAGAACATATAAAATAAGTTAGTTTGTTTAGGCTGTGTTTTTTTAAACCGGACAGCCATCAAGTGAGCTGAACCAAGCGGAGCTGAATGGAGATGAAATCCGGAAGCAGATTTCAGTCAGTCCTAAATAACGCGTTTGTATCTCTTAAATCTAAATATTTAGGCCTACTGTAACTGATTTTAGAGAACCGTAACCTAGGTAACCAGAAATAATAAGTTTGGAGGCGTGGTCAGCGTGGTGGGGGGAAGCTGAGTCAGCTTCAAAACCCAACCTAGTCAGAGTCGAAGCTATGCGGAGCGGAGTCCAACGACGCCGCTTCACTCATTTCAGCTCCGTTACGCTTTCAGTGAATTTAATTTTTATTAATATTTATTGACCAATTCCGGGAACTATTTGACCCTTACTTTGATCCTTTCACTTTATAAAAGTCAGAGTGTAATTGAATACAAATGTCAAACAGCAGCACTATCTACCGGATTTAACTAAAACATCTCCATAAGCACAGTTTTCTGTGAAAAATACCTTTTTGTAGAGGGTATTTTTTTATTGTATAGCTAACCTCCAGGGAAAGTTTTATTATATATATATATATATATATATATATATATATATATATATATATAATAATTTGAACTTGCCTTTGGTGTTAGCAGTTTATAAAGAAATTATTTCCTATGCCTTTACTTTACAAAAGTCGAACTATATTTAAGTACAATTGTCAAAACAACAGCGCTATCTTCTGGATTTTAAGTCAACTACTTTATAAACTCAGTAGTTGGTGGAAAATAACTTTTTACGGAAAGCGATATGGCGGTGAAATTACTCTCTAAACACTCCTGGCGCTAAAAAAAACGAACTGTGAAATTTTCAGCAAAATCGGTTTAATAGTTTTTGCGTCGTTAGAGGACACACATAGAGCAATGCTATATATAGATTATCCCACCCTAAGCATATAAATACAAAACAATACTTACTTTAATGCAAATCGAAACGTTTGAATCTCCTCGAAATTTCGGCCGAAGTTACCGTTGAAAATGTACACAATTCAAAAAACTAGTTAGCACAAATACACCCTCATATCACTCAAATTTGGAGCATAATAAGTTTGTTATCGTTTCTGTTTTAAAAAAAACGTACCAAGAATTTAAGATTATCAAATGATAATGTTGAATTCCATTAAAGCTACGTTTACTAATTAATTTATCTATGAGTTAAATTGTATTTATTATTGCAGGCTTATCTTTGTAGTCACGATACAGTATTCAAATGGCTGTTAAATATATCTTGAACAAATTGCGACATTGGGATACATTTTTTTGGTTTCTGTAAATATTAACCAGCTAATTGTTATTTTGAAGGTATCTCTTTTATTTTCTTTATTACAGACAGCTAATTTTGTCTTATCTTATGTTAATTACTCAATAATAGGCCGTTTTAACGGTTAATAAAGAAGGCGTCATTAGTAGATCCCAGGCTAGAAAATGGAGAGAGTGGTGTCAAAAATTTTGAACTAGTAGTTGGCATGGTGATGAGCTCAAGCGTTATTTTTTGTCATCAGTTATAACAGTTATTACTACTTATAACTAACATGTTATTTAAACCATTATTTGGTTAACCGTTATTTTTTAACTGCTAAGCAGTGGTTGCAATATAGTTACGCAAAACAACTAAGTTGATTATTTAAAAAAATAAGATTTTTTATGAAGTATAATTTATTTCATATATTATACTGTGAGTACCATTTACTAGATTCGTGATAAATTGATAACATATTTCTCTGTTATTGAAACACTTGTATAACACACACACACACACACATATATATATATATATATATATATATATATATATATATATATATATTAATTTAAAAACCATAACTTTGTAGTAAGAATCAAGGAGCGCTGGAAACAGTGTATTTTAATCTAAAATTTTGGTTTCTCCCTATTTTTAAGCATCCTGGGCTACTGTTGACACTGCTACCAATTCTTCGATGTGTCATTCTTTCACGAATTTCTTTGCAAACAAAAAAAAACTAATTTCTGTTAGCGAACCAAAAATAAAAACCATGTACCATGTTAACTCTTCCTTTTTATTTTAATTACGATAATTTGTTCAAAAACATGACAAATTAGCATAGCTAGTTTTTAACAACATAACCTGAAACTTATTATAGCCTATCAGCTGTTCAATGAAATCAGCTGATCTTAACGAATTATTTAACCAACTGATCTTTTACTAAACTACCAATAAAAATTTGTACACTCGCATCACGCGACGCGCAAAATCTAACATCTCAACCAGCCTTAAATCATGATACATGTTGATATGTAAAACTAACTCCAAGATTGAATAAAAAAATACTTCGTTCGGTTTACGGGTGTATAAATATTAGTGTGATCGAAATAAGTCAACGATACAGGAACCATTGGCTATCATCTGCTAGATTTGTAATTATCAAAAACGTTGTGGAAGAAGTGGTCTTGTAAAAAGCGCCGTCTTTAATTATCAACAAGTCAGTTGTGGGAAATGCAGAAGCTTCTATCGTGAAGTTTCAATACAAGTCGCTGCTATTAACAACTAACAGTGATAAACAGAACCTATCGCTGTTAAAAATGACTTTTTTTTATGAGGCACACAGAATCTTGAAACATGAAAAAGAATTGATTAATTGTAGAGATCACTTAAAACAGGAGGCTAAGAACAGATTTGAAAAGTTTGTCTGTTATAGACATGTCGCATTTTGTGTTATACCTACTGCACACTTTATTCTGATATTTGAAAACATAACATCTCGGAATCAATGTATAGTACGACCGTATTTCCCATTAGCTTAAGTACGCCCAGGCCTAGGGGCGGAAAATTTTGGGCAAAAAGTTGGGGCGGCAAAAATTAAAAAAAGGACTTTTAAGAAATCTTAAAAAACTTATGGGAAATTTAGCAGAAGTTGTAAACAAATTGTATTTAACAAGGGCAAGAAAGTAGAAGGCGAAAAGTACCATTGCTTCATTTTAAGTAGAAGAGTACAATGTGTTTTCAGAAAGTAGAAGAGTTCATTTCAACACAAGTACAATGCGTTGCTTCAAATCTTCCTTCTACAACTTTAACCCTGAAGAGAGTGAGAAACTACTTGAGGAATTCTATGAACAGGGTAAATTTAAATGCTGTATCTATAATGACAATTTAAAATGACGTAACATTATCATTGAACTAAAATACATTATTTAAAAATTTTCAAAAATTAAAGACCGTGAAAATTGTAAAATTGTAAATTGTAAGTAAGCCTCAATACTTTAGTGTTTTATTCTAAACTCAATCACGGACTGTTTTGAATAAATGCTATTTAAACTAACAGAGTTTTATTTTAGGTTCACATTATTAATTTCATAATGGTATTTTTTTAAAATTACATTCTCAATTTATGATCCTTTTAAACAATTATATGCTTATATTGGGTACTGATATGTATAAAAAAAAAAACAAATTTTTAATGTTTGAAATAAAGGAGCGTAAAATGGGGGCCCTGACGGCCAAAGGGCATATTGCTGGAGACTAAACTAATTGGCCGATATTCAGGAAATTTGATTTATAGTTCCTTCGTTTGCTCACGTATCTTTTATTGATTTGTTAAAAAGAAGATTTTTGAGGGGAAAAACTTAAAAATCAGATTCTGTTAAAATCGGCTGTAACGATTTTAATCAAGTTTTGTTCACGTATATATGTGGTTTCCTATAGTCTGTGAAAATTGAGCTAATTGAAAAAAAAACTGAAAAATAAGCTTTAATTTTCAAAGTCGGTTTATCAGATGACTAAAATCATTGATGAATTTGGAGAAAAAGTAAAAAATTTCAAACGTAAATCCCAACCAAGTAACATCTAGTTTTACAGGTCTTGTTAAAGTAAATATAACGGAATCAGCCCTGTATCAGTGAAAGTGGCCAATCAGCGAATTCGAATTACTTTGGTACATTTACAACAATCTTCCTGATTTGCAACGATCTTTGATAGTGGGCTGTTTCTTCAAAACGTTCAGTAGTAATTTCTTTGGTTGATCTAGATAAAGGCTTTCGATTAGGAAACTAGTCATTAAATAAATCTTTTGTCGAATTACATCGGCGTAGTATCGTAATACGCTTTCGTTCACCAAAGTCCATTTTACGTAATGAGGCACAATGATTTAGCTTTGGTTACTTCAAGCCAAACACTGAAGAAATGACAAGAAAACAATGATAAGATTTCAATACTCCATTTGTTTAAACTGATCATATTTCATTTGTAATTTAAAGTTCACATTTTGGGTTTACCAGGAGTTAGGCTTTTTTGCAGTTGCCAACATTTTAGTTAGGATTGAAACAGATATCTCTATTCTAGTTGGAGTTAATTGTTTCCAACATATTTAAAAATGATTTGCCATTCTGTTGGTCTTATGCTAAGTTCAACAATTTTTTTTAATAGTGGAGATTTTGGGTGTAAAGGCAAAGTTCTCCCATACACTGTAAAGTACATCCGTATGCCTTGTGAACATTTCATGACTGGTTTCTCTTCACTAATACACCAAAATGTTATTAGCTAACCATATGTGTTAAAATATTTTTGCAGGTAGGCCTATAACAACAATATGTTAGCGTGTATTGCGCTTATGGTATTTCTCTTCGAACAGTATTTGGTAACAGGCACGATGCATATTTGGTCCGAAGAACAAAACAAAAACCAGGAAAACCTTGTACATAATCTGCGCTGTAAGTTATATTTATTCTTTAATAATTGTGGCACGTAATAAAAGCAAACTTCTAAAAAGTTAAAACTAATAGGCTATTTTAAAAAAATCTGATTTCACCATCTTAAGCACTGTTCATTTCAGTATAAATTAGCAAGATGAAATTATTTATTATTTAAAATTCAACGCTGATGTTAAAAACACTGATTTGTTTTAAAATTCCTGTTAAAAAATATGATGTTGGAATGCCGTTATTATAGCCTACGTACAAATTAAATGAATCAGGATCTGCGCTCATTTGAGCAAATGGATATCAGCTGAAAACATAAACTCTAATTTGCGAAAGAAATCTAAAGAAATGTTCACTTAAACAGCTGATTTTGCACCAAGCCAAGACCTTCCATAATGCAATTTCGACTACGTTTAGACGCCTATCTATTGTCCTTGATGAAAATTAATATACAGTTATTTTGTTGCATAACTTAGAATTAGTAATTGAAGGAAACCCAGAGGACAGTAATGAATGTATCTAATAACTCATGTTACAATAAAAATTCATATAAATGTAGACTTACCTGAACGTCCATTTCGTAGAGTTCCCGTGGGAATCCTGGCGTGACAGGCGAACACGTTATGCAGTTAAATGCAACACATAAATACACACTCTTTATACACAAATGCCCCATACATATTGTCTATTTTTTATGATTTTGATTGTTTTTCACAAACACAAGAGGTCACTTATAAAACTAACTGTCCAATAAACGGTTTAGTTATTAGTCAATCGATTTGGTTAAATTTTTCAGTATCGATGTTCTCACGAGAGAGGATGTTGTGTAGCATTTAGAAAGTTCCTTTGCAATGTTAGAACTACCGAAACTGGCGGACGCGGGTGTTGTTTCTAAATTCACGCGGGAAAGAATGATCGTGAGCACCATTAACACTGTTTCCAACACTTCTAACCAGCTGATGAACAAAGCGAACTGAAAGAGGCCGACCAGGAAGCGTGTCGCTTCTAGAATTTGACGGCAGTTGCGTTTTTCAACTCAGAAGTGTAATTTTAACTTCCTAGCAACGGAATAGGCAGCCATCTTCCTGGCAACAAAATAGGCAGCCATTTTCCTAGCAACGGAATAAGCAGCCATCTCCTAGCAACGGAATAGGCAGCCATCTTCCTGGCAACAAAATAGGCAGCCATCTCCTAGCAACGGAATAGGCAGCCAACGGAATAGGCAGCCATTTTCCTGGCAACAAAATAGACAGCCATCTTCCTGGCAACAAAATAGGCAGCAATTTTTCTGGCAACAAAATAGGCAGCCATCTCTTAGCAACGGAATTGGCAGCCACGATTGCTTCCACTCTGTGTTATTTTACGCAACAACAGTAAAATCAAATTTCATCAATAGTTTAATTGTGTTTTAATTGCTAATATTTAAATATTTACATTTTGGCTATAAAGAATACAAACAAAGTGATTAACCTAATTTTTTTTTTAATGAACAAGTTTGTTAATTATGTTATATAAGCTTACTAAATATGGGTTATTCAAAATTTTGATGATAGACAATACACCGGCGTACGGGATACTGAATATGCTATGTGAGCACTCGTTGCTGGTGGCACCTTGCGGCAGAGTGTTCAACTACATTTAAATAGATAATAGTATTATTTATTTTTTCAAAAGTCTTTACCTACTGTCCTTGCAGCTTCGTAGTGGCTTATAGTCCAATTACTTGGACTTTAGCCACTGATATTGAGTACGCTTTTTATAATGGTGTAATGGCGGCTCTACTTTAGATCGTTTATATTCAATGGTAAAGGATTTAATTAAATAGTTACTAACAGACGATATATTAGTAACGCTCGACCGCTGTATATTTTACTTTGCACTGTTTTAGAATTCTTTACAGATTCTTTCAGTATTTATTTTTAAGAAATGTTTAATTTGTTTCAAATGTGTAAAATTCAATCATGGAAACCGAAAATATGGTTTATTATCTTAAAACAAATCCAGTTCAAAAGTTGTTAACAAAAACCGGGCTAGTAAACAATAAACACAGTTTTTAAAAATCTGTCAAATAAATCAAAATCGGTTTATTACGTTACAATTGCTCATGGAAAGACATGATTCAAGACTGAAATATAAGGAGTATTTTTTAATTACATTTCTTCAGTAAATAAAAAGCAAATGAAACGAAAATTTCGGAATACGTTTTTTGTTTTTTCCAGTTATTCTAAAATCGTACATTTTTATTATTTAAAATTAGGCAGATTAATTTTTTTCAATAACTGAGCAATTTTTGTTTTAAAAATTTTAATTTTTTTATACACAGGCGACCCATACGTTTTGTTTAGAATGTTAATTGACCATGTTTTTGAAAAATTTGATCATAAGAACTATTTTCGGAAACCACGAATGGTTTTACTACTTAAACAGTTTTGATTTAAAACCAAAACTCACTGTCATCGCAAAAATGTAACTTATCTTACACGCCAGCTTATGTTCGTTTCAGCGGAAGGTCATGTTCGCAGCGAGGAGGTGGCCAGAGCGATGCTCTTGGTCGACAGAGGCTATTACTCAAAAATAAACCCTTACGCTGACACCGCTTCGGAGATTGGTTATGGTGCGACCATCAGCGAGCCTCATATGGTTTGTTATCTGCCATATTTTTAGGTTATTCCATATTAGAATCAAACTTTAAGTAAAACAAATCAATAATGCTATGTTAAGTGGTATTGGCGATCATGTCTGATTAACTTTGTGGAAATTTAAAAGACGTGAAAAATTGATCTTGTAATTTTCATGCCCCTGAGCCCACACAAAAAAATTAGTTTGAATGTTTGTCTATCTGTATTTCGTTCACACAACTGGAGGCTGAACGAATTAAAGTATTTCGTTCAAATTTAACATCCAGGCAATTGATTTATGCTATAATCTGTTTTTTACATAATCTCGTTGTTTTCTTGCAAAATTTGACTGTCTTCTCGCATAATCTCGTTGTTTTCTTGCAAAATTTGACTGTCTTCTCGCATAATCTCGTTGTTTTCTTGCAAAATTTGACTGTCTTCTCGCATAATCTCGTTGTTTTCTTGCAAAATTTGACTGTCTTCTCGCATAATCTCGTTGTTTTCTTGCAAAATTTGACTGTCTTCTCGCATAATCTCGTTGTTTTCTTGCAAAATTTGACTGTCTTCTCGCATAATCTCGTTGTTTTCTTGCAAAATTTGACTGTCTTCTCGCATAATCTCGTTGTTTTCTTGCAAAATTTGACTGTCTTCTCGCATAATCTCGTTGTTTTCTTGCAAAATTTGACTGTCTTCTCGCATAATCTCGTTGTTTTCTTGCAAAATTTGACTGTCTTCTCGCATAATCTCGTTGTTTTCTTGCAAAATTTGACTGTCTTCTCGCATAATCTCGTTGTTTTCTTGCAAAATTTGACTGTCTTCTCGCATAATCTCGTTGTTTTCTTGCAAAATTTGACTGTCTTCTCGCATAATCTCGTTGTTTTCTTGCAAAATTTGACTGTCTTTCGCATAATCTCGTTGTTTTCTTGCAAAATTTGACTGTCTTCGCATAATCTCGTTGTTTTCTTGCAAAATTTGACTGTCTTCTCGCATAATCTCGTTGTTTTCTTGCAAAATTTGACTGTCTTCTCGCATAATCTCGTTGATATTTTACAAAATATTGTTGTTTTTCGCTTAATATTGCCGTTGTCTTGTGTACTCTAGTTGTTTTATTGCACAGTTTAATATCGTTAATTTACTTTTTGTAACTTTTTACTTTATTTCTATTTTATTTAACTGGTTTCCAGCCTAACTTTTGTTTTATCATTTTTTTTAACTTTACCGCACAATCTCTATATTTTCAGACAATACGTCTTTATTTTCACTATTTTCGTTGTTTTCTTATAAATTTGTATAATATTTTTATTTTCGTCATAATCTTGCTTTGTTTTCTCACGTATTTGTGAGATTTTTATAATAGTTGATTTGTAGCAAAACCTCTTTCGTTTCTCATGTTATACTGGTTGTCCAAATATAGCTCAGACAAAGCTAAGCATATTTGGCCCTATTGCACTATTATGATTGAACAATTGAGAAAGTAGAACAAATGTTCTGTTGTTTTTTGACAGACGTTTGTAAATAATAATAATAATAATAATAATAATAATAATAATAATAATAATAATAATAATAATAATAAATAATCTTAAACAATTTGATAGTGTTTTTGAATAATTTATTTGTTACCGTTTCTGTATAATTTATTATATTTACCTTTTGTATTGCAGCACGCTTACGCCTTAGAGACTCTCAAGGATCATCTGAAAAATGGACAGAAATTCCTCGATGTCGGGTGTGGTAGCGGATACCTCACAGTTTGCATGGCTGTAATGGCTAAGAAGACCAGCTGTGTGATAGGCATCGATCATATGCCTGAACTTATAAGTTTTGCACATAATAACATTGACCAAGACAAGTCAGTTCTATTGGAAGAGAATCGTATCAAACTGTTTGGTAAGACTTGCTGTTATTGTAATTATAAAATGGATGCTTGCTAAAAAAGACTCTATGGACCTGGGAATAGTCGGTTAAACTATCGTACCCTAAAAAGTATTGCGAAATTCCTTCCTTGATTTCGTTGGATTGAGCCCCTGGCACGTTTAAAGAAATAGAATATGTACAGAAAAACAGTAGGCTTCCAGTGACAAATCCAGAAAAATAGTTTTTGGAAAAAAATTTACAATATTTTTTTTGTTTCTAACAGAATATTCTCGATCAGCTGATTCACTTGAACTCTTATTAACAGTAAAATTGTAAAGTTATTACAGCCTATTTGAAAGGCACTAATAATAGTGTGACAATTATGTCCGAAAATGAGCTATTAAAGAAGTTATCATGGTAACATTCAAAACCCATGACCTTAAAATTAGCGCCGATCTTTGTTTTTAAACACTTGTTTAGAGTTTAAATACACACTCACTCACTCACACACACACACACACACACACACACACACACACACACACACACACACACACACACACACACACACACACACACACACACACACACACACACACACACACTAGTGTGTTTCAATGGTTCATAAAAAAATCGTAATATTGTCTCAAACGTTTATTTTGAAAATACAACTAAACCAACTTAAAAACCTACCTAAACTAGATTAGTAAGAATTTTCCACTGAAACTTACATGATAATTAATGCAGTTTTTCACACCGACTGTCATCGTAATGAATACGATTTTTAAAAAAAAGTATAATTAGAAAATTGTTGTTTTACTGTTGTTGTTAACTTTTGGAAATTCGTTTCTATCACGTCAGTGAGACAGCTGTTTGCATTCTTTTATATTTAAAAGAAACATCTGATTGAAAGGAACATGAATTAGTGAAAGAAATAGTTAGACATGGGTTAAAAACTTTTCGTTAGTTAACTCAATAAATTGTTCCTTGACATTATCATTTATTGTTAAAAATATTAAATACAATTACTTTTAAGATCATTAAGATCATTGCTCCCTTCCTGAAGAGTTTCGCTCCGTAAATTTGTCCATGTCCACAAAACAGGTTGATCACAGAATAGTTCAAAATAAATTAATAACTGACTCGTTATCTTGCTTTTTATCCGTCATAAAGTAAGATCCCTCCTCTTTGCCCCTCGTTGTATCTCTCTTGTCCCTTCCATTACAATCCCTTGAAACAGTCGAACAGAATAAGCGGTATATAAGTACAATAAGTCTGCACAAACACTTGGCCACTGCCCTGATGAGATCAGATATGCTGAATTACATCTACACTGGGATTATAAGACCAATTGTGTGCTATGGTACTGTGAAGTGGACTTAAGCCGAGAAGAGGCAGCCGGAGAAGTTCTAACCAAAATCGAGAGGCTGGTTTGCCTGTTAATAACGGGCGTCATGAACACATCACTGAAGGCGGTTATACAGATTGTGCTTGGGCTTCCACCCATAGACCTATGTCATAGGAAAGGAACGTAGGGCAGCATACAGATTGCAAGAAAGTGGTTTCTCGATGAACTCAACTCTGGGGCATGCCAGAAACACAATTCTAATTATAGGAGCGGATAGAATGGTTACCAAACACTCTTTATCTACAACCTTTGATGCAAGATGACATTTGATGGGGAAGATCGAATGGTGGGAAATTCTGGAGACTTTCTATGGTGGACACGTTGTTACCCTGGTATACTATGCCAGCCAGAAGTAATGGTCACTAATGATTGTGTTCGAGAGAATTTGAAGTGGACTTTAAGGAAGTCCTGAATTCACATTTACACCGACAGTCAGCGATTAAAGCACTTGCGAGTCCAATAATAAAGTCTAATCTGGTCTGGAAGGTTCGTGAGAAAATCGGAATACCTTGCACTGGGTTCCATTATACAGGCTGTAGCGTATTGGGTCGAGGTGTTGGATCTTTTGATATTTTGGATCCTCCCAGGACAACACATAGGTCGGGAACCAGCTTTTGCGAGCGCTAAAACTAAGCCGAAGTTAACTAAATTTCACAAACTTAATACTAATTAGTATGGAACGCGCGATCGCCAAGTTATAATGAAGGTAACACTAGAAACAATTATAGTAATTACTGCTTTATAAGTCGGGGAAGAGGGTCACTACACGCATGTTAAAACTAAAACCTGACTGCCGCTAGCCCTACAACGCCATTTGCCCTTTTCTTTTCCAAGACCAAAGTCAGCGAACCTTGATGCCAAAACCTAAAAGCCCATGCTTAAAGGATTAACACAGAACAAATCAAGATGACGGTCACCTCAGAGATCCATCAGCACGTGCGTCGAGAGTTCAACGAACAGTGGCTTGCCTAATCTCGGCGAGTCGGTAGGGAGCTCGCGCATGCGCACGGCGCAAGGGGGTTCAGGGTAACGAGGAAACTGATAGATTGGCAAGACTAAGATCTGCATTCGAGTTACTTGGATTTGAGCCGGCAGTAGGAATTTTTCGGTGTCCGGCTGGACCTGCTAATATGTGAAAGCCTTTTAAAAAAGATATCCGTAGGAGAACTTGGAGGGACAGTAGGTATTTTGGGCAAAGCACAACTCAGGAAAATGGGACTCGTTATAAGGTACACATACCCTGCGGTTTGAAGTTATTGAACTTGAATAAGAATGTACCACGAAGAAACAGTGTGTAGGTTATGCAGAAAGGAAGAGAAAACTGTTGGCCAAGCTTTATGACTGTGTAGCTTTTGCCAGAAGAAGGCTAAGAATATTTGACTTCCAGTGTCCTGAAGAATGAGCTGGTTGGTGGACTGCCAAAACTTTTCGTGTCAAGATCGCGATTTCTGATTTAACGATGACGAGTGTAGTTGCTCGTTATTTCCTGTATTACTGGCTCAAGTGTAAGGCCTATTATAATTCTGACCACTTCAAGGAGAAAAGGCATAACATTTTCAATAAATTTAGTACACTAATATTTTTTCTATTACAGTTACCGGTTAAATTGGCGGAAACGTTTACGAATGCTGTCAAGCAATTACGATTGTAAGGTCTACTATTCTTTGTATGAAAGTACTAATTTTCGTTATACGGAAAGTTTTGTTACATGGTGTTTTGTTTGCATAGTGCATAGCGGCGAGATAATTTGTAGCTTCAATCAGAAAAACACCGATTAATCAGAAGTTGGCCCACGAAGCGGGCAACTATTTCAGCTAATATTATTGTCCTCTTAGTATTGAGATATGGGAATTAGTGTTATACTATAATTTTTAAATAATTATAAAGACTTATATTTGCAGAAGCTGATGGTAGGCGTGGCTTTGCCCAAGAAGCACCATACGACGCAATCTATGTAGGAGGAGCTCTTTGCGAAATGCCAGAAGATGTAAGTTTTAACGAAGTGGATATTAGTATTAATTAGTATAGCAATAGAGTAACAAATTCCGCAGTGATTTCCTAAAAAATATCGGAGTTTTTTTAGTAAAACGGTAGAAAACGTTTCTTGTCACTCTTGAAGCGTATTGAAATTAGAGGAAAGAGGATGTCGAAGACCGGTATGGGTATAGAGCCAACACAGCTTATACCTAAACGAAACAAAGGAAAATTTTTATAACAAAAATTTACTAATACCTTTCAAATTAAAAAAAAATGCAGATCAATTCCAGGAAATTGATGACTAGATCTGTCCCTAATCACTCCACAAATACTCTTCGTTTCTGTTCTGAATTAATAGTTTAAGAGATTAAAAAAAAAAAAAAACTGAGAACAATGAGATAATTTATTTTTACAAAAATATTGAAAAATCTTAAAGTTTTAAAAATGTTTGAACAGACAATTGACAACTTTTAAGTTAATACAGAGTATATATATATATATATATATATATATATATATATATATATATATATATATATATATATATATATATATATATATATATGCCATGTCCTTTAAATTAACAATTTATTTTATTTATATAAAAAAATTCAAGACTAACTTATTTAAGTTTGATGAATACAAACTCGTATTTTAAGAGGTTGGCAACTCTGTGAAAATTAAAATTTTCTTTTATTATAAACTAAAACTTATTTTAACACAAATGAAACAAATTTAAAAGGAACTCGATATTTAAATTAATTAAATTAAAAATTTTAATTTCAAAATTGTCTCTGGGGGACAGTTGTTAAGTCTAAACGTGTACAGACATGTTGTACACCTCCAATAATTTTTCTATATTTTTCCAATATTTGTCTATTTCTACGCTAGCGACCACAAGTGTCCGTGTAAAGTTAAAATTCAATTTGCAACCTGCTATGCTAGCGACCATAAGTGTCTACGTACAGTTGAAATTCGGTTTGCAACTAGCTACGCTAGCGACCCCAAGTTTCCGCGTAGAGTTGAAATTCAGTTTGCAACTACTTACGCTAGCGACCACAAGTGTGTACGTGCAGTTGAAATTCAGTTTGCAACTAGCTACGCTAGCGACCACAAGTGTCCCTGTAAAGTTAAAAAAAATTTGCAACCTGCTATGCTAGCGACCACAAGTGTCCGTGTACAGTTAAAATTCAGTTTGCAACCTGCTACGCTAGCGACCACAACTGTCCGTGTAAAGTTAAAATTCAATTTGCAACCTGCTATGCTAGCGACCACAAGTGTCCGTGTACAGTTAAAATTCAGTTTACAACCTGCTACGCTAGCGACCACAAGTGTCCGTGTAAAGTTAAAATTCAATTTGCAACCTGCTATGCTAGCACCACAAGTGTCCGTGTACAGTTAAAATTCAGTTTACAACCTGCTACGCTAGCGACCACAAGTGTCCGTGTAAAGTTAAAATTCAATTTGCAACCTGCTACGCTAGCGACCATAAGTGTCCGTGTAAAATTAAAATTCAATTTGCAACCTGCTATGCTAGCGACCACAGTGTCCGTGTACAGTTAAAATTCAGTTTACAACCTGCTACGCTAGCGACCACAAGTGTCCGTGTAAAGTTAAAATTCAATTTGCAACCTGCTATGCTAGCACCACAAGTGTCCGTGTACAGTTAAAATTCAGTTTACAACCTGCTACGCTAGCGACCACAAGTGTCCGTGTAAAGTTAAAATTCAATTTGCAACCTGCTATGCTAGCACCACAAGTGTCCGTGTACAGCTAAAATTCAGTTTACAACCTGCTACGCTAGCGACCACAAGTGTCCGTGTAAAGTTAAAATTCAATTTGCAACCTGCTATGCTAGCACCACAAGTGTCCGTGTACAGCTAAAATTCAGTTTACAACCTGCTACGCTAGCGACCACAAGTGTCCGTGTAAAATTAAAATTCAATTTGCAACCTGCTATGCTAGCGACCATAAGTGTCTGCGTACAGTTAAAATTCAGTTTGCAACTAGCTACGCTAGCGACCACAAGTGTCCGTGTAAAGTTAAAATTCAATTTGCAACCTGCTATGCTAGCGACCATAAGTGTCTGCGTACAGTTGAAATCGGTTTGCAACTAGCTACGCTAGCGACCCCAAGTTTCCGCGTAGAGTTGAAATTCAGTTTGCAACTACCTACGCTAGCGACCACAAGTGTGTAGGTGCAGTTGAAATTCAGTTTGCAACTAGCTACGCTAGCGACCTCAAGTGTTCTCGTACAGTTTATATTCAGTTTGCAACTAGCTACGCTAGCGACCACAATTGTCTGCGTGCAGTTGAAATTCAGTTTGCAACTTACTACGTTAGCGACCACAAATGTCCGCGTGCATTTGAAGTTTGGTTTGTAACTATCTACGCTAGCTTCCGCAAGTGTCCGCGTAGAGTTGAAATTCAGTTTTCAACTTGCTACGCTAGCGACCACAAGTGTCCGCGTACAGTTGAAATTCAGTTTTCAACTAGCTACGCTAGCGATCACAATTGTCTGCGTACAGTTGAAATTCAGTTTGCAACTTACTACGTTAGCGACCACAAATGTCCGCGTGCAGTTGAATTTCGTTTTGCAACTATCTACGCTAGCTACCACAAGTGTCCGCGTACAGTTGAAATTCAGTTTTCAACTTGCTACGCTAGCGACCACAAGTGTCCGCGTACAGATGAAATTCAGTTTTCAACTAGCTACGCTAGCGACCACAATTGTCTGCGTGCAGTTGAAATTCAGTTTGCAACTTACTACGTTAGCGACCACAAATGTCCGCGTGCATTTGAAGTTTGGTTTGTAACTATCTACGCTAGCTTCCGCAAGTGTCCGCGTAGAGTTGAAATTCAGTTTTCAACTTGCTACGCTAGCGACCACAAGTGTCCGCGTACAGTTGAAATTCAGTTTTCAACTAGCTACCACAATTGTCTGCGTACAGTTGAAATTCAGTTTGCAACTTACTACGTTAGCGACCACAAATGTCCGCGTGCAGTTGAATTTCGTTTTGCAACTATCTACGATAGCTTCCACAAGTGTCCGCGTACAGTTAAAATTCAGTTTTCAACTTGCTACGCTAGCGACCACAAGTGTCTGCGTGCAGTTGAAATTCAGTTTACAACCTGCTACGCTAGCGACCACAAGTTTCTGCGTGTAGTTGATTTCGCATTGTTCGACACGATAGTGCGTGTTCTTTTCTCTCTACATCTTACCTAAATCCGTCAACGCGTTCGGTGCTAATTAAAACACTTTTCCTTTACCAGGCCATTCTGAGAGTTTCCATCAGTCAAAGTCTGTAGTTTAGTGACAGTGACCTTCCTAACCGCAGTGATTAATCACCAACAGTGCACAACGATATCCGTGACATCTTTGTAGGTCACCTAGTCGACAGAATTTTGACTGATCAAAATTAATACCTGTACTACCAGATAGGTCCTGCTTAGAGGGTGTAGCATTAGTTATCATAACTGATTTTATTACTTCGGACTAAAACCTACTTTACACAATGGCTATAAATTATTATGAACATATAGTTTCTTGAATGCCGTCATTACAATTTTAAAAGTTTTGCTATTTATTATTTAGATTACAAAATGTATTTGCTCAAAAAAACATTAGGTTCTGAATGTGTTATATAATTTCTGGCGAATTAGTTTATCTGACTTAAACAATGATTCTACAGATTTACGCTTTGAAGGCAAAAGTTATTGATTATGAATTAAACGTTTCTACAGCAAATCCTGTATGGTAATGCTGACCTTTAACAAGAATATCATTGTTCACCATGTAAACACTTTCACATGATTGGATAGTGTACCACGACATATGTGTTGCCCTTATGGATGTGGGGTATATTATCTGGTAAAGGAATGTAATAATTTTGTTGCCTAATAGCGGAATTTGAAGGGGCCAGTAAGTTGATTGCTTTCGCTACACTTTAAAACATTAACGGAATAACGCGAAGCGATACAATAGTGGTTTGTTTGTATTAAATATTAGTTTTATTGTTTGTATGAAATATCAACACAATTTGATCACTCAATAACACAAGTAATACACTATGTTACATTCCTCATAAATCTTGCTAAAACCATTTTTTCTTCGGAAAACATTTTAATCTTATTATTTTTTACAAATTTAATGTATTAGTTTAAGCGATAAGGAATTAATAGTGGATCACTGAAGACAATTAACAAGATCACCATGTCGAAATGAAAATAAAGTTTTAAAACATTTAGTTGAAAGTAAGTAACCTACGAGTATAATAAAATTGTAGTGTGTGTGTGTGTGTGTGTGCATGCTTGATATATTTTTTTAAATTAAAACTATTACAGGCTACATAACAGATTCTATATAACTACGGCGTTAATTTTTAAGAACACCAAATTTGTTTACCATTTTATTAAAAAAAAGATATTTTCAATAAAATAAACAAAGTTGTCTGACATTCTTCCTGACTATTTAAGAGTTATCTAAATCTTCTTGTATAACCAAAATCTGAAGATATTTTACATGATTTTTTTGTCAACAGTAATTTGCGTAAACCTTTTGTGATTAAATTTGCGGGCATTTATGCAGTATAAATTGTTTATGAATAGTGATTTTTGAATATTTTTTTCTTTTATTACATACCTTATTATCCAATTAACACATATTTACCCGGGGAGAAAAAATTTAATGATTACGTAAGATTTTAGGCGGTTTTTAATGTAATTATATTGTGACGTCATTACTGTTTACATTGCGTGAAACTAAATTTCTTACAGAAAATCCTACTAGATTTACTGCTTACGAGCGCTAGCCATTACTGCATCAGTTAAATGTTGTTAAAATGGCATCCCTTTAATTAAATTAGTTTTTCAACCAACAACCGTGTCAAGTTGTTCACCCAACAACCGTGTCAGCTAGGTCATTTAGTATGTATTGTTTTTTTAATAAAGTTTTTTTTATCGTTTTAGTGATCAAAATCATGCTACCTATTTTTGCGAAGTTGTAGTTTTGAAGTTATGCCGGTCACTTTTATTTTCGTTTTTCATTGTCCTTTCCGTACTTTCCGCACTTTTATACTTTGGATAATTGCTTTTAGGCATGTAAAAAAAGCCTTTTAGCGAAAAAATTACAAAAAATCGAAAACACCCACACTGCATTCTAATAGACATTATTTAATACGTATTACTTTGTTCGTTCTTGTAATGAAGATGGTATCCTTTTAATTAAATAGGTTTTCACCTAACAACTGTGTCAGGTTTGTCACAAAACAACCGTGTCAGGTTCTTCACCAAGTAACCGTGTCAGGTTTTCCATCCAACAACGGTGTCAGGTTCTTCACCCAACAACCGTGTCAGGTCTTCACTCAACTTCCGTGTCAGGTTCTTCACTCAACAACGATGTGTAGGTTCTTCGCCCAACAACGGTGTCAGGTTCTTCACCCAACAACCGTGTCAGATACTTCACCCAATAATCGTGTCAGGTTCTTCACCCAACAACCGTGTCAGGTCTTCACTCAACTTCCGTGTCAGGTTCTTCACTCAACAACGATGTGTAGGTTCTTCGCCCAACAACGGTGTCAGGTTCTTCACCCAACAACCGTGTCAGGTCTTCACTCAACTTCCGTGTCAGGTTATTCACTAAACAACGATGTGTAGGTTCTTCGCCCAACAACGGTGTCAGGTTCTTCACCCAACAACCGTCTCAGGTACTTGACCCAATAATCATGTCAGGTTCTTCAAACAATAACAGTGTTTTAACGGTCACAAACACGTTACCTACTTTTGCGTGTTAGCAATTCCGAGGGTTATTTTTATCTTTAATTTTTATTGTATTTCCTGTGCTTTCCGCATTTTACATTTTGGATGCTTTTGGGCATGTAATAAAGCGTTTTACCGAATATTCGAAAACAACCTACACTGCATATCTATCGTTTTGGGTAACGATTTTAATAATAATGATCTGGCTTTTTCAGATGCTGAATCAGCTAAAACTAGGCGGTAGGTTGGTGATACCACTTCAAAGAGGAGCAGAACGTCAGAAGATGTGGGTGTTCGACAAGCACAAAAACGGTACAATCACCAAACGTGATGACGGTGGGGTCTACTTTGTGGCTCTTATTAATAGAGATGTACAATATCCTGGACATTTCTAAAAATATGCGTTTATGTTTTGTATCGAAACAAAAAGTAAAGTACAACAGTGTGACCAAAGATTTCTGAAAATTTGTGAAAGTACAGTTTCAGTATTAGTGACTTCAAGTGTGTGATCTCTAAAGTAATTTGTTGTGTCTCGGCACTTGAAAGAAAAGCGAGTAGACTTGTGGTGAGAAACTGATGGGAAGTGCCTACATAGACTGCAAACCACTCTCCAATTACATTGAGTCAGTACATGAATAACAATCTAGAATTAAGTTCGAACTCGTGTTTTCAGTTAAAGTGAATAAAAATAACTCATACTCATATTATGACCTAATGATTTGGAGCAGAATCTCATCCTCTCTGCTTCCTTCTTAATTAAAGGGCCTCTTAGGTTAACGGTACGACAGTCTGACTGTTTCCCTCCTCAAATATTAACAGTAATTAAAAAATAAACTGTTAAGCTGTCCAGCTCAAAGTCAAGTGCAACTATAAAACAAATGCCTGACAAACTGATTGAGTGCAGCTATACGAGTACGTGTTAGGTTAGGGCGTGACTTTAGGGTACACCAGGGCTATATTTATTTCGGATTTTTTTAAAAGCGAATAAGCATTGCTTCAATATTGTTACATAATTACTACATTTCATTTATTTATCCACCTCCATTGCTTGAACATGAAGGATCCCCAGTTGCGATTTATCGCTGCTGTAAATGAGTGGATGCCATCCGACCTTTCCCCTCAAGTGGAGGAAGACTTTTCTAATCCGGAACATCAAAATCCAGTGTTATTAGTAATGCACAGTAATGGAAGCCATGTTTTAAACATTTTATTTCTTCCAAGGGTATGAAGTAATTCACGGAGTTTCAATTTCCTCCCCCCACACACACGCACACACTCGCACACGTGAGCACACAAACATACTTACACGCACACTCGCATACGCACGCACACACACACACACACACACACACACACACACACACACACATACACCAAGCGCTCACGCACGCACACAAACGCACATGCAACAAAACACATACACACACACACACACACACAAACAAACAACAAACACAACCACAACAACAACACACACACAACAACAACACACACAACAACAACACAACAACAACAACACACACAACAACAACACACACAACAACAACAACAACACACACACAACAACAACAACAACAACAACAACACACACACAACAACAACAACAACAACACACACACACACACACACACACACACACAACAACAACAACAACAACACCAACAATAATAACAACAACAATAACAACACACATACACACACAACACAACAACACACACACACACACACACACACACACACACACACACACACACACACACACACACACACACACACACACACAACATCAACAACAACCAAAACAACACACACACACACACACATACACCCACAACAACAACAACAACAACAACAACACAAACACACACACACACACACACACAACAACAACAACAACAACAACAACAACAACCACAACATCAACAACACTCACACACACACACACAACAACACACACACACACACACACACACACACACACACACAACAACAACACTCACATACACAACAACACACACACGCACACATACAACAACAACAACAACCACAACATCAACAACACACACACACACACACACAACACTCACATACACAACAACAACAACACACACACAACACACACACAACAACAACACACACACACAACAACAACACACACACACACACACACACACACACACACACACACACACACACAACAACCACAACATCAACAACACACACACACACACACACAACACTCACATACACAACAACAACAACACTCACACACACAACAACAACACACACAACACACAACAACAAACAACAACACACACACACACACACACACACACACACAACAACAACAACAAAAACAACCACAAAATCAACAACACACACACCACAACAACAACAACACACACACACACACACACACACAACAACACTCACATACACAACAACAACAACAAAAACAACCACAAAATCAACAACACACACACACAACTCACATACACAACAACAACAACACTCACACACACACACACACACACACACACACACACACACACACACACACACACACACACACACACACACACACACATCAACAACACTCACATACACAACAACAACAACAACAACAACACTCACATACATTCACACAACAACAACAACAACACTTACACACAGAACAACCATTTTATGAACAATTGAAGAAGTTTAAACATGCAGGATGAGAGTATTTTTAAGTAAAATGTAGTTAAAATAATATATCTACTTTCCATAAATTTCTATTGACAATTCCAGGTAACATCGATCGCTGATGGTCAAACATTACCTTACTGGCACAATGATACCACTTTGTTATTACATACTCTTTCTATTCCGGTATGAACCTTGAACCATCGGATTTTAACTGTTTCCAGGACTAAAAGTGACGTTGAAGACGACACGTGGAAACTGCGACGAAGCGGCTAAACGAAATTTCCAAAAATGGCTTTCAGGAGTGTTTCCAACAGTTATATGAACGGTGGAAGTAGTGTATACATGCAGAAGGAAAATACTTTGAAGGAAATAAGGTTGAAATATTATATGTAGTTTCCATAAATGTTCATTGACCAATTCCGGGAATGTTTTTACCCTACCAATTAATGACGTATCTTCAACGTGGTTTTGATCATTGTCTTAAGCTCGTTAAACGGTTGTCCGAGTTTCCTATTCTCAATTATCGATTTAAAATGTTTTCAATCCTCTCATGTTTTACAACTTTCTTTTTACAAAAGTAACATTATAACAGGAATGTTTCTCGAAAAGAGATTAAAATCATCTTGATTCATCATTCCTACAATTTCGCATGTTAATAGCTTTTTGTTCTGCACGTTATTAAATTCCATCGTGTACTGACATTCCAGCTGGTCTTACGAATTCACACTACTCGATGTTCTTACGAATTAAGATGCAGTATAAACGCACTCTTATACTACAACAGGCTGTGGAGCTTCATAGGAAGTTATTAATGATGACAAAACCCCCAACTCTGTGATTCATTAAGGTTCTTATAAAAAAAAAATTTACAATAAATTCTTTGCAAAAGTTTTTACTACAAAATAAATAATATAAATATCGGGATTAATATATAACCTAAGATGTATACAATGATTGCTTATCTAAAAAAAGCCATATAAGAAAATTGTAAATAATTCTGTAATACTTTCTAAATTAAAATTCAATGTGTAATAATATGCGCTGTCTTTAAGTTTTTTCTATAAATGTACAAACAATTACTGTATTATGTCAAAAGAATTGTTTTAGCTCATTATGTTATTGGAATCAATAATAGTTTTGAGTGTATTGGCGTGGTAGTTTGAGAAGTGGTCCAAATCAGCTGATAGGTGAACCATCTGATGATAAAGAACCACTGCAACAAATAAAATATATTAGAAAATCATGAATAACTACAATGTGTTTTATATATACTGCATATATTCAACTATTCATTTAGGATGAGTACAAGTGAGCAAATGCTAAATATTTAATGACACACAATGTATTATTTTCCACCATGAACGTTGCACCAAACCAAATGAAATAGAACGTTTTGCTCTGAGTATGAGCATTTCCTCTAGGACAATATGAATAAAAATGAGCAAATGCTTATTAATATGAGTAATTGCACTTAAAATCTTTAGTTTGGTCAGTGGTAAAATGAAGACTTGGAAAGGACAGCGTTACCAGTTAATTTGTCGCCAAACCTTTTTTTCTTAAGGTCGCATATTCTAATTAATTTTTTTTAATAGTAGGCATTTGTTATTTATCTAAAACCACTGACATTTTGTTTCAGAGTGACAAACATTTTTAAATTAGGTTAGGTTAAGATCAAAAATAGGCTGCCACTTCACAAACATTACTGTATTTTTATTACAAAATTAATCAACATTATAACTAAATTAAAATTTACAATATATTAATTAATTAATATTTAATTATTCAAATAATTAATTTAATTTTTTCAATGAAATGATTTGAAAATTTTAAAACTTTGTTAATTGGGGCATACAATCACCTGCTTTTCCTTGCTTTGCAATTTTTAATTTTTTTTTGAAATTACTAAATTAATAATATTATATTTACAATTACTATAATATAAATATAGGCCTATTATTAATAGGTCTAAATTTCAGAATTTTTAGAATGAAACATTATTTAAATTATGTAGGCCTGGGTTAAATAAAACAGTGACTAGTATTCAAATTAACATTGTAGCAATACTTTACTGATATAACTTAAATTTTCGTTTTTACGGATATTGTTAAAATCAGCTGATTATTGTAAATAAGATTGCTTCAAAATGAAACAGAACGAAATACATAATTGCTCAAGATTTCAAAGCGTATAAGGTTAAACTTATTCATAATAAACTAAACATTTTCGCTTCAACTCAATATTAAATATTTCTTACGTCGTGTGCCCATGCTCACGAGCATTTCACTCATTTTACTTTACTATTTCTTAGCCTGTTATATGATATGGTAACGAATCTGTAACGTATCATTGCACATATGAGAACTAAAATATTATGTTTTGTGACTTATATTCGCGAGTATTTCAAAAGCAAAACAACCGTCTTATTTTGCACTGTATTAAACTTTCTCATTAAAAAATTATTGTAAGTTTGAGATTTTGAAAGATGTAAACCTATTCTTTTTTTAGAGTGTAAACAAATCTATCTATGTGAATATCTGTTAGTTATGTGTCAGTGTTTGTGATTTAACTAATTAAATGATTTCGATGAAATTCCAGAAGTTAGGTTTAGTTTTTATCCACAATTCGAGATTTTATCATCCTTTTCTTACAAAACAACGATTTTTGAAACTTGAGTCTACCGATTTATATCAGTTAGACAATTATACATTTATACTCTCTTTGAAATATTTACAATGAGCTGGATAACGTTCTACCCCTTAAGAAAACTGATGAATTATTTTTAAGGTATTTTTTAAACAGACATATACTTGGCGACACCTAGTTTCGTAGGGAATATTTATAATTAATTACATTATCATTTTTTTTTTTTTGGTATTTTAAGGCGAAAATCACACTGAGGCTATTATCGCCTCCCTAAATGTAAGTGTCAGTGTAAAGTGTTAAAGTCAGTAAAAAGTGTAAGTGTGTGTTAGACTTGGGTACCGTGAGGGACGTCTAAATCCTCTCAATAGGTGCAGCTAGTCTGAACCCCCATGCGGGGAATTATATTATCTAAAACGTATCATATACAATTGAAGACAGACGAACGGTGTCAGATGATATGTCACGGACCGAGGAAGAGTGAATCAAGGACGAATTGAAGTGGGGCGAAGGGGCGATCGCCCTCCCAAGGCAAAAAAATAAAATAAAAAGTATAAAAGATCCTATTTTATTTCCATAAAATGGATGCGTATGCATAGCTTCGAGGAAAAATCAGGGAGGCATCAAAGGCCAATAATGGGTTAAAAACCTGTCACATTATCCCGATTTCAACTGTGTATATACATGAAATTTTGTCCGTCTGTATGTGTGTACGTTTGTGCACTTTGTAACGCTTATATTGAGGGTGAGATAGGTGTTAATTAGATATTTAATGTTGGTTCTCTCTTCTCTTCTTGTGTTAACTGAAACAGCAGAAAGATCTTTCTGGAATCTGAAATTGATCAAAACTAATGAGGACGAGGGATCAGCGTTAACGTTAAGAGTAAAACAACGGGAATAACTGCGGCTATACATGGACAATTACGGTTGGGAATATTGAAAAGAGAGGAAAGGAGAAAAGGCATGTTTTCTTTTGTACAACTTTTGTTTCAAAATGAGTGGCATTGTAAGTAATAATAGGAATTGTAAAGTAGGAATCTAAAAAATAGTGATTTTTTTTAATTGAGTAATTTTTACACTTATTTTGTATCTGTTTTAAGTCTCAAAACAACTTGACAGTGCTAGTTTTTGAAAGTATTATTTAAAAAAAAAATCATCCCCCAAGGAGACACTCTTGTAAGTTGAATCATCCAACCAACTGACGCCGCCTACTAAATCGCATTAATCGGTCAGTGCGTTGAATGAAGGACGTTTATGACAGAGATGATAAAATTTGCAACTTGAAAGGAAGCGTTTTGGTCGTAGGGAGCGAGAGAGAAATATTCGTAGATTACCGTTCAAAACGGAGTGAGTACAGTCTAGTTTTGCTGCTTGCGCATCCTTTTGTCGGGCCGCGCAATTAAAGGTTTCCAGCCGCCGAAATGCGTCGACTTTTTCCCCATACGTCTGACCTTGTTAGAGTATTCTGTATTAACTGCTTGCATCAAATGCAGTTTGGTTTAGTTTTTACCAGTTATGTTGTGTATCATTTTTCGTTTTAGTAACTTGATATTCTGCGGATTAAATGTTAAGTTTAAGTTTTATTTTTATTATTTTGACCGCTAAATGTATCAGCATTGAGCGCTCGTTCCCCTTTTTTTGGTTAATGTTTAAAGTTAAGTTAGGTTATGTTTTGTGTTTAGCTTAGGTTAGGTTAGGTTATTTACCAGTTTTGTGTTTAGGTTAGACACGAATGTTGATTTACATTCTCGAAAACTGAATAATTTTCGATTGAAAGCTAAGCAATAATAAAGCAATAATCGATAAGCAGTAATAAGAACAGAAAAGAAAGACAATTAATCTAGTATATCGTTTATACGTTATAACTTACCAATTTGTGGCTTGATTCGCACGACTGGCTACTGACGTGCCTAATTCTTACCACAACGAGCGGAAAATGGCAAAATTTCCCGGAATTGAACTTTCCATAATAGTTTCTTCATCTACTTTGTCAAACACCCGCAAGGCGGCAACATCCCCTACTCTGCCTATCGGAATTATCATACGTCCACCGACATTGAGATTTTGCAGCAACTGTGAACATTAGTATACAGGATGTTCCGAAATATCGTATTGAAACTTTGATTCTTACCAGTATATGAATTAATTGGTGACACGATGAAAAGGAATTTTGAAAAATTGAAATAGCACAGCAAGTGAAAACAATTCGATAAGCGTTGTATAAAAAAATATACGAAAATAAACCCAGAGCTCATTTATTTAATGCTCGTTTATTCAGAGTTAAACTAGTTATAATAATTTTGATTAGTCGATATTTTAAAACAAACGAACTGATTTAGTTTTGTGACAGGCACAATAAGTTTTTGTTTTAATAAAATCGGACCATAATTGCAACATTAAGGAAATTGTTACATTACTCTTTACTTCTTTAATGTCTAGAGGTTATCATGGTCTTATCTATTTTCCACCATAAACGCGGCCCGCAGTTGTGTCCGTGACGTGATGGAAAAATAATGCCCAAAATGAATATCTTTATCTCACTACTTTTTGTTTTTCAATTTCGATATTACTTTAAAGTCAGCATTAAAATTATCCATTTTAAATTTTCGAGTTTCATTGAAAACACTAAAATGAACCATGACCGCCGTCATGAAAATTAGTTTCTTAATTTCAAAGAATTTTGAAAATTAAAAAAGGCTAGATTTATGCAGTCTTTAACGCTGATTACGATGGCGAAATCAGCTTTTTTTAATTTTGAAACCAAAAAGTTATTAACTTCAAAAAATTAATTCCAAAATTTTCAATAGCCACAATAAATGTAGTACAACACACAAACACGCGCGCGCGCAAACACACACACACACACACACACACACACACACACACACACACACACACACACACACTTCCAGTGGCAACAATTAGGAAAAAAAGAATCTTTAGTCCTTGACTAATTTCTAATTCGACGACGCATTTTTGCTTTATACAAAATTATTAATTAACTGTTATCAAAAACTTGTAATAAAACTCTTAACTTGTATACAGTATCTGATTATAATAATCTATTTAAAATAACTGTTAATTATAAAAGACTCTAACGCTGACTACATAGTGCAACCTCCCCCGACTGATAACGTAATGCTAAAGTCCGCTATTCCCTGGAATTCCCTTTTATCAATTTCTCAGTGACACAAAACCATTATAGTATGACCAACTGCAGCAAGCGTGTCGTTCAAAACCACCGGTTAGAACACAGCTTTCGATTTCCTTGAAAACTAAACCGTCATTAACGGTTGCAAGAAAACTGTAAAATTTGTGGTTTTGTTAATTGGCAGTGTTCGTGCCGACAAAGGCTCTGTACATGACAAAACTCAAATTTAAGTAAATTCCATTTCTATTGTACGGTAACTGATTTACGATGCAAACCTGTCTTTAGGCCCACCTAGTATTTGGATCAAAAACTGCTGTTCAGATTTGGTTCAAATTTTTCAAAACTTTCCGACACCTTACTCCAAATAGTTTAGGAAAATTACGAATACAGCTGTGATACGAAATTAAAAATAAACATATTTAATTAAATTATACCAGTACTTACGATTTGCGGCACTTCATTGTCAACGGCCCCAACGTAAATCGCGTCGAAAGGTCCGGTTTTGTTGACAATTCTTTCAATACTACCATCTGAAATTCGATAATTTTACTTTGAAAATTAAACTTCTATACAAACGAAACTCATAATTTGCTGTTTAAAATGACACTGGTATTAGGTTTTATGTATGTAATATAACCAAAATTTAAAATCTGTTTGTAGCCCAGACCACGAAGAAAACATCCGTATTTAGGATCATGTAACGTTCCAATCGATTATTGTACGGTAATTTAATAAACACCAAATTGAACCGTGTTTCGTTTTTTCTGTTAACGTATGTTAATACCACTAGTATATTTTAAAACTAAAATTTTATATTACAAGAAATGTATGGTACGGAAAACACGATTTTCACTTATTTTGTCTACAACTAGCTACTTTGAAGGTTCGCAATGTTTTTTAGTTTTTACTCCACAACAATACTGTTCAAGTATATTTGCGGTACAGTAAAACCTCGGGTCAACCGAAACCCGCGTCATCCAGAAATGAAAATCCCTTAAAACGATGATAAGCAATAAATAAAATTATAGGAATATAACGGCAACACTGAATGGACAAACAAAGAAGTAAACACCAAAACTTGGGAAGCCTCCTCAGCCACCGCTCTCGTGTCTAAATATAGCTACTCTTCCAACCGGCTCCCTCCAACCCACAATACTGACGTTCGCATTAGGCACTAGGTGTCAGTACAGAAGTGCTGATCGTGCTTAATAGATCGCGCTAAAATTTGTTGAACAGTGCAGCGAGTCAACTCCGGCTGACTTCGTTCTAACGAAACGTTAGCGGGACATAGCTGCTGGGACACTTGGCGAATAACGTAAGAAACAAACATAAAATACTGAGCTTTTTAATTGAGTAATTAATATGCTGTGAGCTATAATTAATTTGCTGTAAGTACAGTATACAGTTTAGTGATGTAAAACTAAGTGTAATGCTTCACTGTAATAAAGAACATTAGTAGTGTATAGCCTAAAAGTAGCATCTACCGGAGGATGGTCCGACGGTCAAACGTCACTTGATAAGGAATGTAAACAAAGATAGGCGCCAATCTACCAAAGTAAACAAAGCCTGGCGCCAACCTAACAATGTAAACAAAGATAGGCGCCAATCTACCAATGTAAACAAAGATAGGCGCCAATCTACCAATGTAAACAAAGATAGGCGCCAATCTACCAATGTAAACAAAGATAGGCGCCAATCTACCAATGTAAACAAAATGTAGGTACCAACCTAAAAATGTAAACAAAGGTATGCATTAAATCTAACAATGTAAACAAAGATAAGGCCTAAATGTATTATAATTAAACAAAGGTACGATATAATTGAATATATAATGCGCGCCTGCTGTGTGTGCGCGTGCGTGAATGCCGGAGTTGGGGACATTTCGGACCTTGACTCGTCGCTAGATAAGAGGATGCAGTCGCCGATTATATAAGGAACGACTTACCGTTTATACGCTAGAGGTGTGAACCGTAAACGAAAGCGAACCAGCTATTTACTAAAACGTTCATTATTAATTTAAGATGTGCGTTAGGCTAAATTAAATAATGTTGAGTTTAATTGAATTAGTCATTGCAATATGGCGATGCCGGTTATGCAATGTACCGTCATATTGCAAATGACTGTTATGCAAAGTTAAATACTGTGTAAAAATTAAAGGACGGGGCCGCGAAGTTAAAAGTCCTTACATTTGTTTTTGCAGATAATCGACGTCGCTTCACGCTTAATCTTTCTTTGTGTTAGCCTATAAGTTGTAGTCACAGATCAGTGTAAACCGGTATAACCGAGCAAGTTTTGTTTATCGTTCTTTTGTAAATTTACAAAAGCGTTCGTCGAATTCTAACGCCGTACAAAAGTTGCTAATGTGAATTCATATAATTTCTTATAAATTAAATTAGTTTATTCAGTAAGAATAACGAATACGTTGTGTTAATCGTCGTAAAGTGTAACGATTTTGCTTCCGTAGTCGACCAATCGTTCAACAATACTTGGCTCCGGAATCTAGAACAGCTGACATCTGCACCAACACCTCTACCATTGATCCTAATTTTGCATCATTAAAAACACTCAATAATCATCTCGGTAGTAACACTGTAACTCTTTTTTGCACAAATGATCATTCTAGAATCCTGTTCAAGCGAGATTTTTAGTGCCATTTTTTAACAGACTTTTTTCATATCAAACTTTTCATGCAAAAACTACGGAAGTGATTCTTTTTTTTTAAGAACTTTTTTTCGAGAGATCTCAACGGTAGTGTGAATGCTCAACCGAAAGTAGTTTTAGATTAAATTGCTGGTTTTTGCAATGTTCTCGACGTCGTGAAGGTCGATCTGGGTTTCGCGCTTCTTTGAACCGTTTAAGCCACTTTCAAAAAACAGGCTGAATGTAATATAAACATTAATGCATACTTGTTAATGGCTGATTTACCGATTAAGCTAACGACACACGGTTCAGGTAAACAGAACCTTGCGTACACTGGAAATTTTCCGACGGGCAGCAGATATGGATACATGTCACGGAATGGTACAAAATACACGACGCAGCGTACATAGCGTACGATGCTGCATACGTGGACTACGCAGGCTGTATCCAAAAAAATGGTAGTTGTTAAGCTACTCAGCTAACGACACACGGTTCAGGTAAACAGCCTTGCGTACACTTAAACCATACGGATACGTCACAGCGCTATGACGCAGCGTGACAGGCTGTATCCAAAAAAATGGTAGGTTGTTAAGCTACTCAGCTAACGACACATGGTTCAGGTAAACAGCCTTGAGTATACTTAAACAACGTAGATCGGGTCCAGTTGTGGGACACAAGCTGTACCATAACACGGCACCGGTTTAAGACACAAAACAAAACCATAATGCGTATACCGGTAAAATGCTAATTATACTGCGATATTTTCCGGGACTGTATGCAAAATGGTGTTATTACATCATTGAGAGGTGATATTTCAAACCTATATAATTCAATTAAATAAAAAATATTAAAATAATTTAAAATTTCATTGCTATTACAACAGTTTTTTTTATATTATTTTATCAAAATACCTTTATTAATATGAAATATTTTCTGGTTTTTTGTGTGTTTAATGTAAAATACAAAAGAAAAGATGTTTAGCGCTACCTATTGGTCACTTTCAGAAACATTACTAGAACGCAAGATATGCGGTAAACACAGTACGTTTTTGGCTTATCTCATTTTGAAATTTATTACCTGTATAGTTTGCAAAAAGAATTGATTGCTGCAGACGTTGTAAATAGCATATCAACTAAACTGTTCATACATGAGTTTTAAACAAATTTCCACTGGAAAATCGGTTATTGGAATAGCCATCATGTAACACCCAGTTCGAGACATTCAAATGACCGCAGATATAATATTATGTATAGAAATCTATTTGTATTGCATAGAAATGGTCTCATCTTTATAATAATGTGCAGTTACTTTAGCAAAAGAAAAATAGAATTTGTTACGTAGAATTTTTTTACAAAATTCGAAATCTAAAGAAAGTAAAAAAATAATTACTTTTACAGAATATTAATCCGATGCATATTACCAAATTGTAAAACTATACATTTCTTTAGCCTATAAGTATTGTACTGCAGCGATCGAGCGCCTTGTAAGTACACTAAACTAAATGATAATGATAATAATAATATTAACATTACCAAAACGAATCTAAATACAAATAAAGTCGATTTTTCTAAAATCGGGGACAATTTCGTAAACAATCAAAATTCGCTCAACAGTTTCAAAACGTCGGCAATTTCAAACAATAAAAAATTCGTAACGTTTTTGTCTAAAGTATATATTTTTTTTAATCTGATCTCATCATCGTAATCAGCGTTAAATAGTGCATCAATTAACATTTTGTATTTTCAAAATACGCTTAAAGAAATTTGTCTTCTTGGCGGTCAGGGTCTATTTTTGTAATTTCAAGAACTATATATATCCTAGTTTGTTTCTAAATTAAAAATTCACTGATCCTTGAGTCGACATTCAAAATTTTCATTCAAAAAAAAAAAAAGAAAAAAAAAAAGAGAAAAAAATAATACCGAGATATGGAAAACACACATATGCCAAATAAATATATATATATATATATATATATATATATATATATATATATATAATAATTTGTGCTGACAAAGAATATAGAAGAAAAGGAAAAATATAGTAAGAATGGGTATACAGAATACAGTATGGATTCTTAGCAGTCTACATAGGACAAACGGGACGAAAATTTGGAACTAGGTTTAAAGAACATGTAAGATCATTTAAATACGGCAAAAATGATTCAAATTATGCGTCACATTTAATAAAAGAGGGACACATACCTCGAGAAATAGAAAACTCCATGAAAGTACTACATATGGCAGAAAAAGGAAGACGTATGAACATTTTAGAGAACTTGGAAATTTTTAAATCCAAATTAAAGGGAGAAAACATAATAAATGAACAGATATCGTCGCAAGCAGTGTTACGTTTAAAAATCTAAACATTTTCAAAGATTAACAGGAGGGACGACTGTTGAAGAGAAAGTTTGAAAGGATCCAATCAGAAGCGAGCTCGTCAGGTTAAATGTACACGTGTTGAATAAAGGCGGGGTACGAGGTGGAGATAGAAAATTACAAATAGGACGGGCCGTAATATTGGTGACCAGTAGAGGTGGGCGTTTTTTTACAAAACGTCAACAAACTGTTTGTTGAGGGAAAAAAGCTGCTTTTTAAAACAGTAAGAAAAAAACAGGTTTAGAAAACTGAAACTCAAAGTTGTATTAGCAGCTAAAACTTTCAGCAGCACATACGTTCAGTTTTCTAAGACTACTTTTTCATTCCCATTACCACCATGTCCTTAAATTGTTTTTGGGTATAAAGCAATCAGAAACAATTTTTGTATAATAAAATAAAAACAATCCTTATAAGTGTAGTAATAATTAAATTACATTCTCAAAATGTAATAATTATGTATGCAATTTTATATTTACAAAATGCAATTAATTTCTAATAGAAGCATTCGTTTTTTTAATTAAATTATATAGGTTTGAAATATCACCTCTCAATGATGTAATAACACCATTTTGCATACAGTACCGGAAAATATGGCAGGATAATTAGCATTTACCGGTATGCGCATTATGGTTTTCGTTTGTGCCTTAACCCGGTGCCGTGTTCTGGTACAGCTTTTGGTAGATTGGCGCCTACCTTTGTTTACATTCCTTATCAAGTGACCTTTGACTGTCGGACCATCCTCCGGTTCATGCTACTCCTAAAGAAGAGGTTAGAATCATTTGACTTTCAAAATCTTTTAGAATTAATTAGATACACAAAAATAATACACGTTAATGGCTTAACAGAAAAAGTCGTTATCCGAAACGGCTCCCCCTCTTTTATTTCGGGCAAACGGGTTACACTGTACAGACATTATTAATATTTCTGACGAGTTCGAAAAACGTTGAACAAATTTGTATGAATGCAGTTATAAATCTGATTAAACAATAATCTTGACAACAATGCAGTTATCTACAGACGTCTGCTAAAGAATTATTTCAATAAAGTTGGTGGTAATGAAATGAACACTTTAAAAAAATCACCATAATTTAAATTGTTGTCAAAAATTGTTCAAATTTGGCAGACACCTTAATAAATGTGTTGGCAATTAAAAAGTGAAATTTGTATTATTAGTTTTAAATATTATAAAGAGTTCACAGCCAAAGAATGAACACTGTTGACAAAGAAACCGAAAAATTACGAAACTGCTGACATAGCCTACTGTTCCATTAAACAAGATATGCATAACAGCAGCTTATATAAAAGCTTGGGGAAGAAATAGGTCGTGGACAGTCGATTATGAGGGGGCCGGAAGGTC